>CM018695.1:61955432-62555432 GCA_009363875.1 Mikania micrantha
TATATTAAATAGTTTGTAATGAAAATTTATAAATTATAAAAAAATATTTTTATATAAAACTATAGAATTAGTACATAACCTGCTAGATTTGTAATAATTTATATATTTAAACTGACTGACGTTAAAAACTTTTGTTATTGTTATGTAAAAACTAATTGTTATAATTACAAATTGTTAAATTAACTGATGTTGAAAACTTTTTTTAGTGTTATGTAAAAATAATTGTTATAAATTAAGAAGATAAGTATCGCATCTGTAATTTTTAAAGTTAAAAAATTCAATTTAAATATGACTAAACATAAAAGAACAAATGTGTAATTTTCCCAATCATTTTTATAAGTTTTTGCTTCTCATTTTTTTAATATTTGTTTAAAAATGTCATTTTTTTATAAAAAAATATATTGTTTAAAAACTTATGGTTGATTGTTTATTTTATTAAAAGTTTTGTTTTCATGAAAACTTGTTTTCTATAAACCTTATTTTCTAAAAAAAGATTTAAAATATTTTCTTACTTTTAAAAAAATTGATTTTCGGAAATAATTATATATTATAAACTTTTATAGCTAATGTGTTTTTTAATAAAAAAAATTGATTCTTAATTTATTAAATACCTACTTTTAATATGAAAAATATAAATAACATAATTAGTCATTAGAATTATATTATAATAATTACTATATAACATGAGAGAATATCATTATTTAATATGATAGATAATTAGGTTGTATTAGAAAGTGACAAGTGACATTAAAGACTTAAAATTGTGACAAGTATCAAAAAGGATGTTTGTTTATTATAAGACCATGTGTAGTGGTAAAGTCTCGTCACTTCACATACACGTCACGTAAACAACTAACAACATCACTTTCTCATCACTCTACGTTATCACCACACGTGTTATAATCACCCTTCATCAAGACCCCATCACTCTTTCTTTTTCCCATTTCTTCTCATTTCACGCCGTGATTTGGCTCACGCGTGTGCCTCTCACACTCCTGGTCACGCCCCTATGTAGTGAGAGAGGGCTTCAAGGAGAGGTGATTGGCCCTCTCACGCCACAATTACGCTTCATTAGATATAGCCTAATAGCACGATAAGATTCTTTAAAAAATTTTCTTTATTTAATTCATGCTATGCATATTAATGGCCCTAATTATATGAGTTTCTGTTCGGTTAAGATTACACAACTATATTAAGCCCATTCTTATAACCTACTTAGATATTTTTATTAAACATTCCCTTGTATTGTGTTTGTTTTTGATATACTTTTATGGAATTAGTTTATACTCTTAAAAAGGAAACAAACACACTTATTTTCATAAGAAACAAACAAGAACTAATAAACTTTATTTATCAAATTATTTGTGTTTAATTTTTTGTTTGATTAAAGTTTAACGAACAATAATTTATCATGTTTGTGTTGTCTTGATTTCTTTAGATTCCACAATCTTGATTGAAATATAATATATTAAAGATTTGGAATATATGAAGCATCGCCATCTGAGATTCTGAGTGGTGTTTACAACCACAGTTTAAACAATGATAAAGATGCAAGTCTTTTATTTAAAAGATGTTGGGTTTAATGATTATTTGAGACATGAAATAGATTTAGATGGAATAAATTAGGATTAAATTATGTTTAATAAAAAATGTGCCTTGTGTTTATAAGTTAATAAATCGAACCTTACACGAACTCAAAAATCATATCACACGTGAAATCAAATACCATATGTCTATTCAATAAGTTAACATAAAGATTGGCTCTTTAATTAGTATCTTCTTTTCTTTTTTCTTTTTTTTTTTTTTCATATTAGTGCTTTGCATTTACCAAATTTAAAATTAAAAAAAAATGTGTATATAGAATCATTTACGGTGCTTGAAAAAAACTCCGATGGGGGAGAATGATTTCTGGAAGATAACGGAAGAGGCTAAACTCAATACTTATAAAATATTCCAACAAAATACTACTAAATCGACCCTTATGAGTTGAAAAACGGAAAATTTTTGACGAAATAGTACTAAATCAACTCTTCTAACCGAAAAAACAGGAGAGCCGGGCCACACCCAGACCTTTCAAAAAGTCCGTCCATAAAGAAATAATAAAAAACCGATAGAACATCCTATAAATGTTTTTTTACCCGAATATGTGTTTTGAAAAAAATTAGCTACCAAATAAAATGTAATTAAAATTTAAAAACCAAATTTCCACGAGGTGAAAACATTTTTAAAAGACTACATATTTACGAAAACAATTCGGTCGCAAAATCGATTCGAAATCGAAATTAGGGAACGCGTTTGTCGTCGTAAGTTTGCACCCAGCTTATGATCATCTATTTCACGACTGATTTTTTGCATATTTTTAACCACATGCTTTGGGACCTTTTTTGTAACCGGGTCGTAAACAACTTGTGATCATATTATTATTATGTATATTAAATTGCAAGTGAAATGAATGGTGATTATATTTATATTTTATTGAAACAATAAATGTGTATATGTATATATATATATATACATACGTGTGTGTATTATATTGAATAGTATGAATAATATATATATATATATATAGGGGTTGGATCCAGTAAGAAGAGATTTTTGCCTAAGAAGAGTAAAAAGCAATAGAAATTTGACACGTGGCACAATCCAGTACAAAAAACATAATCCAGTATATAAAAAATAAAGAATCCAGTACAAAAAATAAGAATCCAGTACAAAAAATAAGAATCCAGTACAAAAGAATAAGAATCCAGTACAAAAAAATAAAAATGTTTTACAAAAAACACAAAAATCTAGTACATGTAAAATGAAGAACAAAAAAATAATCTAATACAAAAAAATAAAAATATAGTATAAAAAATAAAAATCTAGTACAAAAAATGCGAAGTTATACGTAAATTATCATGCCAAATTTCAAATTATTATTAGTGCTTACTCTTCTTAGGCAAAAATCTCTTCTTATTTGATCTTTCCTCTATATATATATATAGGGGAAGGTTCCCCTAAAAAGTCTTTTTTGCCTAAGAAGACTAAGAAATATTTTTAAAAACTCGAAAACCGACTCAAACAAACTTCGATTGAATTCATTTTTACATCATTAGAGTCAACTTGTAATTCCCTAAAACGTAAACCTTAAATCATAAACAATAAACCCTAATAATTAAATCAAAATTATTAAAATAAACCATAAACCTAAAGATAAAACCTAAAAGCTAAAAAAACATGACCTAAAATCCAAACACTAAAACTAGTTGCTAAAGCTAAAACCAAAAAACAAATATTGTAAAGTTCGATGAGACGGTTCGAATACCATCGAAATGAGTTCAATCGGAGTTCGTTTGGGTTGGTTTTAGAGATTTTTAAAATCCTTTTTAGCCATCTTAGGCAAAATAGACTTTTTATTTGATCATTACCCTATATATATATATAGGGTGGGGTTATAGTAAAAAGGCTTAGATTGGTGAGAAGTGTGAGAATGATTGTGGGTCGTTAGATATATAATTTAATTGTTTAGATCAAAGTTGTATTAAAAAAGTTAGTGGAAGGATATTTTAGTCATATACACTTTTGTTGACTTTTTATCATGTTCCCCCCATTTTTTTAAATGGTCATAACTTTTACATACAATATTATTTTTTTAAAAAATTACACAAAAAACGAGCATTTTTTTATCTTTAAAATGAGTATAGTATTGTTATATAAGAAAATTAAAAAAATTCATCTACCTTTTATATTTGTAATGCGTCATTGTGCCTAATTGTCTATTATTGTGTCTTTTTGTTTGTAAGTGTTTCTTTTTGTCGTCTTAGTGTCTAACTATTTTTTTTTTATAAATTCATGAGCTTTAAAAATAATATTGGTGAAACAACAAAATCACGTACTTTTTATATGTAAATCATAATGATAAAACAAAACAAATTCATTTAATACAACAATGTGTATATTACACAATGACCTGAACGTAAAACAAAATGACGCGTAGATTACACAATGACCTTAACATAAAACAAAATAATGACTATTACACAATGACATGAACGTAAGACACAATGATGCTATATTACACAATCATCTGAAGATAAAAAACAATGATAAATATATTACACAATGAACTGAACGTAAAACACAATGACGCGTAAATTACACATAATGACTATTACACAGTGACCTGAACGTAAGACACAATGATGCTATATTACACAATCATATGAAGATAAAAAAACAATGATGAATATATTACACAATGACCTGAACATAACACACAATGATAATTATATGACACAATGTTCTGACGATAAAACGTAATGATGAATATATTACACAATGATATAAACATATATACAATGACGAAAATGTATTTTTCAAAAAATAAAAACAATTTACGTTTTTTTAAAATTATAAGTTTTATAAACATAATGGTAAAATAACACAATTATGTACTTTTAATACATAAAACATAAAAAATAAATAAGAACAATTTATTTAATGCAAAAAAAAGCAATAACAAAATAACACAATATGATATAAAAATAAAACAAAATAATAAAAATATTAAACACAATGACATGAAGCATTAAACACAATAACTTAAAGCAATAAACACAATGACCAAAATACCCTTTTTATAAAATTAGAGTAATGCCACTTGTCAAATCCACAATCCTTCTCACCCTTCTCACCAATCTCACTCTTTTTACTTGAACATAATCCTATATATATGTTATACCCGTAAAAATTTACCCTTATAATTCAGAATAATTTGAGATACGAAATATTTCGGGATAATTAGGAATATTTGTGTATATAAATTTATATGATCTGATAGCCTGAATAATAAATAATGATACTTTGTAAATAATTATTGTTAATTTATTATTCAGCACGTGCTACTAATATTTGAAAAAAGTCAACAGGTTTATAAGCAACGAATATGCCTATTTACCCGGAATGTGGAGAAGATCGTGGATTATGTGAAGAAATTTATAACGTTCACTAATGATTAGTTGGCGCATGATCTATGACTGGACCGAGTATTGAGGAACAACCTTTGACCGTCGTTGTATCATTTTTACTTTAAATTGAGGCAACATCGATCTAGGAAAAACACACACAACTCGCTTAGCTCTTTACTGCTTACTTCTTGTTTACAAATTCCAGAATTCTCAACACTTAGTGATCGATTGATTGTGTTCTTGTATTGTAACTTCATTTTATTGTTTTAATATAGACTAGGTAGAGTGACGATTGTCACCTCCCGAGGTTTTTATGCCGGCAATCCTAAGGGATTAACGGTTTTTCCTCGTATAAATCTCGTGTGCAAGCTGTTTATTTTATTTTATATTCTGAAATATCCCTAGGGATCCTCAGGGATATTTTTATTGAATTATACTTGTAAACTGTTTTCTAGGTTGTAAAACACAATTCCCCACTAAACTAATTCGGTTTTGCTAAAATTATACTTGTTAATTTTTACCCGAAACAATTTGGCGCCCACCGTGGGGCAAACTTGTGTTTTTTATAACAAAAACCTCGTTTAAAGGCGTTTTCAGAAGAAATATAGTGAGAAATGGCTTCACAACCGAGATCTACTTCTTCATTACCTATTGTTTCTGCTACTACTACTAATGTGTCCTCGCAGATTCCTGTTTTTTCCAAGAAGTCTGATAATCCTAGCTATCTTGGGAAGAAGACCACATTTGTAGCCGAAAGTGTTCCATCAACAAGGATGACCACTTCTGTTCCTATACTTGTTTCTAACAATGAAATTTTGAGTATGTTTCAACAGGTTTAGCAGCAAATGCTGGATCAACAAAGAATGAATCAAATGCTTCTTAGGGAAATGGAAACTTTTGAGTGCTGAAAAGAATAAGCAGATCGAAACTTCAACTCCATTGGCTCCAAGGATCCTAGATTTCGGGACATCGGGAATATCTGGGAATCACTCCGGAGATTTCATTCCCATGCAGACTAGTCTCGGGGATCCTTCAGGATCCCAAGGGTTAAGGATATCTCGGGATAATGCCAATATCCCGGGAACTTCTTATCTGACTCCCATTACCAGCAATACCTTCAACTATTCTCCTATTGATGCTACTAACTTTGGTTCTATGCAGGAATCCGGATTAACTCCACAAGTGGCTAAGGAAATCCAGAAACTCAGGGATATGATCTCTAGTGTGCCCGGAGTGGTCAAGCCTATTCCTGATGTTCCTGCGACAACCCACAGGATCTCTAGATTTGCTCCACCAATATGTGATGCTGAGATCCCAAAGAGATTCCAAACTCCAACCATGAAGTAAAGAAATAAGCTATCTACTAAGCAAAGGTCATCTCAAGGAACTACTGGGGAAAAAGAAAGAAAGAAGACAGGATTCCAACGGATTCCCAAAAAGAGCAGCATCCCCACCTAAGGATGCAAAGCTAATAAACTTTATTTCTGGTGTTCTGGCATTTGTGGTACCTCTTATTCTGTAGCTAGGAAACATGCTAAAGAAGCCAAAATGGAGAATGGAGAGAGACCCACAAAGACATCAACGCTTACCACTGAAACAGTGGTGTCCTTTGAAGAACAAGATCGCGAATATATCCTGGATCCTCACCATGATGGGTTAGTCAATACATTATATGTTGCTAACCACTATGTACGTAGGATACTTATAGATGGAGGAAGTTGAGTCAATATCATCCAATTGGAAACTCTCAAGAGGATGAATATCCCTGAATCAGAGATAACTACCAAATCTCTGATCCTGGTTGGATTCAGTGGTGAAGCCAAAGCCACTGTTGGAGAGATCAAACTACCGGTATACATCAAGGGGGTAAAGTCTATGCCACGTTTTTGTATTATAGATTCTCTATCTTGTTATAATATTATACTAGGTAGACCTTGGATACATGACATGAAAGCAGTCCCATCGACCTATCATCAGTGTGTCAAGCTGCCAACACCATGGGGAGTAGTGAAGATCAACAGTGATCAACAAGAAGCCAAGGAGTGCTATTCATCTTCGATGAAGGGAACAACCAAACCTTAATCAACATAGCAATCAAAGTGCGACCTTGGGGATACTCAAGAATATATGGAAAAGGAAGTGTCTTTAAACCCCGATGATCCTGAGGTCAAGGTCCTTATAGGAACAAATATCCTTGAGGATATTGAAGAGAAACTGATTTCTTTTCTGAAATCAAGAGTTACCACATTCGCATGAAAACATGAGGATATGACAGGAATATCCTCAGATGTGATTACACATAAGTTAGGGATAGATAGGAATATTAAGCATCTCCACCAGAAAAGAAGAAAGTTTGCACCCGAAAGAAATCTAATCATTCAATAGGAAGTAGAAAAACTCCTCAAAGCGAAAATGATTAGAGAGGTGAATTTTCCAAAGTGGCTAGCCAATGTAGTCGTGGTTCAAAAGAAGAATGGAAAGTGGAGAGTTTGAGTGGATTACACAGACCTCAACAAGGCTTGTCCCAAAGACCCCACAGACCTCAAATCGAAGATAACTGAGAATCACCTTAGGGATGTTCATGAATCCTTCGATATTCTGGACCACTACAATATGAAACTTAATCCATCTAAGTGTCATTTTGGGGTAAGATCAGGAAAGTTCTTGGGATATATGGTCACTAAAAGAGGAATAGAGGCTAGCCCAGAACAAATTCAAGCAATCTTAAACCTCAAATCCCCAAAGAACATAAAAGAAGTGCAAAGGTTAACAGGAAGAATAACTGCACTCAACAGATTCATCTCAAGGTCTTCAGAAAAATTTAAAGGATTCTATGATATCCTTAAAAAGAATAAGAAGTTCCAATGGGATGAAGAGCATGAGAAGGCATTTCAGGATCTAAAGGAATATTTATCCTCACCGCCGTTGCTTATGAGACCAGAAGATGGTGAACCACTATCATTGTACTTAGCAGTATCCCGAACTACTGTAAGTGCTGTGTTGGTTAAGGATCTTCAGGGATCACAACATCCCGTGTACTATGTAAGTAAAAGCCTAGTAGATGCTGAGACTAGATATTCTCACTTAGAAAAGCTAATTTTAGCTTTAGTAATGGCATCAACCAAGCTTAGGCATTACTTTGAGACACATAGAATACACATTAAAACCAATTATCCTGTTCAATCTGTATTGAGAAAACCTGAGCTATCGGGATGGCAAAATGGTCAGTCAAACTCAGTGCTTATGATTTAATTTATGAACCAAGGACAGCAATTAAGTCACAAGCATTAGCAGACTTTGTGGCTGATTTTAGTAGTGATCTACAACCAGAAGTGGATCTAGAAATCAAACTCTTAGATGAAGATGCTGATGAGTGGGCTTTGTTCACAGATGGATCTTCAAACGTAAGAGGAACAGGACTAGGCATCATACTAAAATCGCCATAGGGGGACATTATACCCCAATCGATTAGTTGTGAATTTCAAGCAACCAACAATGAAGCAGAATACGAAGCCCTAATAGCAAGACTTCAATTGGCTAGGGATATGAACATCAGAAACCTACATGTTTTTGTCGATTCCCTACTGATAGCCAATCAATTTAACGGTTCTTACATGACTAACGGGGACTAATTGACGAAATACTTAGAGATAGTTAACGATATTTCAGGATATTTTTACAACGTTGATATCACTCAAGTGTCAAGGGATGAGAACGCCGAAGCAGATGCACTAGCAAACTTAGCACCATCCCTAAGGATCCCTGAGGATATTAATATTCCTATCCTTCATATTTTAAGACCAGCGATAGATATGCAGGATATAGATGAGGATAGTGAACCCGAGAATACCGAAGTTCATCACTCAGAAGCACATAAAATATCCTGGACTATCCCTATTAAGAACTACCTTCAAACAGGAAAGATACCTGATGAAGAAACAAATCCTAGAGCTTTTAAGGCAAGAGTATCTAGATACATAATCATACGAGATATCTTATATAGGAAATCACTATCAGGCCCATACTTAAGGTGTTTGGAGAAACCCGAAAGTTTGGAAGTAATGAAAGATATCCATGAAGGAGATTGTGGAAATCACACTGGGGGTAGAGCATTATTCTCAAAGATCTTGAGAACATGATACTTTTGGCCAACCATGAGAAGAGATGCAATGTCTTATTCCCAGAAGTGTGATGCTTGTCAAAGACATAGCAATATACTTCATCAACCAGCTGAACCTCTACATCCAATAGTCTCATCTTGGCCATTCATGAAATGGGGAATAGATATAGTAGGAAAGTTACCCAAAGCACTCGGAGGAAAGGTGTTTATGCTTGCTATGACAGATTACTTCTCAAAATGGATTGAGACTGAAGCTTTTGTGCAAGTTAGAGAAAAAGAAGTAATCTCATTCATAAAAAGAAATATCCTGACTAGATTTGGGATACCCGCAGAAATCACTTGTGACAATGGATCTCAGTTCATAGGCAAAAGGACTACAAACTTTTGTGAAAGCTGGGGCATAAAGATGATCACCTCTACACCTGTTCATCCTCAAGCTAATGGTCAGGCATAATCAAGCAACAAGATTATAATCAACAACCTTAAGAAAAAGTTGGGATCCAAGAAAGGAAAGTGGGCTGAAGAACTTCCATTTGTTCTATGGGCTGATAGAACAACCACAAAGAATGCAATTGGTCAAACACCATTCTCTTTAGTGTATGGTTCTGAAGTTTTTCTCCCAACTGAAATGGTTGTCCCTACTGCAAGATCAAGTTTGCAAAATTTAGAATCCAACAAGGAAGTACTATCTGAGGATCTAGATACTATTGATGAACTTAGGGATATTGCAAGAATAAAGATGACAACATATCAACAAAAAGATAGCAAAGTCATATAACAAGAATATTAGGATACGAAGATTTCAAGTTGGAGATCTGGTTTTAAGGAAGACATTTCAAAATATCACCAATCCAGCTGATGGAAACTTGCTCCAAAATGGGAAGGACCCTATAGGATCGAATCAGAAGCTGGAAAAGGGGCATATAAGTTAACCAACATGGAAGGAGAACCTCTTCCAAGATCTTGGAATGCCATTCATCTTAAGTTATACTTTATTTGAAACTTATTGTATCAAATTATAAAAGATTATTAAGTTATAATATGTACTCATATTTCTAATTATTCTTATATATCCTCATATATTCTTGTATATTCCTAATTACCATGCTACTAATCAAGCATCTGAGGGGCATCAGGAATCCTGATTCCCAGCTATGCAAAAATCTTATTATTTTGTAGGTATAGCAGGAGAAGAGATGAGACTTTATGTCTTAACCCAAGTTCAGAACTTGATGAAGACCCCGCACTGACTTTATGTCTAGATGCAAAGTATTGACCTGAAATCAAAATTGTAGAAGACCCCGCACTGACTTTATGTCCAGCTGCAAAGTTTTGACCTAAAATCAAAACTCAAGAGGCTTTTGTCTCGCATGAAGACTTAGGGCTCATGCCCTCGCCAGTTGCGCACGTTTATCCTATTATAGACTGAGATGATGGGAGCAGTACACGCATGAGTGGCTGACAATTTCATTATCGAGGGCTATAATTAAGGATCCTCTGAAATATCCCGGTATAGTTGGAGATTTTGGGACCAGTACACGCATGAGTGGCTGACAATTTCATTTTCAAAGACTATTGCCAGGGATCCATCGAATTCCGGCCTAGTCGCCAGTATCCCGGCCTTAGTCGCCAGTATTCCGGCCTTAGTCGCCAGTATCTTTCGGCCTTGTCGCCAGTATACCGGCCTTAGTCGCCAGTATTCCGACCTTAGTCGCCAGTATTCCGGCCATTGTCGCCAGTATCTTGGGCTTGTCCCAAGTTTTCTTGTTTTTCTATTTATGCAGGACTGACTTTCAAGGATACTTAGGAATATCGCAAAATACTTGGGGATATTCAGGTATGAAATCTTTTTGATGTTTTGGCAGGAACAAAGAAGATTTCGAATTAAATCTACTATCTCTAGAAATCGGTATTTTTTTCTCAAATTCTTTTAATATACTGCATTCTTTATTTCCAATTATCTGGAATTATATCTTAAGGCTTGATAGAATGCATTATACTACTTAGAAATATGTTATATGAAAACTTGTATTTAGGGATATGCTAAACTAAATTACTAGTTACCTCGTGTGCCATTATAACTTTAGAATATATATTTAAGTTATATATAACCATTCAAGTAATAAAAACCTTAGTCGAATAAGGATAAGTCTGATCTAAATTATTCTTAATAATTTCTAAATATATTATATATTGGATTTGAGGAAAAATATTCCAAAATTCTTCAATAGAGATTTATTTATAGCCAAAACCAAATCCTTGTGAGAAATATAAAAACATTTAATCCCTTAAACAGTTTACGAAATATCCAAGATATCATTAAGAATATTTAGGAATATCCGAAGATATCCTAACAATAAATAGTGAACTATAATTGGATACAATATTAATGTATTCAATAGTTTAGGTTGCTTTTGTTATACCTCAAAAAAGTTACCTCATAATTGGGAATATTTCGGAATACAGTATATTTCAGGATATTTAGGAATATTTGCGAATATAAATTTATATGATCTGATGACTTAATTACTGTTTAATAATAATGCAAATGATGTTATTATTTAATTCTACATATATTGCTGATATTTGAATTGAGTCAACAGAATCATGTAACTAGCAAGCCTATTTTTCTGGAATGATAAGAAGAAACGTGGGAAACATGCCAACGTTTATGAAGACTGCTCGAGATCTGATTGGAGAAAGGACCGATTCATGAGGAACGGCTATTTGACCAATATTGTATACAATTGACTATATATTTGAGGCTTATGATCGATTTTAGGGACATCTTGCACACAATTGACTACAGCATCATCATTCGCAATCACAATCACAAAATTACTCACTTAGCAATCGATCATTTGTGCTCTTTCTTTGTAACTTTTACTTTGTTAGTTTAATAAAACAAGGCAGAGTGACGATTGTCACCTCCCGAGGTTTTTATGCCGGCAATCCTAAGGGATTAAGGGCTTTTCCTCGTACAAATCTCGTGTGTTTGGCTGTTTTTCTATTTTATATTCTGAAATATCCCTAGGTATCCTCAGGGATATTCTTGTTAAACATTACTGTTGAACTATTTTCTTGATTGTTAAGCACAATACCCCACTAAACTAATTCGGTTTTGCTAAAAATTATACTTGTTAATTTTTACCCGAAACAATTTGGCGCCCACCGTGGGGCAAACTTGTGTTTTTCATAATTAAAACCTTGTTTAAAGGCGTTTTTTCGAAAAATACAGTGAAAAATGGCTTCACAACCGAGATCAGCTTCTTCATTACCTATTGTCTCTGCTACTACTACTAATGTGTCCTCGCAGATTCCTGTTTTTTCCAAGAAGCCCGATAATTCCGGAAAGAAGACAACATTTATAGCCGAAAGTGTTCCATCAACAAGAATGACCACTTCTGCTCCTATACTTGTTTCTAATGATGATATTTTGAATATGTTTCAAAAGATGCAGCAGCAAATGATCGATCAGCAACGGATGAATCAAAAACTTCTCAGGGAAATGGAGAATTTGAAGGCTGAAAAGAATAAACAACCAGAGACTACTACTCCAATAACTCCAAGGATCCTTGATTTAAGGACATCAGGGATATCCGGAAACCACTCTGGAGACTTTATTCCCATGCAGACTAGTCTCGGAGATCCCTCGGGATCCCAAGGGTTAAGGATATCTCGGGATAATACAAATATCCTGGGAACTTCTTATCTAACTCCCATTACTAGCAACACTTATAATTATTCTCCATTTGAAACTACTAATCTTGGTTCTTCGCAGGATTCAGGGATATCTCCTCAAGTGGCTAAGGAAATACAGAAACTCCGGGATATGATCTCAAGTGTGCCAGGAATAGTCAAACCTATCCCGGAAGTACCAGCAACCACTCACAGGATATCCAGATTTGCTCCACCCATATGCGATGCTGAAATCCCGAAAAGATTTCAAACTCCAACAATGAAACTGTATGATGGAACCACTGACCCTGAAGAACATGTGGCGCAATATAGGGAAAGAATGGAAACTAACCCTATACCCCCGCACCTGAAGGAAGCATGCTTGTGCAAAGGATTTGGGTCAACATTGACAGGGGCAGCCCTGAAATGGCTGCTTAACGTTCCTCCATATTCTATTACCTCATTTGCTCACCTAATTAATTTGTTTAACAACCAATTTTCTTGTAGCAGGACGTTTGAAAGGCTGACTAGTGATCTCTATAGGGTAACCCAGGGACCCGATGAATCCCTTAGAAGTTATGTCAACAAATTTGGCAAAGAATCCCTGGATATCCCTAACCTAGACATCACTACAGCCGTTCAAGCGTTTAAGATGGGTTTACAAAGAGACTCACCTTTTTATGATGACTTGGTTATGAATCCCTGCAGGAATATGGATGAGGTTCGAAACCGTGCACTGAGATTCATAAGATTGGAGGATGATAAGGAAATCCAAAAGAGGATCACTACAACACCTCCCAACGATCAAGGAAAGAGAAAGCTGGATTCACCTAACAGCAAGTCATTCAAATCCAAGCCATACTACAAGACGGATAACCACAAGATCAACTCCGTGGAAGAGGATGAGGATGACGAAGAATATCCCAGGATATCAGAATATTGCTTTTCTGTTGATATTCCTGAATTAATGTGTGCCATGCAGGACTTAGGTGAAAAAGCCAGGTGGCCACAAAAGGAAAAGAAGTTTGCTACAAGAGACAAATCCAAATGGTGTGCCTTCCATGAAGACTTCGGCCACATAACGGAGGACTGCATTGCATTAAGAAAGGAGATAAGCTACTTATTGAGCAAAGGTCATCTCAAAGAACTACTGGGAAAGAAGAAAGAAAGAAAACAGGATTCCAACGGATTCCCAAAAAGAGCAACATCTCCACCAAGAGATGCAAAGGTAATTAACTTCATTTCCGGTGGCTCTGATATTTGTGGTACCTCTTATTCTGCAGCTAGAAGACATGCTAAAGAAGCCAAGATGGAAAACGGAGAGAGACCCACAAAGACATCAACACTCACCACTGAAACAGTGGTGTCCTTCGAAGAACAAGATCGCGAGGATATCCTGGATCCTCATCATGATGGGTTAGTCATTACTTTGTATGTTGCTAACCACTATGTACGCAGAATATTGATAGATGGAGGAAGCTCAGTCAACATCATCCAATTAGAGACTCTTAAGAAGATGAATATTCCTGAATCAGAGATAACAACTAAATCTCTGATTCTAGTCGGGTTCAGTGGCGAAACTAAAGCCACCGTTGGAGAAATCAAACTACCGGTATACATCGAGGGGGTAAACTCTATGCAACGCTTCTGTATTATAGATTCCCTTTCCTGTTATAATATTATACTAGGTAGACCTTGGATACATGACATGAAAGCAGTCCCTTCGACTTACCATCAATGTGTCAAGCTGCCGACGCCTTGGGGAGTAGTGAAGATCAATAGTGATCAGCAGGAAGCCAAGGAGTGCTACTCGTCTTCAATGAAAGGAACAACTAAACCTTCACACGCATAGCAATCAAAGTGCGACCTTGGGGATACTCAGGAATATAGGGAAAAAGAAGTAAAAGAAGTACCTCTGAATCCCGATGATCCTGAGATCAAAGTCCTTGTAGGAACCAGTATCCCTGAGGATATTGAAAAGGAACTGATTTCTTTTCTGAAATCAAGAGTTTCCACATTCGCATGGAAACATGAGGATATGACAGGAATATCCTCAGAAGTGATCACGCACAAATTAGGAATAGATAGGAATATTAAGCCTGTCCACCAGAAGAGAAGGAAGTTTGCACCCGAAAGAAATCTAATCATTCAAGAGGAAGTAGAGAAACTCCTCAAAGCAAAAATGATTAGAGAGGTGAAATTTCCAAAGTGGCTAGCCAATGTAGTCGTGGTTCAAAAGAAGAATGGAAAATGGAGAGTTTGTGTAGATTACACAGACCTCAACAAGGCTTGTCCTAAAGACCCATTTCCATTACCACATATAGATTCCATGGTGGATGCAACAGCAGGACATGAAATATTAACTTTCATGGACGCATCAGCAGGCTTTCAACAAATTCAAATGGAACCTTCGGACCAAGAAGATACAGCTTTCATGACGCCAACAGGAATATATTGCTATACAGCAATGCCTTTTGGCTTGAAGAATGCTGGAGCCACATACCAGAGACTCGTTAACATGATGTTCAAAGAGAAACTGGGGGACACTATGGAAGTATATATTGATGACATGGTGGTCAAATCAAAGATAACTAAAAATCACCTTAGGGATCTTCAGGAATCCTTCGATATCCTGGACCACTATAATATGAAACTTAACCCATCTAAGTGTCATTTTGGGGTAAGATCAGGAAAGTTCTTGGGATATATGGTCACTAAAAGAGGAATAGAGGCTAGCCCGGAACAAATTCAAGCAATCTTGAACCTCAAATCCCCAAAAAGCATAAAAGAGGTGCAAAGGTTAACGGGAAGAATAGCAGCACTCAATAGATTCATCTCAAGATCTTCTGAGAAATTCAAAGGATTCTACGATATCCTTAAAAAGAATAAGAAGTTCCAGTGGGATGAAGAACATGAGAAGGCACTTCAAGATCTGAAGGAATATCTGTCCTCACCACCATTACTCATGAGACCAGAAGATGGTGAACCTCTATCACTATATTTAGCAGTATCCCGAACGACTGTAAGTGCAGTGTTAGTTAAGGATCATCAGGGATCGCAACACCCTGTGTACTATGTAAGTAAAAGTTTAGTAGATGCTGAGACTAGATATTCTCATTTAGAAAAGCTAATTTTAGCTTTGGTTATGGCATCAACTAAGCTAAGGCATTACTTTGAGACACATAGAATACACATTAAAACGAATTATCCTATCAAATCTGTACTGAGAAAACCTGAGCTGTCAGGAAGGATGGCAAAATGGTCAGTCAAACTCAGCACATATGATTTGATCTATGAACCAAGAACAGCAATTAAGTCACAAGCTTTAGCAGACTTTGTGGCTGATTTTAGTAGTGATCTGCAACCAGAAGTGGATCTAGAAGTAAGACTTTTAGATGAAGATACTGGTGAGTGGACCTTGTTCACAGATGGATCTTCAAATGTAAGAGGAACAGGATTAGGCATTATACTAAAATCGCCACAGGGGGACATAATACCCCAATCGATCAGTTGCGAATTTCAAGCAACTAACAATGAAGCAGAATACGAAGCCCTAATAGCAGGACTCCAATTAGCTAGGGATATGAACATCAGAAATTTACATGTTTTTGTCGATTCCCTACTAATAGCCAATCAATTTAACGGTTCTTACATGACTAAAGGAGATAAATTAGCAAAATATTTAGAAATAGTTAAGGATATATCAGGATATTTTTACAACTTTGATATCACTCAAATACCAAGGGATGAGAATGCCGAAGCGGATGCATTGGCGAACTTAGCATCATCCCTAAGAATTCCTGAGGATATTAATATCCCTATCCTACATATTCTAAGACCAGCTATAGATATGCAAGATATAGATCAGGATAGTGAACCCGAGAACACCGAAGTTCTTCACTCAGAAGCACATGAAATATCCTGGACTATCCCTATTAAGAACTATCTTCAAACAGGGAAAATACCTGATGAAGAAACAAATCCTAGAGCTTTTAAAGCAAAAGTATCTAGATACACAATCATACGAGATATCTTATATAGGAAATCAATATCAGGCCCATACTTAAGGTGTTTGGAGAAACCCGAAAGTTTGGAAGTAATGAAAGATATCCATGAAGGAGATTGTGGAAATCACACTGGGGGTAGAGCATTATTCTCAAAGATCCTGAGAACAGGATACTTTTGGCCAACCATGAGAAGAGACGCAATGTCTTATTCCCAGAAATGTGATGCTTGTCAAAGACATAGCAATATACTTCATCAACCAGCTGAACCTCTACATCCAATAGTCTCATCATGGCCATTCATGAAATGGGGAATGGATATAGTAGGAAAGCTACCTAAAGCACCTGGAGGAAAGGTGTTTATGCTTGCTATGACAGATTACTTCTCAAAATGGATTGAAGCAGAAGCCTTCGTACAAGTTAGAGAAAAAGAAGTAGTTTCATTCATAAAGAGGAATATCTTGACTAGATTTGGAATACCCGCAGAAATCACTTGTGACAATGGGTCCCAGTTCATAGGCAAAAGGACTACAAACTTCTGTGAAAGCTGGGGCATAAAGATGATCACCTCTACACCTGTTCATCCTCAAGCTAATGGTCAAGCGGAATCAAGCAACAAGATTATAATTAACAACCTTAAGAAAAAGTTGGGATCCAAGAAAGGAAAGTGGGCTGAAGAACTTCCATTTGTCTTGTGGGCTGATAGAACAACTACAAAGAATGCAACTGGTCAAACGCCATTCTTAGTGTATGGTTCTGAAGCCGTTCTCCCAACTGAAATGGTTGTCCCTACTGCAAGATCAAGCTTACAAGATCTAGAATCCAACAAGGAAATACTCTCCGAGGATTTAGATACCATTGATGAACTTAGGGATATCGCAAGGATAAGGATGGCAACATATCAACAAAAGATAGCCAAATCATATAACAAGAATATTAGGATACGAAGATTTCAAGTTGGTGACTTAGTACTAAGGAAAGCATTTCAGAATACTACCAATCCAGCTGATGGAAAACTCGCTCCGAAATGGGAAGGACCCTATAAGATAGATTCCGAAGCAGGAAAAGGGGCATACAAGTTGACCAACATGGAAGGAGAACCTCTTCCAAGATCTTGGAATGCTATTCACCTTAAGTCATACTTTGTTTAAAACATATTAAGTTGTACCCTGTATTCTTACTTCTGAATATTTATGATTATTCTTGTATATGCTTACCTATTCTTATATTTCTAATTACCTTGCTACTAATCAAGCATAAGAAGGGCATCAGGATTCCTGGTTCCCAGCTATGCAAAAATCTTATTGTCTTGTAGGTATAGCAGGAGAAGAGATGAGACTTTATGTCTTAACCCAAGGTCTGACCTGAAATCAGAACTTGATGAAGACCCCGCACTGACTTTATGTCCAGCTGCAAAGTTTTGACCTGAAATCAAAACTCAACAGAATATCATGAAGACTTAGGGCTCATGCCCTCGCCAGTTGCGCACGTTTATCCTATTATAGTCTGAGATGATGGGACCAGTACACGCATGAGTGGCTGACAATTTCATTATCAAGGGCTATAACTAAGGATCCTCCGAAATATCCCGGTATAGTTGGAGATTTTGGGACCAGTACACGCATGAGTGGCTGACAATTTCATTTTCAAAGACTATTACCAGGGATCCTCCGAATTCCGGCCTAGTCGCCAGTATCCCGGCCTTAGTCGCCAGTATTCCGGCCTTAGTCGCCAGTGGCCTTGTCGCCAGTATATCGGCCTTAGTCGCCAGTGGCCTTAGTCGCCAGTATTCCGGCCTTGTCGCCAGTATTCCGGCCTTGTCGCCAGTATTCCGGCCTTAGTCTCCAGTATTCCGGCCTTAGTCGCCAGCATTTCGGCCTTAGTCGCCAGTATTTCGGCCTTAGTCGCCAGTTTTAATCGGCCTTGTCGCCAGTATCTTGGGCTTGTCCCAAGTTTTCTTGTTTTTCTATTTGTGCAGGATTGAATTTCAAGGATATTTGGGAATACCACGAAATATTTGGGGATATTCAGGTATGGAATCTCTTTGATATTATAACAGGAACAAAGAAGATTTCGCATTAAACCTACTATCTCCAGAAATTGGTACCTGTTTCTTAACTCTTTTAATTACCATGATGCTTTTATTTCTATTATTTCTATTTGGAGATATGTTTTCATGACTCATAATATGCACTATATTTATTGTTATACGGGGCATGTTAAATTAACAATTTTTAAACATATATTTAAACTATTTTCGAACATACATATATTAAGACGCTAGTCAAATTAGGCTAAATATAGCTTAAAATATCCTTACTAATTCCTAAATATATTCAATACATATTAATCCTATTGAAATATATTATAAAACTCTTCAATAAAAGTAGGGAAAATATTTGAACATTTTTAGGAGTATATGAATAATTACGATTAATACTTAGTCGAAATCTAATCTTTATGAACATTTCTTAAAATAAATTACAAGATACTTATGAATATTCGAACGTATCTTAAAAATAGTAACTATACTTATGAATAAAAACCTTGAAATAGATGACATTCTCAAAACTGGATATAATATTTGATATTCAGATTGATTTTAATTCTATACCAAATTATTCTTAAATATTCCTAAGTATACCTAATAGAACTTATCAAGAACTATTCTTAACCTAAATATTTCATGCATGAAGAGTTACATATGACTCAGGTTAAACGGAATAAAAGCATCTGCTAAATTTAAGATATTCTAAAACATTTAGGGATATCTGAAAATAAGTTAGGAAACACCGAAATATAACCCAACATAACTGTCATATTAACAATCTAAAAAAGTTTAACATATCAAACTTCGCCATGAAACTCATGGTCCCTCCATTTGATATGTTAAAACAAAAGTTAAAAAGAAGATCAAAGCTTCGCCATGAAACTCATGGTCCCTCCACTTTGACTTCTAAAATTGTCTGCCCCAATCCTAGGGGACTTTCCTAAGAAAACTATTGTTTAGAACTATTACACCATTGTTAAACAAGAACCACAACAATTAAAAAATGGGCTCAGACCTTCGCATCATTGTCATCATCGCCCATTTGCACCTCCTGCTCCACCACTCCGGCATCCGTGCCTGTCACCTCCACTTCACCTGCTTTGCTCGTCTCACCCACCTCACCAGCCTTGTTCACATCCACAGAAGCTTCAACCTTGTCACCAGCTAGGGTCGCCAATATCTTGCCCCATTCCTTCATATTCTTGGCCAAAGAATCCACACCTTCAGCCTTGGCCTGATTCACCAATTGGATTTTGGCCCTTAACACGGCAATGGCGGCAGACTTTTTGGCCCCATCGATATGCTCTTTGAACTGGAGCTTGTAAGTGGCTTCCATGTCTTTCATCTGCTTCTTGACCTTGGCTAATTCCTTCTCGTAGTGACCGGCTTTGGCTGTGAAGATCTTCCTCTGGTCTTCCAGGTTCTCAATCTGCTTCTCGATTTGTTCTTTTTCTGAGGCATATTTGGCAGAAACCTACAAAATAGGGATCATTCAGAATATGTAGGAATATAATGTTAAGAATAATTCCTATACCTTTTTCAGAAGATCAGGGATAGATAGATCAGACGGCTCCTCGAGATCCACAGTGTCCACCCCTTTGCGTTTCTTGGTACTCTTTGAAGAACGGGTAGTCATTGCACGAGGTTTGGGGGCAGAAGGACTGGTTTTTTCCTTCTTAACAGCAAAGAAGGTGTCGAGATCTTCAAGGTTGAATGTGGATTCTGCAAAATAAATCAGAATAGTTAGGAATAACTAAGAATACTTAAGAATGTCAAAACATTTTTAGATATACCAGAAGCCATGGGAGTAATTGTTCCGAGATTAGCACCAAATTTCCTATGCTGTTCGTCAATTTTCAGTAGAGAGCGGATTCTTTCTCTGCTATCTTCTTCTTCTGTGATGAGTGACTCAAATTTGGGAGCTACAACAAAATAAAAACACAATAAGTTAAGATTAAACAAACGGAAATTTTGATAAAAGATAAATAATAAATCCCTAATAATCCTACCCTTTTCTACCCACTTGAGAGGAAGAATTTCCCCATGGGGATAGAACTTCTTTTTACAAAAAAGAACCTATTCCTCCACTCATCTTCATTGAAAGTTATTCCAGAAACTAAGATGGGAGCCCCACTCCGTCTCTGAAGGACGAATCGAGAAGACCCATGGGTCCTGAGTTGGTACATCAAGGAAATTTCAGGGATACCGATATCTAAACCAAAGTGATGGTTTAGTTGGTCAAGGGTATGAAGAAGACGCCAACCCATGGGCATAAGTTGCGGAAAACACAGTTTTGTAGTTAAAAAGAAATTGAGGATGAGGTCGGAAAAAGGGTATTTCAATCCCAAAGTGAACGGATACTCTGGAAAACATGTCCAAGTAGGTGAGACATGATCGGCTTTAAGGTTTTTTGAAAAATGATGAAATATGGTTTCATCAGGAAAAGTTTTAGAAAGACGCAAAAGATCAATTCGGTCATCATTCAAAACATTTCTGTTTTGACGATTAAGACTGAGAATGTTTTGATCAGTGAAATCGTCGGAGTCGAAATCAGAGGAGGAAGATGATCCAGACATTTTTCAAAAGAAAAAATTAAAATTGAAGAAGAAGATGAAAGAGACTTACAGCAAGATCCGTGGAAGACGATGGCATCAAGTGGGTGTGAAATGATCATTATATCCTGCATAAACGGCAGGAATATGTGGGAAACCGCCACAATAATAACTGGTCTGTCAAAAAACGGTCACATCACATTCAAAATTCAAAATTTGAATAAAGAGCTAAAATAAACGGTTAATTTCAAATTCTTACCACCCATTGAGGCGGTAATAAGAATTTGGGGGCAATTGTTATACCTCAAAAAAGTTACCTCATAATTGGGAATATTTCGGAATACAGTATATTTCAGGATATTTAGGAATATTTGCGAATATAAATTTATATGATCTGATGACTTAATTACTGTTAATAATAATGCAAATGATGTTATTATTTAATTCTACATATATTGCTAATATTTGAATTGAGTCAACAGAATCATGTAACTAGCAAGCCTATTTTTCTGGAATGATAAGAAGAAACGTGGGAAACATGCCAACGTTTATGAAGACTGCTCGAGATCTGATTGGAGAAAGGACCGATTCATGAGGAACGGCTATTTGACCAATATTGTATACAATTGACTATATATTTGAGGCTTATGATCGATTTTAGGGACATCTTGCACACAATTGACTACAGCATCATCATTCGCAATCACAATCACAAAATTACTCACTTAGCAATCGATCATTTGTGCTCTTTCTTTGTAACTTTTACTTTGTTAGTTTAATAAAACAAGGCAGAGTGACGATTGTCACCTCCCGAGGTTTTTATGCCGGCAATCCTAAGGGATTAAGGGCTTTTCCTCGTACAAATCTCGTGTGTTTGGCTGTTTTTCTATTTTATATTCTGAAATATCCCTAGGTATCCTCAGGGATATTCTTGTTAAACATTACAGTTGAACTATTTTCTTGATTGTTAAGCACAATACCCCACTAAACTAATTCGGTTTTGCTAAAAATTATACTTGTTAATTTTTACCCGAAACAGCTTTTAGTCATTACTTCAACTAACATAATATTCATGAAAGATATTTAAGAAATTAATCATATCAAAAACATTCAAGGATATTTCGGAATGTATAAGGATATTCCAACAGATAAACAAATAAATGTCCTCGAAAATATTTATATCTGAAAAATTATTAAATAATTAAAACTTTGAAATAAATGATATCTCCAATGCTGAATACAATATTTGATATTCAGGTTGAATCTAATTCATAACATTTTTAAGAATATACCAGATTATTTTCAAATATTCCTAAATACGCCTGAGAAAACGTATACATGAATAGTCTAAGCAAGAAGTCACTTAGAAAAAGTTAAGTGTTATAAAATATATCAAGTGAAACTATATTAGGCATTTGTATTAACCTAAGTACAAGTTGTGTAACTTAATTAAGGATATTTGGGTGTATTTAGGAATACCTTTCAGTAACAGAATAATAACATTCAAAATACTTCTGAATACATAAGGATATTTAAAAGTAAACTAATATGTGAAACACATAAATATTATCCAAAATACTAAAAGTTATATTAACAACCCAAAAACAGTTGAAAGATTAACATATCAAGCTTCGCCATGAAATTCATGGTTCCTCCACTTGATATGTCAGCAAAAGTTAGAAGAAATCAAGGCTTCGCCATGAAACTCATGGTCCCTCCACCTT
Source organism: Mikania micrantha (assembly GCA_009363875.1). Taxonomy (NCBI): domain Eukaryota; kingdom Viridiplantae; phylum Streptophyta; class Magnoliopsida; order Asterales; family Asteraceae; genus Mikania; species Mikania micrantha. Next base: position 61,978,510 of record CM018695.1, read on the forward strand.
GATTCTTATATTGTCTGCCCCAAAACCAGGGGACTTTCCTAAAACTTCTATTGTTTAAAGGTGTTACATCATCAGAACCACAAATATTAAAAAGATGGGCTCAGACCTTAGCATCATTGTCATCATCGCCCATCGTCACCTCCTGCTCAACCGCTCTAGCCTCCGCACCTGTCGCCTCACCTTCACCAGCTTTACTCATCTCCCCCACCTCGCCAGCTTTGTTCACCTCCACAGAAGCCTCCGCCTTGTCACCTGCCAGGTTTGCCAGTATCTTGCCCCATTCCTTCATATTCTTGGCCAGCGACTCCACACCTTCAGCCTTGGCCTGGTTCACCAACTGAATCTTAGCCCTTACAACAGCAATGGTGGCAGATTTCTTGGCTCCTTCAAGGTGTTCCTTGAATTGAAGCTAATAAGAGGCTTCCATTTCCTTCATCTTCCTTTTGACCTTGGCGAGCTCTTTCTCATAGTGACCGGCTTTGGCAGCGAAGATTTTCTTCTGATCTTCAAGGTCCTCTATCTGCTTATCAATTTGTTCTTTCTCAGAAGCGTACTTAGCAGAGACCTACAAAATATGAATCATTCAGAATATGTAGGGATATTATATTACTAGACAGAGTGATTAACATACCTTCTTCAGGAGATCAGGGATGGACAGGTCAGATGACTCTTCGAGGTCCACAATATCTACCCCTTTGCGTTTCTTGGTTGTCTTTGAAGAGCGGGTAGCCATGGTACGTGATTTGGGGGCAACAGGACTGGTTTTCCCCATCTTCACAGCAAAGAAGGTGTCAAGATCTTCAAGATTGAAGGTTGATTTTGTAAAATAAACAGGAATAATTAGAAATCAATAAGAATGTTTCATAATACTAAAATATTAAATATACCTGAGGCCATTGGAGTGACTGCTTCGATATTAGCATCAAATTTTCTGTATTGCTCGTCAATCTGCAATAAGGAACGAATCTTGTTCCTAGTTTCTTCTTCTTCAGATACGATTGATTCAAACTTAGGAGCTGCAAAAAATAAAAACATAATAAGTAAAATTACACAATAACAAATTTTAATTAACAAAGAAAATCCTAAAAACGTCCTACCCTTTTCCACCCATTTAAAAGGAAGGATTTCCCCATGAGGAATAGAGCTTCTTTTCACAAAAAAGAACCTATTTCTCCATTCATCCTCATTAAAAGTGATTCCTGAAACTAAGATAGGAGCCCACTTCTCCTTTGAAGAACAAAACGGGATGACCCGTGGGTCCTAAGTTGGTACATCAAGGATATCTCAGGAATACCGATGTCTAAACCAAAGTGATGGTTTAGTTGGTCGAGGGTGTGAAGAAGACGTCATCCCATAGGCATGAGTTGCGCAAAACAGAGTTTGGTAACCAAGAAAAAATTGAGGATGAGATCGGGGAAAGGAAACTTTAGACCCAAGGTGAAGGGATACTCCGGAAAACATATCCAAGTGGGTGAAACATGGTCAGCTTTGAGATTTTCAGAAAACTGATGAAAAATGGTTTCATCAGGGAATGTTTTTAAGAGTCGCAACAATTCAACTCTATCATCGTTGAAAACATTTCTATTTTGACGATTCAGGGTTAGAATGTTTTAATCGGTAAAGTCATCGGAGTTGAAATCAGAAGAAGAAGATGATCCAGACATTCTCGAAGAAGAAAAATTAAAAATTGAGAGAAAGAAGGAAAGAAACTTACAGCAAGAACCGGTTGAAGATGATGGCATCTAATGAAGGCGATGTGATCATTATATCCTGCGCAAACAGCTGGAATATGAGGGAAACCGCCATAATCATAACCGTCCTGACAACAGTCAAATCACGTTTAAAATTCAAAATTTGAATCAAGAGCCAAAACAAACGGTTAATTTCAAATTCTTACCACCAATTGAAACGGTAATAAGAATTTGGGGGCAATTGTTATACCTGTAAAAATTTACCCTTATAATTCAGAATAATTTGGGATACGAAATATTTCGGGATAATTAGGAATATTTGCGTATATAAATTTATATAATCTGATAGCCTGAATAATAAATAATGATACTTTGTAAATAATTATTGTTAATTTATTATTCAGCACGTGCTACTAATATTTGAAATAAGTCAACAGGTTTATAAGCAACAAATATGCCTATTTACCCGGAATGTGGAGAAGATCGTGGATTATGTGGAGAAATTTATAACGTTCACTAATGATCAGTTGGCGCATGATCTATGACTGGACCGAGTATTGAGGAACAACCTTTGACCATCGTTGTATCATTTTACTTTAAATTGAGGCAACATCGATCTAGAAAAAACACACACAACTCGCTTAGCCCTTTACTGCTTACTTCTTGTTTACAAATTCCAGAATTCTCAACACTTAGTGATCGATTGATTGTGATCTTGTATTGTAACTTCATTTTTATTGTTTTAATATAGACTAGGCAGAGTGACGATTGTCACCTCCCGAGGTTTTTATGCCGGCAATCCTAAGGGATTAAGGGCTTTTCCTCGTATAAATCTCGTGTGCAAGCTGTTTATTTCATTTTATATTCTGAAATATCCATAGGGATCCTTAGGGATATTTTTATTGAATTATACTTGTAAACTGTTTTCTAGGTTGTAAAACACAATTCCCTCTAAACTAATTCGGTTTTGCTAAAAATTATACTTGTTAATTTTTACCCGAAACAATATATATATATATATATATATATATATATTAAATTGCAAGTGAAATGAATAGTGATTATATTTATATTTTATTGAAACAATAAATGTGCATATGTGTATATATATGTGTGTGTATTATAGGAGGCGGATACAATACAAAGGAGGTTTAACATACAAAGTGTAGGAAGCCACTAAAGAAGGACACGTGGACAATTAGTAATATTAGACGGAGGGTCATTTTCGGTAAACAATGAGTTGGTTATTTAAGGATATGTTTAAAAAAATAAATATAGGGCCGAATTTTACGGTTTCAGTTTGTTGTTTAATTTTATTATATTAATTATGATAGATATTAGTATATAGAATTGGTTTGTTCGTATTTAGATAAATTAAGAGCATTTGAAGTCGTTGTTTATACATATATACAAAATCAATGGCCGGCGTTATAGATCGAGAAGGTACGTTTGATTAATTTTTTTTATGAATATAAATATGTATGTTTGTTTTTACAAGCATGTTATCGTTTTTAAAGCGATTGGTTATTGATATATTTGTCGATAGATTTATGTAGAATGTATATTAGAGATAAATTTGTTGATTAAAGGCATTATAAAAGCGTTAAAAGTTGTTTTTTGAATTTTGTTGAATGGTGAAAGATAAAAAAAAATGACAAGTTATGAATTGATTAAAAAAATTGAGAAGAATGAAAACATAGAACGTGATAATGAGTTAGCAGTACGTATTAAGTAAAATGCAGATAACAAATGTTTTTTAAAGCGAGAATATGCTAAATATAATACGTAATTGCAAGTACGTTAATATAAGTACGTAATTATCAATGAGTAATTCAGAGAGTGTTATAATCAGTACGTAATAATTGTATTAGTAAGTAATAAATTGTACAATCGATGCAGGTTGTATGTCTAACATCTTATCACTTATACTACGTAATTGCAAAGTACGTAATTACAAGTACGTTATTATAAGTACGTAATTATAAGTGAGTCATTCAGAGAGCATTATTTTCCCAAGAGGCACCCCCAAAACATCTTTAACAGTAGCAGAGGTTACTTTGATAATATGATTACCAGCATTCAACTCATTTCTTTCACAGTCATAATTTGAAACTAACCAGTGTGCAAGTCTTGTTGGTATTGTATCAACAGCAATTGACAAGAATTGTTTGAAACCCATATCAATAATAGCCTTTTTTGTTGTTTTGATAAACCGGTGACACTGTGTTTGAGGTTAACAACACCTACCCTGCCTTTCAATTTTTTATCCATATAATCAACAAATGGTGGACGTATATCTTCATTTGTTTGATCAACTGGTTTGGATGTTTGTATTTGACGTTTTGGTGGACGAACGAAGTCATCATCATCGGAACTATCGTAACTTTGGATTGATATTGGAGTCATATTATCTAAGGAATGATAAAACAACATATATTTTACGGACTAAAACATAATTATCACGGACTAATTGTCACACCCCGACCGGTGGCGGAATATGCCGGGGCATGATGTGTACAAGATTATTCAAAGACTCATGATATAAAATCTAAAGTTCCATAATTCAAATTACCAAGATTTTAAAGTCAACACAAACATTACAATACAATTTCAAAAGTCAAATACAAATTTAATAAAACAAAGTCTTTGATAAACTATCTAAGTCCATATCTTTCTAGATTAGCAATATGATTCTTCACTTAACCTGTCACACATGTTAAAGTAAAAGTCAACTAAATGAATAGTGGTGAGTAGTCATATTTTTGATAGCATAAGTATAAAAAATATGCAAACTCAAATGACTACAAGTATGAAAGTTATGCATGCATATGAATCAAAGTATGTATAAAATGGGGTGGCGGTCCGGTTTGCGTGCGGGGACCGGTCCTTTTTAACACTAAAAGCGAAGAGAGCGCGACTCGTCTTAGGAACCAAGTACAAGAATACGTTTACGATTACGATTTCAAGTAGCAAATAAGATCAACAAAGCACATAAGCAACAAGTATACAACACAAGTTCATCCATGATATCATTTCAACTAGATAGGCATTCCTTAGTTTGCATAAGTATCAAAAGATATAAGATTCTAAGTTTTTGAATAAGGACATGTGTGAAAGCCCCAAAATAATAAAAAAAAACTAAAAAGGGGATATGAAAACTCACATGTTTGTTATGCACTCCAAAAGTTACAACTTAAGCAAGTGTGTAATATCACTGTTAACCTATTTGAACATATGTATAAGAATGTATCTATGAGTTTCTAAGCATAGGCAAACTTAATTAAAGTCATAAAAGTAGAACTTTCATAGTGTATAATAAATAAGATAATTTATAAGTTTACATAAATAATTATAAGTTCAAATAAATAAATTTTACAAGTTCAAATAAATAAATTTTATTAGTTTCAAATAATAAATTTCAAAACTAAGCATTAAAATTTAATAACTTAGGTTTTTAAGTTAAAACACTTTAATAAATAAATTTTATAAATCTTCTTTGGAATATAAATAAAATTATATAAAGCTACTTAAATAATATTTGCAAAAATTTATATATCGAAATGAACCTTAGTTTAAGCTTTATAAAAATAAAGTGATAAAATAATTTTTAATATAAACAAAAAGTTTATAAATATTTTTCTACAACCTTTTTACACATTAATAGGTTTTTATAAATTAAAAATAATGGTTTTAAACCATTATTAATATTTAAAGAATCAACATTATAAAAATATTATCACTAATATTTCAAAATATATGAAGGAGGCATACAATATTTTTAAAATTTTAAATATTTTATTAAGATTTTTATACAAAAAAAGGGGTTATTATAACACTTATAATAAATTAAATAAGGAAATAATAACAAAATTAATATTCTGAAATTTATAAAAATTAACAGAACTTTTAGAATGTAAAGGAAATATTTTATAGAATTTTTTTATAATTTTTTTCAGAATTTTTAAAGGTGTTTAAAAGTACAAAATAAAGGGTTTTAAGGCAAAAAAACCGGTTTTGATGCTGTGTATGGGATTCGAACCGGGTTCATTACATCCCAACCCACGAGTCTTAACCACTGTGCTAAGTGGGTTGCAGTTGACTGGAATAGAAACAAACAAACTTAATTGTTTCCCATCGTTCTTCCCAAATCAGAAAAATAAAACCCTAGAACCTATTCAGTTCGAATTCAAACTAACAAGTGTATGTAAGCCCTTAAAATCATAGGGTTTTTGTATGTGCTAGGAGACGAATCTAATGAGTATGATACTACCTGTAAAAGTTACGGAAATGATGGGTTCGAGTTTGGTTTAGTTGCGGCCGAGCTTGGGTTCCAATTCACGATCGAATGGTCTTGAGAGTGAGTTGATGCTTCTGAATTTCAGAGGGTTGTCGCCAAGCCTTGTGTAAGGTTAATTTGATTTTGTTTACGGGAACTACTGGTTCGAGTGCTAGGAGCATGTTTAACGTTCGGATGGTTGATTAATGGTGGTTAAACGCGTGATTAGGATAATTAAGGCATTAATAGGTTAGTTGAGAGTTGGGTGGAGGTCGGGCCGAGCGTGTGGAGGGGGCATTTAATGCCACGAATTCGTCGATGGGAAGATTGGATGTGGCTGGTTCGGTGGGGTTGTGTAGCTCGACAGGGGACGGAGGGGTTGGTTGGTTTGGGTCCTTTTGCTGAAACTTTCGGGAAATGGCAGAAAAGGTCCCTCGAGTTTCTGCCTTGTGACCCTTCTTGATTAAAACTCCATTCACACATAGAAGTTTCAATTTTTGCCACAAATGACCCATGTAGTTAAATAACCCATTAGTTTTAGGTTTAAACCTTGTGTAAAGTTTATTAAACATAATGTTAAACAAAGTTAACAAGCTTATTATTTAAATAAAGTTTATAAAGTCTAAAAAAAATTTATTTATAAAATATATTAGTTAATAAGGTTTAATAGTTTAAATAATTTTATAAAGCTTAAGTATTAATCTTTATAAAAGTGTCATGTTTATAAAATCATAATTAATGCTAAGAATTATTGTTTTGCTATTTATTATAATTATTAATATTACTATATAAAAAAAGTTTGTTAATGAATAAAATTTTAAGTTTTATAATCCTTAAAGAAATAAATAAATAATTTAATAACACATGTAATTAAGTTTAAATATTTTAATTTAAATTGCAACATATGTGTGTGTGCATAATGAAATGGTTTAAAAAGAAATAATTCCCATAACAATGTGTTTAGAAATAAATAAATAAATAAATAAATAAATCGAAATTTGTAAATGTTACACTAATCATTTACATTTTTAATACAGACAGAAAAATATAATAAAAAATGTATAATATTTACGGACTAACTAAGAAACCACAAATACTCATTGATTAGTCATTTACAAATAAATACAATATTTACGTACCATATGTAATATTTACGGACTGATAATAAAAGGAAACATACTCATTTAATATTTATTAAATTATAATTACAATGTGTTACAAATTACGGATCACAATGAGCAATCACAACTATTAAGAACGCACACATACTCATTGATAATAATCGAATAACATTTAAATTTATAAAATTACATTAAATAAATAGGAAGCAAAATTACGGACCATTAAAAGGATTACCCCAAAATAAAAAAAATTACAGATCAGACAAAGTACATGCAAACCTTTCTTCTTCCTCGCAGCGCGCCTATCGTTATTAGTCTTTGATCTTCGTTCGCTTAATACTTTTGAAGTATCTGTGTTAATAGCAATCGAAATGCTCTCTATTTCGACATCGAAGAACACAAAAAGAGCGTGATTACATTATAAAAAAACTACATTTTATACAAATACTTATAAAAAAACGAAAGATTGAAGGAAAAAACATGCTTACGCTTTGTACTGATGTTAGTCGTCTTCTCCATTGTTATTCGAAATCGAATATCATTTCAGTTACTAAGAAATTCAAAATCGAAGAGGAGCGTTAATTATGGGATGATTTTGTTAATTTCCCTTGTTTTTAGGATTAGGTTACTTATTTGAAAAAAGAAATTTACGTTTTTGCCATTTTTTACAATCCGGACTCTTTGAAATAAATAAACAATACGGTTAATTACAATAATGCCACCGCGTTAATCCTGTCCATTCAAAAAGACGGATCAACGGTTATAGTCCCTTCTTACGCTTTGTACGTTCCAGACCCTATGTACAATAACCGCTCCCGTGTATTATATTGAATAGTATGAATACTATATATATATAGTGAAAAAACGTATTTCTTTCTATAGTTTCGGTGGTGTTTGGATAAGGTAACGATGATTTGTTTGCTCTCATAAAAAATCAATGTTTACTTAGAGATTTGGGTTTTTTTTAATTTAACCAATTGGTTGCCGGTGAGAAGGATTTTGTGAGTAATTTTTTCTATTATTTTTCGAACGTATATGTATGAATATTGTATGATATTATGTTTTTATGGAAAAATTGTATAGAGTTCGTGTTGAGAGATTTAATTTTGCTATGTAACTTATACTTTTGTAAATGATATATAATACCTGTTATTGAAAGTGTACTGTGATAACCCGCCACAACGCGCGGCGAGAAAAAACCTAGTTATTAAAAAACAGTAAAGTATGTGGTTTACTTAAAAAATCCATTTTTATTTCTGCCGTTGAAATTTTACACTTTATGTCCCTGTTGTTTATAATTTAATCCAATTGAGTCCCATCTGCTTAACTCTGTCTGTTTTCCATTTGGCGGACAGAAAAAAGCAGTTTATACCGCTATGGACTCATTCTGATGCTTTGAAACGTGACACTTTTTAAAATAAACTGCAATTTGTGTCCATGTGGTTTACTCAAAATATCAACTTTCAAACCTGAACTTTAGCATCGTATTTTCCAAACCCCTTTTCATTATTCTCAAGTATTTTTAGCATCCATGAGCGCATACAAAACCATAATTTATTTGATTTTGAGTTCTGATCGTCACATAGTAAATCGCTAATGTTTTTTATTATTTAACGCGTTAACTGCATGAAACGTTACAATATGAGCTTAGATAATAACGTGAAAAATTCTAAGCTCGGGTTGTAACGTTTCATGTTTAAAGCAACATAACAAATCCTTAGGAGTATAAATGTCTTTTTGTCTATCTACCAAACGGAAAACAAACGGAGTTAGGCGGGAGGGACTCATTGGGATAGATTAGAAGCGACAGGAACGCAAAGTGCAAAATTTCAGTAGCACGGCGAAGATGATATTTTGAGTAAACCATATAGATGCAATTTATAGTTTACTCTTTAAAAAAATAAATATGTATGCTTTTTTTTTTCCTTTTTACATGTAAAACTAATGGCAAAAGATAATTTGAAAACCCACTTAAATTGAGAAAATCCGTGAAACCTTGTGAAGAAGCCAAAATCCCACTGTGAGCAGTAAGGACTCGGGCTGCAATGTGAAGAGGGCTAGTCTTACAGCTCAAATCTGTATATTGTCATTGCCATCATGGCCCCTCGTGCATGTATTTGTAAACAATGCAAGGGGTTTATTAAAAGGGTTTAAGTGTGAGTGTAAGGAGGTGAAAAATGTGTTTTCTTGAGAGAAGGAAAAATGGATGTTCTTCCAGAGAATTCTTTCTCTCTTTATTTTGGTGGAGAAGATATTCTTATATAAGAAGATGTTTGGGCGTGTTTTCATGACATCTATTAAATTTATTGTTTGTCATAAGAGTTTAACAGATATGTTGAAACGTCTTTTTTGCTTTTATTATTAGTTTTTGTTCTTTTAACCCCTTTTTTTATGGTGAAGCCGTCTATTCATGGCAAATATTTTTTTACTGATTTTTTTACAAGACTATTCTCTAGTTTATTGACTATAATATAAAAACATAAACCATTGAAAAAATATAATAAGTTGGTTTAGCGGATAGAATCTAACGTATGGTCCTCGAGAATAATTAGAGCTTTTGAAGAAAATGCTTTGTAGCCTATAAGAACCTCACGAATGCATCAAAATATTGACAAATCTTCTTTGATCTTTAAAGAAAAGTTAAGACGTGGTTCTCATCCGGGCTTGAGAATATAACAATATAACCATGTATCAATTCAGTGAATAAAACCTTGTGAAGGGCCAAAACATCTTGATAAAAGACTTCATAATCCGTAAGGACTTTGAGAAGGCCTCAAAATACAACATATTTGTCTTGAATTTTCAAAGGGGGGCATATATATGCTACGTATATGCGTTTGAGAGCACATATATGTTCATAAAATTTTCATTGTGTGAACCGACCGCTAGATACTCGCTTGGACCATCGGTCCATGACGCAGACCATCGGTTAATGGCCTTGACACATGGTCGGATATGGAAAAACTCTTCATCTTGTCTCGAATAAGAGCCGTGAAATAAGAACACGAGCATGTCTTGTACTTCGTCCCACGGATGGCGTCAATGAAGAAGCCAAAATCCCACCGTGAGCAGTTTGGACTCGAGATGAAACGTGAAGAGGGTTAGTCATCCGGCTCATATCCGTATTATCGTCATTGCCATCATGACTCCTCGTGCATGTATGTGTAAACAGTACATGGAGTTTATTAAAAGGTTTAAGTGTGAGTGTAAGGAGGTGAAAGATGTGTTTCCTTGAGAGAATGAGTTCTTCCGTTTTTCAAATAAGATAATGTTAACCTTTTTAAATAATAAGTTATATAAATCAAAGTCTATATATTCAACAAATGAAATTCGATGTCAAAAAATTTTTATTGGCGTTTGGCAGAAAAAAACATTAAAGAATTTGATATGCTTAAGTTTGTTGATGAATCAAAAACACCTATCGTTAACTATTTTTTTTTATTATAATGTATACCCTGACCTCTAAGACACAATCAAATATATAATTTTTACAATTTTAAATTTGTTACAACTTTAAAATATTATTTATTATATTTTCTAATATTTTATGGTAAATTAATGCATTCTCTTTATATGTGTCGCAACGATACAAATTTGTAAAATTAACTTCATAATTGAATACTATTACTCGTCTCAAATAATTTATACTTCCTGTTCGATTAGAGGGTTTTCTTATTTATTTATTTTTATCACTTACAACCATACTAGTTTGTAGCTTGTTTTTAGTTTTTTTTCAACCGCTAAATCAAGCACCACTTGACAAATAGACAACTTGACCATATTATCCCTGAGAAAGCCGAAACTGAGAAAATTCGTCTGCTTATCTAGAGACACCATTGCTCCAAGAGATAGTCAAACATAAGACCTCTGACAAAAGAAACCAAAAAGGTATAAATCGGCTAAAAGCTCATTGGTTATTAGTTTGTAGCCTATCTAGGCATGTAAATGAACCGAACGGATACGAAAATGGCATCTTCGTAATTCAATTAAACAAACGATAATACACGTACATTTAAATGATCATGGGTTTCTTGTTCGTATTCGCTCGTTAAGAAACTTAGTGTGTTCATGTTCGTTTATTAATAGTATAAATGAACAATTCATGAACGTAGATGAACATAAGTAAAACAAACGTAAAACGAATTTAACTGAACAAACATAAATAAACATAACTAAAGAAACAAAAACAACCATAGTTGTACAAACAAAATTAAATGAACATTGTTTATAACCTTAAAATACATATCCAAATTCCAAAATTTCAATCATCTTCGAGTCGTCAATTCAACTTAATCATAAAGAGTGAACAATTATTAATAATGTAAATGAATGAGCATAACGAACCTAAATGAACAAATATAAATGAACTTGAATGAATGAACATTCACAAACATAAATAAACATTCACAAACATAAATAAACAAGCGAGTCGTGGGTTCATTTTCAATCATTTAGTTCAATGAAAAAAATTTTTTATTCAAATTCATTTATTTAAATAAAGGAACATTAACGAACTTTTTAGTGAACAATCAACAAGCATTTCACTTACGCTCAGTTTTCGAGTTTATTAAATGATAAAACAAAAAAGAAATTGAAAAGAAATGAGAGGAAAAGAAAAGAAAATAATGTAGTTCTTTCCTTCCAAATAGAAAGAAAAAAAAACTAAATAATTTTGTTTAGTTTTTCTTCCACTTCTCTTCCATACTCTCCTTAAAGGAAACTCGGGAACATGTGTTATTTTTCTTTATTAAATAAAACTCAGAAACACAAAATTTTACCTTTCCTTCCATTTGCTTTATTTTCCGTCGTTTAATAAACTCGGAAACAGAGCGTTTGGAAGCGCAAGCCTTTCTACATATTTTTGCCTTTTTCTTGATGTTCAAAGGGTAGAAGTGACACATATGTACTATATTTTTCATGCGAACCGTATAATCGTTAGGATCCATTATCATTTATCAGGATAACACTCTGTGCACCGACGTTGCTGGATTCACACAGTAAGCTTTATTATCTCTCTAATGGCGTTTTTTGTAACCACTAATTCACTATCTCGTTCACTCCGATTTGCTATTAACAAACCCTATTATTACGCATCTCCAATCCCCTCTATTTTGACTAATTCTCCGACAAAGGTTGAACGTTATAAATCCCTAATTTTACCTAGTTTTAGTCCAATGATCAAAATCTTCGTTTGTTGTGTTTGTCGTTGCAGGTTTTGGTAAGCAGACGTCGTTTGGTATCATCATCAATGGCTTCCGATAGCGAATCGCCGACGAAGAATCCGGGGCTCCGAAGTGATCCACCTGATGAGGAAACAAAGGGCTACTTCGTGCAACAAACGGTACTTGATCAATATGGTTTCAGATGGTTCTTAATTGTTTATTTACTATATGAAATTACATATGCATGTTCAACATTGGTCTAGGGTTTGCTTTACGATCTGAAACTAATACCTCAATTCGATTTAAGACGTCATGATTAGCGATTTGAGTTGTTTTAAGCTAATGACACTTGATTCTTTCTTTCTTTCTTGTTTTGTGAATTCATTATTCTTTCGATTCTAGGCATAAAGTTTCAACTTTTATTCCCTTAAACCAAATTGTAAGTTCCTGTTTGGGATTGCTTATTTACTTTCAAAAGGACTTTTTGTCAAGAGTGGTTATTAACTTATGACTTTTTGAATTTAAGTTTTTAAAAATGTGATTGAATTAGCTTTTTCAAAATTTATTTTCAAAATGACCAAAAAGGACATTTTTTATTGACACTATTTTAATGTTATTGAGTAAAGGGTAAAGAGTGTGATATATTTGTAATTTTATATTAATAAGTCATAAGTCATTTTGAAAAGCTAGAATTTTTAGCTTTTCCGAAACAACTTATCACACTTTTACAAAAAGTTATTTTCAAAAGTCCTTTTAGGTTTGACAAACAATTTATTGACTTATTAGCTTTTTGGAAAAACCAATAAGTCAATAAGTCATTTTTAAATGAAATCCCAAACAGGGTAAAGTATTTAGAGGAGGAACTCATTATGCACTTTGTTATTCAGATGTATCGAATTAAAGATCCAAAAGTCAGTCTCAAGTTTTACTCAGATGTTCTCGGAATGTCGTAAGTCTCATTGTTCTATCTGTTCATAACTCTTTTGTGTACCAAATTAAATGCCCAATTTAGTTTCACATATGCATGATAAGGTCTTCTTATTTTGATAATTTATATGATCAGTATTTTAGACACACGTGTAATTTTCGTGGTGATTTTCCCTCACTTTTAACTGCAGGTTGCTTAAAAGACTGGATTTTCCTGATATGAAATTTAGCTTGTACTTTATGGGATATGAGGTAAGAGATTGAACCCTCCAACTATCCACTCCCCACAGTTATGCTGGGCTCTAATTCTTTTTTTATTAGTTTGATTATATTATTGTTCAGACTTCAGTGTTAACCTATCTTTTCTATGTAATCTGAGTTTCCTAAATTTGTTGCCAGAGTATGTAATTGCTTTGTTATACTCATAATGGGTCTTCCTGAACAGGATACCTCATCTGCTCCTAAAGATCCCGTTGAGCGTACTGAATGGACATTTGGAAGAAAGGCAACCATTGAGCTCACACAGTATGAGATGCAATTATGCATTCTTGTTCATTTGTTCTTTCTCTTACTATTTTTTTTTTCATGCACTGTCCTGATCTTTGATACTTGATTACACTTTTCTAGCAACTGGGGTACCGAGGATGATCCCAACTTTGAAGCATATCATAATGGGAACTCAGACCCTCGGGGATTTGGTATGACACTCCATAGCATGCAATTTGTTGATGCAGATCATTCACTTGCCCTAAAAGATTTTTTCTTCCAGATTTTGGTTTCTTGCAACTAACATGCTTCTTTGATGCGTCCAGGACATATTGGTATTACAGTTGATGATACATACAAGGCATGTAAAAGATTTGAAAGTTTAAATGTTCCATTTGTCAAAAAGCCTGATGATGGTAATTTTACTTCCCTAGACCTTACATTCAGATTTGGATATTATGATTATTTGCTGCTAATTAGTCAACTAGATGTCAACATTATTAGATTTTTTATTTAATAAAATTCCTAGCAGCATAACTCCATCAACTACGTAGATCCGGTATTGTAGATACTGGTTTTTATAAATTTCTAGCGGCATAGGCATATCTTATTGACTAATAATTTAATGTGATTGTTGTTAATTGTTATATTGGTTTTGTCTACTATTTCTTACTAAACAGCTATTCTTGTTGCAATTGGGAAAGTTGGTTGATTAGCAATCTTGTTGCAGGAAAAATGAAAGGGATTGCATTCATTAAAGATCCTGATGGCTACTGGATCGAGATATTTGACTGTAAAAACGTTACCGCTGTAGCCCATGCTGCTGCTTCAAAAACAGAGTAAAGGTAATTATTTTTCCTTTGTAGCACTTTTACCTTTTCATGATTCAAGTTTAGTAAAATTAAGTAATCGTAATTTACAATAGGGGTGTTCATGTTTCAGTTTGGGTGGTTTTTACAAAAAATTGGGCCTAAACACTAATGACTATTTTGGGTAGAAACAAACCCAACAGATCTGGCTGGGTTTGGCTGTTTAGTGACTTGGTTTGTTTGTGTGTTGAACAGATAACCATCAGTTCGTAATAAAAGTTTGAGTTAAGTGTCATTTTAGTCCTTGTGGTTTGACTACTTTTGCCATTTTAGTCCCTGTGGTTTGAATTTTGCCATTTTGGTCACTATGGTTTCATTTTATTGCCATTTTCATCCCTATAGTTTCCATTTTATTGCCATTTTAGTCCAATTAAATTTAAAATTTTGGACTAAAATGGCAAAATTTATCAAACTAGAGGGATCAAATTGGCAATAAAATGAAACCATAGTGACCAAAATGGCAAAATTCAAACCACAGGGACGAAAATGACAAAAGTTGTCAAACCACAAGGACTAAAATGACACTTAACTCTAAAAGTTTTAATGTTAAAGATGCTAAACACATGCATAACTACATATCCCAATAATGAAAAGAAATATACAAAAAAAAAAGGGTTAGAAACTGATTGGGTTTAGACAGTAAGCCAGAAAGCTCTGAGTTTGCTTGACCACACCATTAAATGTGAAAATCTTGCTTTGGTTTGGGCTGTCCAGGAAACAATTAATTCTTTAAGGTTCAGTAATCACAGGGAGTCAGCAACCGTAAGTATGAACACACACACAGGCAATGTAGTTAAACAGTCTTTTACACCCAAGAACGTTTTCTGGGTTCGGTAAACAAAATATCTTTCGTTTTTTCATTAGTTCATGTCGAAAGACGTCGGTACAAAGTATCTTGTGGTTTTCATTAGTTCACGTTGAAAGACGCCGCCAGCTGTTAGAGAAATGAAACAAAAAATGGATAAAAATTATTGGAATTCCTATATACTTATTTTGAAAGGTCAGTGTCGGTGGTGGAGTCAACTTGTATCTGCGCTATTCGTCAGCTTTTTTTTTTTCTTTTTTTTTGATTTGTACCAAAAACAACCGTGTGTTTAAATACGTTAGTTTCAAAAATATTCATCAAATGTCAGCCAGAGCAAATGGTAAGCATATACGTATGGTTCTGCGCTCGCGCGAGTTCAATTCCGGTTGCTCGTCAACTTTAATTTTTCCCTATTTTTTCTATAGCAAATTTATTTTTTTTTGGTTATTTTTCATTTGGTTTTATTATTCGTTTAAAATAATTTTTCCTATAAAAATATTTTTTACCTTTTTAAATACGATTTCGGGTTGCTTAATTCTATTTTTTACAACTACATGATATTTCAACTACATTTTGATCGTTTTCATTTTTCTTGAAATTTTTCTACAACGGTACAATTTATATTGATTATCGTGGGTTATATCATCCAAAGGTGACGCGTTTTTCATGAAAAATGAGAGCAAGATTGAGTGAATAACATCTCATCTTTATATAACTTTCTATATATATTTTTTAATCCCTAAAAGGGAGTCGATGTAACTTGATATATGCTAAAGGTGACGTGTTAGTACATAAAAAACGAGAACAAGACCAACCGAATAACATCTCACCTTTATATAACTTTTTTATTTGTTTTGATCTCCAAAACTTCTTGAGTCATTGTAACTTGATATATCTCTTTTATGTGCCTAAGATGCAATATACGTAGTGAAATTCGTAAACACGCCACATCACGCCATTTCGCTTACAGGATAGGATAATGTTTTCTATCTATGTTTTAATCTCGTTACTTTTGAATGTTTCTTTTAATCTTAGCACCACATTGTGACACATGCATTTTAATCGCATCGCTCCGCCGCATCGCGCGGGTCGTTTTTCTAGTTTTGTTTTAATTGTAAATGCAACCTTACCTCTTGGTGTTTACAGGGTCTCAAACGTTGGCTTTTGTTCCCAAAATGTTCTATTAAAGTATGTATTGTTATTGTTGCAAACTACATCAAATGAAAATCACCTGCTGCATCCATAAGGAATTCAATAGAGGATGAAGGTACAACCCTTGTTACATTATGTACAAGTATTGTTGATTTTGAATCTTGATGGTGGCAAAATGGGAGACTTTTGAGTTTTCGCATGTCGATTTTCTTCCCTTCACTTTTTAAAATTTTATGAGTACTCATTAATGTAATAAATACGATTATTAAACCTTTTGATCGAAATAATACTCTGTTTTTTTTTATATAAAACAATTTAGGGTATTACAATTACTGGTACCAAATGAGAGTGATATTATAAGATGATAAAAGGGGTTGAATACTCTAATTTTCATCCTCCGAGTTATACGCTGGATAACGAACTAAAGAGCATACAACAGTGTTGAATTGAAGCCCACTCTAAAGTTAAGGGACTATTTTAGGGATTAATACACTGTGCAATCAAACACTTATTTTACACACAGTAAAATCGTACGTACGTTTACATTGTTGAATGAATGTTTTTTTCTCACGTGTCTGAATTTATTTTGAAAGGTTATGCCATAATATACACCAACCTAAGTGGTGTGTTATTCTTATGCCCCTTCTACGACCGTTGTATGGTGCGTACAGGGCTGTATGGGTTGTACAACTCACCCAATCCAACACATATACCCTGGTGTATAGGTTTGTAAGGTTGTACATGGTAGGTGGAATTAGACTATGAGAGATATTCGGACGAGTCAATACAGACCGTAGCGTATTGGTATGTATGGGACTATAACATCTCTCTTATATGGTGAGATGTTGAATTATGGATCTAGGGTGTAAATAAGTCGGTCCTAACCTAATCTATAAAATGATTAGTTATTAGAGAAAAATTAAAATGATTTATTACTATATATAACATCTCTCTTATATGGTGAGATGTTGAATTATGGATCTAGGGTGTAAATAAGTAGGTCCTAACCTAATCTATAAAATGATTAGTTATTAGAGAAAAATTAAAATGATTTATTACTATATATACATTTGAATGTTGAATGAACAGTAATGATAATTTAATAATAATAATATAATATTAATAATATGATTATATAATAATAAGATAATACTAATAATATAATAATATTAAAATATACTATTTTTATTATAATAAAATAATAATATAATATTATAATAATAATAAAAATAAATATTTTTTAATATATTATTATTATAATAAAATAATAATATAATAATAATAAATATTATATAATCTTATTTTTTAATTGTTTATGTGTTTTGAGATTTAAAGTTTTACGACGTATAGATAACTTTATGTTATATGAGCTTCAATTTTTAAGATCATGTTTTTAATTCAGTTAAATATGGAGTTATCGCCGCAACACGTGGAGTAACCTCTAGTTAATTATTAAATAAGCATTAAAAACCTTTCTTGTCATTGTCTAATTATTACTTAATTTGAGTTTTTTATAAAAAAATATTTTATCTATTAAAACTGCATCCTTAATTTTGTTTCATGATCAATTTTAATTATTTTTTATGATTATTCAATGTTAAAATTTTATAAATACACACAAACACTAATGCAAACTAAATGATATTTTTAAATAGATATTGCTGATGACATGAACAAAAAATTAACAACTTATCTTTAATGTAAGGTTTTTTTTAAATGAAGTATAAGTTAATATTATTACTTTATTACTACAATTCCTTACTTATATGTAAATTTAAAATTATTCTAACCTAAAATATCATTTTATAAATTATAAATTTTAAATATTTAGTATTTTTCATTCAACTAATGTAATATATGAACACTTTTAAAAAAACCATTTATTTTCCTATTTTTAAATTAAAGTTCCCTCCTTGATTTTTATACACTTATAACTTTTTTATAATATGTTATTTTTTATAAAAATTACACCATTAAACTCGTCATATTTTTCACGTTTATTTCATTATAGTCATGCCAAATTTTTTTCGGCCGTTCGTAATTACACTAACGTAAATAACATAAGTACAATAATTTCCCTCTTTTTTCTAAAATTTTCCATCAAAATTTTTTTCTCTCATCTTAAATATATATTACAAACTTATTTTTTATTATAAAATTTAGTTAATTAAATAAATTTATATTAGATAAGATAGAAAGTTAGATAATTGTAACGTAAAAAATAATAAGTTACAGCTCAGTGTAACGACTCGTTACATCAGTGTAATTACGAACACTTTGAAAAAATTCAGCTCGTTACATCGGTATAATTACAAACACTTTGAAAAATTCAGCTCGTTACATCAGTGTAATTTCGAAAACTTTAAAAAAATTTGACAAAACTGTACTTGAATTAATGATAAAATTATGAAAAATTTAATGGTGTAATTTTTTTAAAAAAATAATAATGTATATAAAAGTTATGAATGTTTAAAAAATTGGGGGGTAAACTTTTATTTTAAAAATCAAATCAAGTACACTTAACAAATCTCCAAAATACTTTTAAAAAAATCTCAACCACTCATTTTTTCCAGAATTAATATGGACCACACATTTCAAATTCATTAAATTAGACAACCAATCAAATTGGGTTAATAAGTTATCTCAATTACAATGTGTTACCAATTGATCCTTACCCTGATATTATATATATTAAAATACATGTAAAAGGAATAGGAGAAAAATATATATATTATATTATGAGTGGGTCCCATTATTTATTATACATATATATATTATAGGGTGGTGTTATTCTTACACCCACTTTTTTTAAAAATACACCCCTGAGATGGCCCATACTGCCCAGTACGGCCCGTCTCAGTACTTAGTCAAACATTCAGTCTGACAACCTGTTCCAATGATTGGGAGCAAGACGGGCCGTACTGGCCAGGACGGCCCGTCTCGTTCATCGTACAGACATTCCCTGCAACATAGTACAATGATTTGACAGCAAGACGGCCCGTACTGGCGAGTACGGCCCGTCTTGCGTTTTCAATTCTGACAAAAGGACACTGATTTGACCCAGTACGGGCCGTATAGGCCAGTACGGGTCGTATTGAACATTTTCAAATTTGTATATAAGCTTGAATCGTTTCAAACGAACGCGTAACTTTCGAATTCGAATATATTTCAAGATAATTCATATCTGTAACAATGTCGTTCTGGGACGGGAGTTTTTAAAACTATTCCGTACCCGATTTGAACGAAGAGCCTCCTGTTGAGTATTCATACGGCACGATAGATCTGAATGCTGAACCTAACGCTGATGTCGGTTTTGACAGTCAAGCATCGTATGTGTTCGTGTATGACGACAGTAAACAAAGTAACCCGGAGGAGGGTTATGAAGAAAAGCCGGCGGCTTCAAACGTTAACTGGGAAACCAAAGAGGTAACTTAAATGAAACATAAATGTTGATGATTGTATATTATCTCTATCCATTTACGATATTTATTATTATTTTTATATGTCAGGAGTTTATGTTTGAGGAAGCGCTGGTAGAGTGGGTGAAAAGTGGAGCACTAGACAATGGTTACATTGTAGTCAAGAGAAGAACGAAGAAATCAAAGACAACAGGCAGTGTAATCAAAGTCTGGCTCATGTGTGACCGTGGTGGCGAGCACAATAGCATCACAATCCTTAGACGAAGTTCGTGAATCCTGGAAATTACAGGTGATTAACGACAATCACAATCACGAATCTGCTCAGCATGAAACTTGCCGCCGACATCCCGGGTATGGGATTGCGGTTTACTGGGCAGGACAACCGCCCGTTTCAGCCGGCCCCGGTCATTGTATTGCCATACCAGCAGGAGCAGCAGCAGCAGGACGGTGGCCCGATGCCGGAGCCCGAGCCGATTCGGGAGAAGCCGATCCAGTCACCGCCGCACGAGGAGGAACCTCCGCAGCATCCACCGCACTTTACCGTGCGGTGCGCCTGACCGAGCCACTCGAGGTGTTGTTGCACCAGATTGCTGCTAGGTGCGACGAGACGGCTCAGCAGATGGCTGAGTCCTATCGTCGTCGGGCCGCCTAGGAGGCACGCGTCGAGCGACGGCTCGATCGGTACGAGGATTTGGTCCAGTGAACGGTCGCGTTAGAGCATGCGCGACGGGACGGGTCACAGCTTTCACTGTTCCCGGAGCCACGCGTCTACGCAGACGACGGATCGGACGCTGGACCTTCCGGATTGTAGTTACTTTTGTATTTTTGTGTTTTGTTTCCTTGTATATAAAACCGTGCAGTGTATATACGTATGTTGCTTTCTGCATTTGTATTGTTTATGTTTGTGTTGTTTAATATTTGCGCGACAAACTTTATATCGTTTAAATTATTTAAATTAACGTAAAAACTAATTATAAGATGAAATATTTAGTTAAAACGACATTATGACGTTTAATTAACATAATAACCGTATATCGTTCAAATAACTTACATAATAAATGTATATCGTTAAAAATTAAATTTAAATACGTAAATTAAGTTTAAATAAAATAAATAACTAATATCGTTTAAATAATTCACGTATTAAACGTATATCGTTAAAAAATATTTAAATACGTAAATTAAGTTTATATAAAATAAATTAATTTAAGACGGCCCGTACTGGCCAGTACGGGCCGTATCAAGTTATAGCAAAACTAGTTGACATCCAAAATGGCTTGGAAAAATAAGCTTGGGCCAAGACGGGCCGTACTGACCTGTACGGCCCGTTCAACAGAATGTGTCACTGATTCCAAGGAATTCCCTGGAATGTTTGTCTGTACTCAATACGGGCCGTACTGGCCAGCACAGCCCGTCTTGGCCCGCAGGGGTGTTTAAATAAAAAAGTGAGGTGTCCAAATAAAAGAGCCCATATTATATTATATTATATTATATAATTTAGGTGTTTGATCCATGTAGTGACGTTTTGAAATTTATACTTGGACCATCATAAGTTTTTTAACTTTAAAAAGTAGTAAATAAAGATAAATGTATTAAATATGAAAAATCTGCTTATACATTTAGGTTTTTCTTATAATTCAAACGATTGTTGCCGGTGTGACGTATTTTGTGAGTAATTTTTTCTATTATTTTTATAACATATTTGTGAAGATTTTTATGTGAGAAATTTTTTTTATATAACTTATGATTCTGCAAATGATATATAATACCTATTATCGAGAATGTACTGTGATAACGCGCCGCAACGTGCTGGGTGAATAAACCTATATATATTAAAGTTCATGAAAATGAATAGTGAAAATATATATATATTATATTGAATATAGGATTTGGTTCAAATAAGAACCCTCCATATTTGTGGTAACCTATTAACTCATTTAAGCCAATCAGATTCACCCATATCATGGATTCCCTTTTGCTTTAATAAGGGTATTATGGACTTTTTATTAACCCATTTAAGCCAATCAGATTCACCCACATCATAAAAATATATCTATTTTCCTTTTTTAAATCAAAGTTTCCCCCTTGATTTTTATACACTTATAACTTTTTTATACTATGTTATTTTTTTATAAAAATTATATCATTAAACTCGTTATATTTTTCTCGTTAATTCCATAATAGTCATGCCAATTTTTTTTTTGAATTTTTTTCGAGCGTTCGTAATTACACCAACGTAACGAACAATAAATATAATAATTTTCTCTCGTTTTTTCAAAATCTTTCCATCTTTAAAATGTTTTCGAGCGTTCGTAATTTTCTCTCATTTTTTCGTTTAACATGTTTTTTCTAGCGTTCGTAATTTTCTCTCATTTTTTTCGTTTAAAATGTTTCAAAATCTCGTTTAACATGTTTTTTTAAGCGTTCGTAATTTTATCTCATTTTTTCGAGCGTTTGCAATTACACCAACGTAAAAATCTTTCCATCTTGTTACAAATTATTTTTTATTACAAAAATTAGTTCATTAATATTTTAAAAAATTAAGAACACTTTGAAAATATCCAGATCCTTACATCAGTGTAATTACGAAAACTTTCTAAAAATTCAGCTCGTTACATCATTGTGATTACATCAGTGTAAAAAAATGCATTTCGTTACGTCAGTGCAAAATGTCGTTGCATCAGTGTAAAACGTCGTTGCATCAGTGTAAAACGTCGCTGCATCAGTGCAAATTACAAAAATTTTGAAAAAATTTGACAAAATTATACTTGAATTAAAGATAAAAAAGTGACAAATTTAATGGTGAATTTTTTATAAAAAAATAATAATGTATATAAAAGTTATGAGTGTTTAAAAAATTGGGGGTAAACTTTTTTTAAAAAAGAAATCAAGTACACCCACCAAATGTCAAATCAGTGTAAAAAATAACATTTCGTTACGTCAGTGTAAAACGTCGTTGCATCAGTTTAAATGTCGCTGCATCAGTGCAAATTACGAAAATTTTAAAAAAATTTGAAAAAATTATACTTGAATTAAAGATAAAAAAAAGTGACAAATTTAATGGTGAAATTTTTATAAAAAAATAATAATGTATATAAAAGTTATGAGTGTTTAAAAAATTGGGGGGTAAACTTTTTTTAAAAAGGGAATCAAGTACACCCCACCAAATGTCAAAAATGCCCTTAAACAAATCTCATCCACATGTTTTTTCAGATTGAATATAGACCACTCATTTTAAAAGCCTTTATTTTAACAACCAATGAAAATGAGTTAATAGGTTACCACACTTGGAGTGGGTTACCAATGGAACCTTTCCCATTGAATATATATATATATATATATAGTAATAGTGATGCATAGTAAAATAAATATTAAAACATAGGTGTCTGATCAATGTACGTAGTAAATTTTTGATAATTCAGACTTAGATCATTAGAAATTTTTTTAACTTTAAAAAGTAGTACAAAATTAACTTTGAAAAGTAATAAAGAGAGATAAATGTAGTAAATTTGAGATATTTGATTGGAAATTTGAGTTTTTATTAAATTTGAGATACTTGTTTAGAGATTTGAGTTTTTATTTTAATTCAGACGATTGGTTGCCGGTAAGAATGATTTTGCAAGTAATTTTTTTATTATTTTTGTAACATATTTTGTGAGGATTTTATGTTTTAAAAAAAATTGTATAGAGTTCATGATGAGAGATTTGATTTTGATATGTAATTATGCTTTTGCAAATCATATATAATACACATTCTCGGGAGTGTAATGTGATAACCTGCCGCAACGCGCGGGGAGAATAAACCTAGTTATTATTTTATTACCAATTGTAATAACTTATACATGATTTCAATCATGTTTTTACATAAAAACTCGTTTTGTAATTTCTAAATTTTCATCATTAACTATTTATTATCTTTTTTTTGTTTACTTATGTAATATACTAATATACTAAGTAATAACTTAGTTAAGTATAAATAAAATAAAATGTTTACGCTAGGAGCATGATATCAATATTTGCGTAGGTATGAATTAATGTTGTTCAAATGTTCGCAACTCATTTGAAAGAAGACCGAAAAAATTCAGCTTGAAAAAAAGTTCGTTTTATTATTGAGCTAAGCCGATCTGATCTGAGTCAACTTGTTTTATACAAATAGTTATGTATGCATAGGGGTCAATCAAAATATTTGTTTTGTTTTTATATCATTTTAAATTATATAAAACATTTTTATTTTTTATACATATGTATAAATCTATATATTAATAAAAAACAAAAAAATTTCATCATGTATACTATATATTCATGATACTAGCCTAGAAACACATGTATTACATGTGTTGAATACATAAAAAATATAATTCATAATATCAAATCATAATAAATATTTAATAATAATATATATTTTTATTTTAAGATAAGATATAATTTAAATATTCTTATAATTTATTAAATCTTAATAAATTAATAAATTATTAGAATAAGAAGATTTATATATTTTTTTTCATATTTAATTATATAATTTAATTAGTAAAGATTATACTATTTATTAAGAAAGAGAGGCGGAAAATTTTTTTTCATATTGCACTAGAAGATGATACGTGTCTACTAAAAATACTCCTTTATTATAATAGGCAGATTTGAAATAAATAGACTGATGATATTAAACTAGGGAAAAAGAACTTATAATGTTAGGGAATATTATTCGGCTAATTGCTCTCATCGTGCAATCTTGATCGAACGAGGAAAAAAAAGTAAATTAAAAAGATGGTTCTTATGGTCTGTTAATATTTCATTTTTGGTTCCTATATTTCATAAATTACTCCTAGAGTAAAATGTCATTTTAGTCCCCATGGTTTGGCAATTTTGTTATTTTTAGTCCAATAGTTTAAATTTTGACATTTTGGTCATTATAAAACTAAATTACATATTTTCCCTTTCTAAACCAAATATATTACATATTTATCCATTTCATTAAAAACTAATTATGTATCACTATTTTACCCTTAATAAATAACTAAAAACAATTTACATATTGCTTCTTATTAAGGGGCAATTTTAAAACATGGGGATATTTGTAATTTTAATTTAACAATGAGGATATATGTAATTTTAATGTTTAATAAGAGGATATATGATATTATCCCTAAAATCAATATAACAAAGTCAAATAAAATCTTAAACATATGAAAAAGTTATAATTATTTTGAAGGTACATAAACATATCATACTTATTTATATGTTTGCAGTAGCTAACTTTTGTATGCATTGCCTTACTTTTACTTGGATTAAATCATGATTCTATGGGAACAAGCCATATCTTTAGATGAAAAGAGCGTATTCCGACTTTCATTTTGCATAGTTTTCATAGTTTTCCATATCTGTTAACAGCTCTAAGCCTAACCGCTTATTCCGACTTTCCTTTTGCCGGCCCCGGTAATATTCTACCTAGTGAGAAATGCCAATGTTTGATATAGTTGTAAGCTCTAATAATTTACCATTTACATATTATGCAACTAAAACTTTAGAGTTAGCATAAAATTTAAAATAGAGGACATGCACGTCCAAGTAATATTATCCAGAGGAGTATATATTTCGGATATGTAAATCTTTTTATTAAAACACACTTTTACATGTTTACAACATGTGCATCATTTTTGCTCACCTTAGAAATTATCATGCTAGCATGTATATTAATGTGTACATATACATATATTTCTTTAAATTTATGATCCGTATAGTTGCAACCTACTAAACATTCGGTCCCGTATGTCGCAATGCGCAATCCACGTTCCTAGTTTATATCAATACTAAATTATTTGAGTTTTTAAACAGAAATTTTGACAAATTACCTTGACACGAGACGACATGTTATGTGATTTATATGCGATGGTTCTAATTAGGGTTGTTCGTGGTCTGGTTTTACAGTTTTAAAGTGGGGCCGTAACTGAACCGTTAACAACGGTTTTTGAACATTGAAAACAAAAATGAACCGTTCAAAAAAAAACCTGACCAAACCGAGCCGTTATCAACGGTTTGGTTCCTGTTTGGGATTTTGATCTTGTTAAAAATAAAACCGAATCAAACGAAACCTTTATAGTTCAACACTGACTATTTACAC
The DNA here is from genome assembly GCA_009363875.1 of Mikania micrantha. Lineage (NCBI taxonomy): Eukaryota > Viridiplantae > Streptophyta > Magnoliopsida > Asterales > Asteraceae > Mikania > Mikania micrantha. The sequence goes on from CM018695.1 coordinate 62,004,536, forward strand.
AAAGTTCATACATATTTTTTTTAAATCGTTTATAAATCAAGAACTCAATATGTGCATACACACATATATAAACATATATATATATATATGTATGTATCGATATATTTATGTGTATATACATATATTTATATTTATTATATACACGTGCGCACACACATATACGGTCAGGCTTTTTACGACTGTTTTTTATGAAACCATAAATTAAACCGTTTATTACGGTTTTTAACTTTTGAAACCGACTCACCTAATGTTTGAAAAAACAATCATGAAACCGAACCGATAAACAGTTTGAACGGTTTGAAACCGGACCATAAAGATCCTATTCTAATTATGGGAAAAAAATGTAGCTATTCACAGTGATCACCCTACTGAAAACCCTTCCCCACTATTCCATTAGACCAATCAGAAAGAGAGAAAAAGAGAAAGCTAGCGGGGAGCGGGGGCCGTGGAAGTGGTTTGGGCGGGAGTCGCTGAAGGAGGGCGGTGTTCCTGCTGTTCGCCGCCGAAGTGGGCAACCCCGCGGGAGGGGGTGGGAGGACCGCTGCACACGGTCTTAACGAGGAGTTTTCCCTTTTGCCTCCCTCTTGTACACATCCAACACACCTTCTGTGTGTTGTTGTCGGGCAGAAGGAAACATACGGCCGGCTCAACTCCGATGGTCTTTCCGGTCGACTTGTCGGTGAGCCAAGGCAACACCACACTCCTTCCCTTTCCTTTCTCCTTCTTGCAGTTTTCTTCTTCTAATCTCTGTTTATTCTTACTGTTCGAAATTTACAAATCCTGTGAGTTCCGGTGGTGGATCTTCCTCTCCCAGCTGTAACACTCCTAACCTTCTCTGTTGTTTACCATTTTCAGCAACTGGAAGAAATCTGAGTTCGTTCTGGTGACGGAGATGCAACACCAACAGTATGCAGTCGCAACGGCGGCTCTGGTCGCTAAAATGATGATGGTTTGGGACTGTTAACCGGAGACAAGTTTAGGGTTTCGAATAGACCCAAAAACCGGTGAAGATTTATGATGGTGAACACGGTGCGGCTAGGGTTCTGCCCGTGGCTACTGTTCCGTGAGAGAAAAGGTAAGAAAGTAGTCACAAAACTTAGATCTAGTTATTTTTTTTCGTTTCACGTCCTGAACCGATCCTTTCTCACCAGATTAGGAGTTAGGACTTGTGGGTTGTTTCTTGGTGTGTGGATGTTAATTCCGGTCAACGCTGATAAACAAAATCAAACCTTGGTCGACTGTCAAAATTGGTCAAACCAATCTGATCTGGTCAGATTTGATCAACAACATGAGAGGCATTTTGATCACATGTTGAATAATTATATTTCTTACGGTGGTAAATTTCCAAGAAATGACTGATTTACGCCTAAGTTTAAATCAAAATCAGAAATTTATTTTTTTAGTTTGTTGCTACAAGATTTTGATAGAAGTGTATATCAAAGTCTCCTAACAGTGCTAATAGTGATTACAACCATAACCAAACAAAACTAGTGTGTTGAATGTGATTTCAAGTCCTGAGTTGTTCTTTGAAATTGCTGATGCCCTGTTCCCGTTTAATTGCATGGTATTTATAGTGGGTTCCACTAGATAGCTCAGGTGATGCCTCTCCCTTTTAAATAGTTTGTTACATGTCAGCCGTGTACTTTCTCTGTTCGTTTTGGATCATTCCCTTTTTCCGTATAAAAGCTTGTCTTTTATAGTTAACTTTGATCATCTGACACCTTATTTGTCTTCTACTGTCTGGGTCATGAGGTAAGCAACTTCTTTGTCTGTTTATTGGCTTAGGCTGCTTAGAAATAAGCTAAGTATAAATTGTACTGCTAAGGTCTTCTCGTCTCCTCTTCAGTCACGGTCCCTTCTCCGGGATGGGATTGGTTTCATTCCCTTCCTGCTTTTCCTCATGTCTTGGTCTTCTTCAGCCGCGGCTCACTTCGGGATGGGATTGGTTTATTTCCCTTCCTGATTTTTCTCCTGTTCTTCTCCTCTTCAGCCGCGGCTCACTAGGTTCTTTATGTCCCATCCGTTGCGCGTATCATGTTCCCCAGCCACGGCTCTCGCTTTTCTCTTCTTCTCCTCTTTAGCCACGGCTCACGAGGTTCTTTATGTCCCATCCGTTGCGCGTATCCTGTTCCCAAGCCACGGCTCTCGCTTTTCTCTTCAGCCGCGGCTCGGGTCAAGTTTCTTAGGTGTATCCCCATCAAGCCCCCTAGTCCGGTGTTATGACTTTGTCATAGCATCGGATTATTTAATTCACGACAGCTTGATTTGACGGTTGTCAGTCTATTGTGGGTAGGTAGGCCCATTGGGATTCTCCCACTTTTTGTCTTCTTGTGTCTTCTTTCTTATAAATACTATTTCAATTTTCATCTTTCATTTTGTTTCCAACATTTAGTGTTTTGGGGTTCTCTTCTAGCCGCCGCTCATCTACCTTGCCTTCTCCATCGGTTAGTCCTTCTTCCTTGTTTATTTTCTTTCTTTTAAGTTATGGAGTGTTGGAATGACATGGCTAGTCAACGGTCGTCCGTGACTCAGACGTTTTTGGATACCTTCGTCGCGCGGTACGGGGTACCTCCGGAATTGAACACGGTCGTTCCTCCTGCTTCGGCCTTCGTTCGGGATGCCCCTGCGGGCATGGTGGCCATTTACACCTCCTTTTTTAGTTTTTCAAACTTTCGAGTTCCTGTTAGTAAGTTCTTATGTGGAATTCTTCAATACTATAATGTTCATTTGACACAAATTGTTCCACTAGGTTTGATAAAAGTTTATCAATTTGAGATTTCGTGCTTTGCCTTATTTTTGGAATCCGAGATAAACTTGTTTAGGTGTTTGTATAAGCTTTCTCGCGTAGGTGATTGGTTGACTTTTGAGAAAAGAAAATCTCCTCACCCAAGTCATATTTCCCAAACATCGTCTAGTTTAAAACATTGGAAGGATAACTTCTTTTTTATTTCGTTTTGTATTGTTCCTTTTGAGATGCATTGGTTAGGTCTTGAGGAAAAATTGAAAGACCCTATGCTCAAGAAGGGGCAATTCAACGTTTCTTCTTTTGATGCTCTTAAGGCTGAACCAACTGCTCCCCGCTCGTTTTCTGAGCATTTCTTGGTGATGGCTGGTATTAGTCGCAATTGGGCCGAACCTAACATTAGGCCTGTCATGGTTTATCATGGGAAGCATAAGTCCGAACATTATTTGGTATACGCATATTTTTATTTCTTGGTTATGCATCTTGCTTATTCGGTAGCTTTTATTTTTATGCAGCTATGGGTTTGTTCGATCGGATGAAGCTGTCTACGGGGGATGGTGTAGTTGAGACCATAGAGGCTGTTTCTGGGGATAAGCCACAGATATTAGAGGAAACTGTTGGCTACACTGTGACTCCTGGTGATACGGTACTGGTTACCCCGTTGAAGCGGAAGAGTGATGTAGCACTTAGTGATTTGGGCGGCCCGTCTCGTCGAAAGAAAATTGTCGTCCGTAAGCCTCCGTTATGTGGTCCTGGTTTGAAGCCTAAGACTAGTGGAACACCTCCTCCAGCCGCGGCTGGGAGGGTTTTTATCTCAACCGATAGTGATTCGGCCAGTTCTGCTTCAAGTGGCTCTTCCTCGTGGTGTGTCGAAGTCCCCCGGCCGTGGCTCCTCTCCTGAGGCCTCTCGGGATGTTGATGTGACACCTCGTAAATTCCAGGTCAGCATTACTTTATTTTAAATAATAATGTGTATTATAATTACTTACGTGACACTAGAATTATGAATAATAATGATGTAGCACTTAGTGATTTGGGCGGCCCGTCTCGTCGAAAGAAAATTGTCGTCCGTAAGCCTCCGTTATGTGGTCCTGGTTTGAAGCCTAAGACTAGTGGAACACCTCCTCCAGCCGCGGCTGGGAGGGTTTTTATCTCAACCGATAGTGATTCGGCCAGTTCTGCTTCAAGTGGCTCTTCCTCGTGGTGTGTCGAAGTCCCCCGGCCGTGGCTCCTCTCCTGAGGCCTCTCGGGATGCTGATGTGACACCTCGTAAATTCCAGGTCAGCATTACTTTATTTTAAATAATAATGTGTATTATTATTACTTACGTGACACTAGAATTATGAATAATTAGTGTGACACGTGGCATAACAGTCCAAACACACCGATAATTCGAGAAATTATCGCAAAACGCTCGCACGTGTCTTGAATAACGAACGTTGGTGAACAAATCGAACCACAGTACACTTTCACTACACTTAGGTTCCGGGGGACCTAAAATAGTTAGAACAATGCTTAAATGTCGAGAAACGAAGTTCGTGAACGTGAAAAACGCAAAAACCGGTTCGAAACAGCAAAATTGAGCTTGTTGGGCTCCTCAGGAACCCATCGCGGTACGCTATAGCCTTCTGGAAGGAACATAGCGGTACGCGAAGGATGGACGGACAATTTGAATCTCGAAATCCGTCGCGGTACGCCGAGACTGACAAAGATGCCCATCGCCGTACTCGATGAGTCCAACACGCAAAAATCTTTATTTATCCAAGGCTAATCATCACTAACCACCCTATTACCCCATTTCACGAGTTCCAGAACCCTAAGCTCGGCCATTATCATCATTTTGCCTCACTAAACACATCTGGAAGCCATTGTTGAGGGTTAGAAGCTTGAAAAAGAAGATTTGGAGCTTGATATCACTCTCCACACCACTTTCAACGACCAAGAGGCATTAACAGGGGTTTTAAGGTCGTGAAGCTGCTGTTCAAGGCTTCATTCCTGGATTCTTGGAGCTGTAGAAGGTAGATCTATGACCCATATGGCATAAAACACACATACAACACACACAGGACCGCATGCAAATAGTAACTTTATTGTTACAAATTGCTAAGGAGTGGCAAGATTCATGTTGAAATATGTTTAGCATGATTATTTGATGATAATATGGTGATATTAAATGAGTTGGGTTACTAGAATCATTGAAAAATGGATAATTGTCACAAGTTTCCATAAATAGAAACTTTGGTTGCAAGACATGTTCATAATATCTTGCTATGGTCAAATTTGAGTCACCATGATAATGTCAAGAGTCCTAGGATCATGTTAGAAAGAATTATTGATGATCAGGACAAAGTGTTATGTGAACCTTCTATATTTAGTAACTTTTACACGCGAAACATGTTTAATTGACTAAGTGTAACTATGTGCTATGCAATAAGATGCTCATTTAGGTTAACTATGCATGATAGAATAATCGGAAAGAAATATCTGGTATGATTTGCCATAAATGGGAACCTTCCCAAAATAGGAACTTACTATAAATAATAAGTTACCTCACGGATGTGACTTTGGTATCCGCGCACATCACACGACACTAAACTGCACGTCACGCGATCATTTGAACCAAAACCGTCACCAACGGGTCGTTAGGTCAAACACGGTCAACACGACCCACATAACAACTTGGAGTTGTTGAACACGAACACGGTCCTGTGAGACCCACATGTATGTGAACACCAACTTATAACACCTATATGATATAGGTAACTGCTAGTCGGTGATCTACTCCGTTCTTGTATGAACGCACATCACTCAAACTCAGGTGAGTTTACAGTCCCACTTTTACTTTTAACTGTTTTGTTAAACTTTTGGGGTGAGAATACTATGCAACTGTTTTAGATATATGACTGGTATGCTGTAAAACAACTTTTCGTGTGCAACTATTATCGCCACAAGTCCTCATTATTCCTACCGTTAATTGTGAGACAAACGAGTCGTTATTACGTAGTACTACTGGGTTTGACTAGCCCCATTCGGCACCAGTGTTGACCGGAGGTCATAACGAGTGTAATATCGATGTTGATTCTGGGTTCGGCGATGACCCGGGGAGGCAAACTGAAATAGTCGAGTTTCGGTAAGATGAACTGATACACCTCGGATCGTAGATCCAACAAAACATCTTAACATACCCAGTACAAATCTGTTTTACTGCTTTCAAATACTTAAACCTGTGAACTCACCAACTTTATGTTGACACATTTTAGCATGTATTCTCAGGTAACTGAACAGCACGAGCTAGGACGCACACGGAGATGCACAAGAGAGTCGCATGCATTAGACTCTAGTCCTAGGCATGTATTGATGTGTTTCTTTTAAAACAATTTAATCATACAATTTGATTTTCCGCTGCAACTTTTACTTTTCAATGCTACTTTAAACATTTTCTGCTGCAGATTATTGAAACTTGTGTTGTATACGAAACTATATGTTTGTGTAACTCATATAGAGTCATTCTATATGACCAAGAGCTGTGATCCTGGCCACGTCACACCCGCGCGGTCTGACACCGCACGTGGGAATTTGGGGGTGTGACAGTTGAGGTCAACTCTTCTGACCCATTTGTTCCTGACTGGAAGTTAACCAACAGTACCTTTCTTGATACCCCAAATTTATGCAGAGAATTTATGATGAGTGTTCGACCTCTAGCCGAAGAGTCACGAGACATGTCTCTTTCCCACCGTCGTTTGTCAAATGAGGGATGTATGGCTGCTATTAATGCCTTTATTTTGTTTATTGAGATTCACCAGAGTTATATGGAAGGTGCCTTGGAAAATCGAGATCTGAAGAAAACATTGGCTGAGTTGCAAGGAAAGTGCACGACACTAGAGTCGAATGTGATGTCCCTTCAATCTGATAAGGAGCAATCAGCTCAACTTGTCAAAGATATGGAGATTAAGAATCGCCAGGCTCAGACCGTTATGCAGGATGACCTGAACAAAAAGGTCAACGTGATTGAAAATATGACTAAGGATCGTGAGTCCGATCAGGCGCGGATATCGGTTCTGGAGAGCAGTGTGGCTCGCCTCCAAGATGAGAGACATTGGCTTATTGCGACAGGAGTTGCATAACTCTTTTGAAAAAGCTTGCAATAGTGACAAGTTTCTTGACATGCTTGCAGTTATGTTAATAATTTTTCTACTTATGTATGATGTACATACATGTCTCATATGTCTTTTTGCTTGCAGGTATCAATTCCTTGGCTGATGCTGTCGGGTTTAACGCCGGTTTGAAAGAAGGTGTTCGTTTGGGCAAAATAGGGAAAGGTCCCGGGGACGACCCGAAATACAACCCATCTGCTTTGTACAAACTTAAGGAGCTATCAGACGATTTTGATGATGCAACCTTTCCTGCGATGGCCACAATATCCTCTATGCATGGTGTTTCTTTGTTAGAGATTCAGGAATTCCTGAAAGACCTGGCTCGTTCCGGTCCTTTATCTAGTTTTCAGTTACACTTGTTTTTCTTGTTCTTATGCCTTTTGCTTGTATGGACATGGATGTTTGATGAACTCTGATTAAGATTGTAACGTCTTTGACCGGCGATTGCTTTTTGTGAATTATGACGGATGTATTTGTTTTTTCTGATGTTTGCTTGCTTATTATTGGTCCTTCGCATGGTGTGCCTTTAGCATTATACTGTTGTGGTCTGAATTTGGCCGTATCGCGAAAGTTCGATCTTGCATTTTTTCCCTTGTCGTGGCTGGGGGGCTGTTTTCGATACTTAATTATTTGAGGTCTGAGCTTGGTTAAACCGCCTAGTGCCTACCGGTCGTGGCTGGTGATATTTTGGGTTTTTTTAACCGTTGTAGATCTGAACTCGGCTAAATCGTATAATCTTGACCCCAGTCACGGCTGGGCGATATTTTCGGTTTTTTATTCGCTTAAGATCTGAACTTGGCCAGATCGTGTAATGTTTTACCCCAGTCACGGCTGTGTGATATTCTTGGTTTTTTAACCATTTGAGATCTGAACTTGGCTAGATCGTGCAATGTTTACCCCAGTCACGGCTGGGTGATATTTTTGGTTTTTTAACCATTTGAGACCTGAACTTGGCCAGATCGTGTAATGTTTACCCCAGTCATGGCTGGGTGATATTTTTGGTTTTTTTAACCGTTTGAGATCTGAACTTGGCCAGATCGTGTAATGTTTACCCCAGTCATGTCTGGGTGATATTTTTGGTTTTATAACCATTGAGACCTGAACTTGGCCAGATCGTTTAATGTTTACCCCTTAGTGATCAAAATGTGTTAGCATGTAATTATTTGGTGCTCGTTTGCACCTTCTTTAGGAAAATTTGATTACAAGACATTTAATTTCATTTACATGTAACATTTGCGGAGCTGGGCTCCATTCCAAGTACGAGGGACACATGTCCCGTCGACGTGAGCCACATTATATGCTCCGTTTCTTCCGGCTTCAATGACTTGGTACAACCCTTCCCATCGTGGGCCTAACTTTCCTTGACTCTCCATTATGTTGGCTTCATTGTTCCTTAGGACATACTCTCCTTCTTTGAAAACCTGTTTCTTGATCCTGGAGTTGTAGTATCGCTCGACCTCTTTCTTGTGTTTCGCTTCCCGAATAGCGGCCACCATCCGCCGTTCTTTTAAGAGATCTAAATTGAGTCTTAGCTCTGCATCAATGTCAACTTCTTTCACCTGTGATACCCTTCTTGTTGGAATCCCTACTTCAGCTGGTATTAATACTTCAGTTCCGTATGTAAGACAGAACGGGGTCTCGCCGGTGCTTGTTTTGGGCATCGTCCTATGAGCCCATAGGACTTGTGGTAATGTTTCTATCCAGTTTCCACCCTCTAGAGTTAGGCGCGTTTTGATCCCTTCTACGATGCTACGGTTTACCCTTTCTACATGCCCATTTCCTTGTGGATGCGCTACTGAGGTGAAAATTTGCTCGATTTGTAATTACTTATACCACTGGCCTAGCGCGCTATTAGCAAACTGTTTCCCATTATCTGTCACAACAAACAATGGAAGCCCGAAACGACAGCTGAGGTTTTCCTATACGAACTTTTTAACTTGGTGCCCTGTTATTAACGCCAGTGCCTTAGCCTCTACCCATTTTGTGAAATAATCTACGGCAATGAGTATGAATTTGACTTTCCCTGGTCCATCCGGGAAAGGGCCAACGATATCCATCGCCCACTTTTGTCGGGCTTTCATTGTTTGTTTGTTGAGAAACAGTTTGCTAACAGCGCGCTAGGCCAGTGGTATAAGGAATTACAAATCGAGCAAATTTTAACCTTAGTAGTGCATCCACTAGGAAACGGGCATGTAGAAAGGGGTAAATCGTAACATCGTAGAAGGGATCAAAACGCGCCTGACTCTAGAGAGTGGAAACTGGATAGAAGCATTACCACACGTCCTATGGGCTCATAGGACGAAGCCCAAAACAAGCACTGGCGAAACCCCGTTCAGTCTTACATACAGAACTGAAGCATTAATACCAGCCGAAGTAGGGATTCCAACAAGAAGGGTATCACAAGTGAAAGAAGTTGACATTGATGCAGAGCTAAGACTCAATTTAGATCTCTAAGTAGAACGGCGGATGGTGGCCGCTATTCAGGAAGCGAAGCACAAGAAAGAGGTCGAGCGATACTACAACTCCAGGATCAAGAAACAGGTTTTCAAAGAAGGAGAGTATGTCCTAAGGAACAATGAAGCCAGCAGAATGGAGAGTCAAGGAAAGTTAGGCCCGCGATGGGAGGGGCCGTACCAAGTCATTGAAGCCAGAAGAAACGGAGCATATAATGTGGGTCACGTGGACGGGACATGTGTCCGTCATACTTGGAATGGAGCCCAAGCTCCGCAAATGTTACATGTAAATGAAATTAAATGTCTTGTAATCAAATTTTCCTAAAGAAGGTGCAAACGAGCACTTAATGATTACATGCTAGATCACTAAGGGGTAAACATTACACGATATGGCCAAGTTCATGTCTCAAACGGTTAAAAAACCAAAAATATCACCCAGCCATTACTAGGATAAACATTACACGATCTGGCCAAGGTCAGGTCTCAAACGGTTAAAAAACAAAAAATATCCCCTAGCCGTGACTGGGGTAAACATTGCACGATCTGGCCAAGTTCAGATCTCAAACGGTTAAAAAACCAAAAATATCACCAAGCCATGACTAGGGTAAACATTACACGATCTGGCCAAGTTCAGATCTCAAACGGTTAAAAAACCAAAAATGTCACCCAGCCATGACTGGGGTAAACATTACACGATTTGGCCAAGTTCAGGTCTCAAACGGTTAAAAAACCAAAAATATCACCCAGCCGTGACCGGGGTAAACATTGCACGATCTGGCCAAGTTCAGATCTCAAACGGTTAAAAAACCAAGAATATCACCCAGCCTTGACTGGGGTAAAACATTACACAATCTGGCCAAGTTCAGATCTCAAACGAATAAAAAACCGAAAATATCGCCCAGCCGTGGCTGGGGTCAAGATTGTACGATCTGGCCGAGTTCAGATCTACAACAATTAAAAAAACCCAAAATATCACCAGCCACGACCGGTAGGCACTACGCGGTTTAACCAAGCTCAGACCTCAAATAATTAAGTATCGAAAACAGCACCCAGCCGTGACCGGGGGAAATATGCAAGATCGAACTTTCGTGATACGACCAGATTCAGACCACAATAGTATAATACTAAAGGCACACCATGCGAAGGACCAATAATAAGCAAGCAAACGTCATAAAAAACAAATACATTCGTCATAATTCACAAAACGCAACCGTCGGTCAAAGACGTTTCAAAGTTAATCAGAGTTCATCAAACATCCATGTCCATACATGCAAAAAGCATAAGAACAAGAAAAACAAGTGTAACTGAAAACTAGATAAAGGACCGGAACGAGCCGGGTCTTTCAGGAATTCCTGAATCTCTAACAAAGAAACACCATGCATAGAGGATATTGTGGCCATCGCAGGAAAGGTTGCATCATCAAAATCGTCTGATAGCTCCTTAAGTTTGTACAAAGCAGATGGGTTGTATTTCGGGTCGTCCCCGGGACCTTTCCCTATTTTGCCCAAACGAACACCTTCTTTCAAACCGGCGTTAAACCCGACAGCATCAGCCAAGGAATTGATACCTGCAAGCAAAAAGACATATGAGACACGTATGTACAGCATACATAAGTAGAAAAATTATTAACATACCTGCAAGCATGTCAAGAAACTCGTCACTATTGCGAACTTTTTCAAAAGAGTGAGCCACATTGCTCTTCAGAACCGATATCCGCGCATGATCCGACTCACGATCCTTAGTCATATTTTCAATCACTTTGACCTTTTTGTTCAGGTCATCTTGCATAACGGTCTGAGCCTGGCGATTTTTAATCTCCATATCTTTGACAAGTTGAGCCGATTGCCCCTTATCAGATTGAAGGGACATCACATTCGACTCTAGTGTCGTGCACTTTCCTTGCAACTCAGCCAATTGCTTCTTTAGATCTCGATTTTCCAAGACACCTTCCATATACCTCTGGTGAATCTCAATAAACGAAAAAAAGGCATTAATAGCGGCCGTACATCCCTCATTTGACAAACGACGGTGGGAAAGAGACATGTCTCGTGACTTTTCGGCTGGTGTCACACCCCGAGCCGACGGGCCGGATCAAATGTCCCGTCGGGCGGAAGGTTCTCGAGGCGCGATATTGTGTGATAATCGGAATGATCAGATTGTATACATAGCATCAACATTGAGAATAAATAAAACACAATAAGCATTAAACTAGGATTACAAAGTTAAATTAAAATTGTCAATGTTTGATAATTTAACTAAGTAAACTTATCAAAAGAATCATGAGTTTACTATCTTGTAACTGTACAAGATATCAAAAGTGATTCGCAGTTAATCAACAAAAGTATGTGCTTTCGAAAAGCTACTAAGTCCTCTAACTAGTCATCCTAGTATGCAATTCTGAGCCTTAGCTTATCTTGTATATCACCTGAGAAACATGTAAGAAAATAAAGTCAACAGAATAGTTGGTGAGTTTATAGAGTTTAGTATTTGAAAAATAGCTTTACAAACCTTTTCAGTAACAACCTTAACCTCATTAACAACCACCTGTCCTATCCAGTTCGGTATGCTTATGTATAGGGCATACGTAGGGTCAAGCTTACCGCCAGCCTAGCCGCTAGTCCACCACATACTAAACCACATATGACATTGTTGTTAATGATAGTTAAGCGTTTTAACTACTATCCAATTCCATTTCCATCATAGCTTCAAGCATTCTGTTTAAGAATTTCATACACACACAATAGCGTTTGAAAACCAAGTTTTAGAGTTTACTCCTATGGACAACTGGATACCCTAAGGAATCCAATATCAATCTGTAGAAGAAACTAATGTGACTTTCAACATCGGTGTTTTGATAAAGGAATTCTCGAGATGACACAGAGTCAACTAGAGGAAACCAGAATCATCCTAGTCACTCGCCACAAAACCATAGAGGAACCAAGAAGAACACTGAATGACTAGTAGGGGTTGACACCATAGGTCAACACTCGGCGGCCAATCAGTCTGTCTTACAAGGTTCTAACAAAGAATAACACTGATGACTACTAGGGGTTGACACCATAGGTCAACACTCGTCGGCCAATCAATCTGTCTTACGAAGTCCAATAGCTTTAGCATACAAGTGTATAGCATACAAATTGTTTAGCATTTATGTATCATGTGCACACGTACTAGCTTCACAACCGGAATCCCATTCGGTTAGTTTTAACATTTCAAGCATTCCAAGCATTCAAGCATTTCAAGCATTTCGAGTATTTCAAGCATTTTGAACATTTCAAGCATTCTATAGTTTCAAGCATATAAGTCTTTCTGAGCTTAAGTATATGAACTTTCAAAAGTATAATTTATAAAAGCATTTCAGAGTTTCAGTATTTGTTTTTCTAAGGCGTTTGTAGCATCACAAGTTTAAAGCATCAAAGTATAAGTGTATAAAGCATTAGCATCAAGAGTAAGTATAAAAGCGTTAAGAAACATTTAAACATGTTTCTCAGTCCCGAAGTAAAAAAAACAAAATAGTTTGAAAGGGGACAAATGAACTCACCTGTGTTTTCGTATGCCTGTATGACTAAGATTCAGATAAACACGCTCTCGTACTTTGTAGATTATGTAGCTTCAATACCTGAGTTGATTTGTTGTGATTTTTTACACGATAAGTATTTATAATAGACGTAAATAAAGGTTTGGTCTCGGTGTGCAACTATGTGTCCTAAATGTTTTCTAATGTTTTACTAGCATTTCACTAAATATTTCTAAGCTAAGTATTTCCCATGACCCTTATTAATAGTAATTAAACCTTATTCGCATAAGTTTATAACTCAAGGCATTACCTTTTATAAATCATCATCTATATTATCCAGTTTATAATCAAATTTTAAATCTAAAAATCCTTTAATTTATTTTAAGATACATTAATAAATCAATTTATGATAAACCTTATAAATTATGATTACGTTTTACAAACCATTATCTTTTATTGCGAAAACATAGATTATTTTATGAAAACTTGTGTTAATTGCATAATAACTTGAATTAACTTCTTTAAGTTAATCTGAAATCCTTTGTTAGCTTCTACTTGTTTTGTTTATAGTGTTTGTTTTTGAGTTGATAATTAACTAGGATTATTCTATTTGAATAATCCAAGTTCATCATCAGTACGTATGAAATCACTAAGGATTGGGAGGTGAATCATATAAGACTAACATAACCCATACTTAGCTTCTATCTTCACCATGGCTTCTTATCATGTTAATTATATTTTGTTTACTAGCTTTAAAAACACTATTAGTTAATACTTAGTAGATTAGAGTGTTAGCTTACGCTTAGTATTTCACCCAATCGTTGCCTACAACTTCAACATGGTTTTGCTTGATAGAAATCCAATGTATTAAAGTTCTAGCCTTATTAGAACTTAGATTTTTATAGTTTTAAAAGTTTTAGAAAAGTTTAGTGTGGTTAACACTTGAAATATCAATGAAAACAATAAACCGGTTAACACCACAAACCCTAATAGTTCCACCCGACTTGTATGTGTTCTAACCGATCCTATAACTTCGTTTCTGTGTGGTTTGAACTGAATTCAAGCTTAAAACACTTGGAATATGTTAGAGGATTAGTATCGACAGGAGCTGTAGCAAAATCTATGGCTAGGGCAACTTAGTATCGATGAGAAGAATGATCAGACCTTATCGACCTTAGTAGTGTCAATCAGCAGCTTTCACCCAGCTCTAGCTCATCGATTCTAACAAATTCGACACCCCCTTGGCATCCAGGTTTTGGAGGTTGTCGATATTAGTACCTTTGAAAGAGTCCCATCGATATTAGCTTGGTCGGTATTGCTAATATCGACCCAAGGACTTTGCTGGAAAACAGCTTCGGTCGACACTACTTCCTTCATCCTTTCTAGCATCGATATTAGTCTAGATGTTCCTAAACTTCCTATGCTGATTTTTGTGCAATCCCTACGAGTTTAAAGGTCGAACTCGAGCCGACAAGCCCAAGTCATTCGAAGGAGAAAGGGAATAGTGTAAGTTCCATAAAATCAGTGATTTCTCACTCGATTTTACCTCTTTTTTGATGATTCTAGGCTCGATTTCTTCGTCTCTTCATGATCTACACGTTCCCACGGTCGTTTTTTAATTTGCCCAATTTGGTGCAGATTTGAGAGAGATCTAAGTGTTTTAGTGAGAGAAAGTGGATGAGAGAGAGAACCGGAAATGGGGTGTAAGTGAGGGGTAGTTGTGTGCCATAAATGACATTTAATGTCATTTTAACATTTTAATCGTTCGAGCGTGTTCGGGTTTGTTCGGTTTCGCTCGGTTTCTCGCATACCTGTCGGTTTTCGGTTTTCTCGTAACGAAACATTACGATCTTAACAGTTTAATCGAATTGTCCAGTTTTCACGTGTATTCGTTCGGATCGTCACCTGTACGAACACGATGATACCTGTACTTTCCGATTTGATTATCTAATTATTAGACATCATTCAGAACGTTAAACCCACATATATACTCGTGCAAATCGTCATTCACACGAATAATCCGTTAGTTTAATCCTCATTTAACAATATACGTTTTTGTTTTGTTTTGGTCGTTTCTCGCATACGTTTACACATAATAAATCCTAAACTAACAAACATAGCATAACTCAGTGTTGTCAGACATATTCTGACTGTTGCATCATAGTTTACACAGTGTTTCTGAAATAGTTTCATAAGCTTTTAGCATTAATGACATAGAATAAGCATTACACGGAGTTCAGTGCTAAAGTTTACTGTACATTTGACTGTTTCGAACTACTCTTCGGGCACTGATGTTACATCTGGAGGTCGAACACTCATCATAAATTCTCTACATAAATTTGGGGTATCAAGAAAGGTACCGTTGGTTAACTTCCAGTCTGGAACAAATTGGTCAGAAGGGTTGACCTCAACATCCGGAGAGGCCTCGGGAGAGGAGCTGCGGCCGGGGGACTTTGACACACCACGACCCGCTCCCGATCCACCCTCAGTCTGGCTAGGGGAAAAGGAAGAGTCACTTGAAGCAGAACTGGTCGAATCACTATCGGTTGAGGTATAAACCCTCCCAGCCGTGGCTGGAGGAGGTGTTCCACTAGTCTTAGGCTTCAAACCAGGACCACCTAACGGAGGCTTACGGGCGAAAATTATCTTTCGATGAGACGGACCGCCCAAATCACTAGGTGCTACATCATTCTTCCGCTTCCCCGGGGTAACCAGTACCGTATCACCAGGAGTCACGGTGTAGCCAACAGTCTCCTCTAATATCGGTGGTTATCCCCGGAAACAGCCTCTGTGGTCTTAACTACACCATCCCCACAGCATCATCCGGTCGAACAAACCCATAGCTGCATAAAAGTAAAAGCTACCGAATAAGCAAGATGCATAACTAAGAAATAAAAATATACGTATACCAAATAATGTTCGGACTTACGCTTCCCATGATAAACCATAACAGGCCTCATGTTAGGTTCGGCCCAATTGCGACTAATACCAGCCCACCAAGAAATGCTCAAAAAACGAGCGGGGAGCAGTTGGTTCAGCCTTAAGAGCATCAAAAGAAGAAACTTGAATTGCCCCTTCTTGGGCAGAGGGTCTTTCAATTTTTCCTCAAGACCTAACCAATGCATCTCAAAAGGAACAATACGAGACGAAATAAAAAAGAAGTTATCCTTCCAATGTTATAAACTAGACGACGTTTGGGAAATATGACTTGGGTGAGGAGATTTTCTTTTCTCAAAAGTCAACCAATCACCTACACGGGGAAGCTTATAGAAACACCTAAACAAGTTTATCTCGGGTTCCAAAAATAAGGCACGACACGAAATCTCAAATTGATAAACTTTTATCAAACCTAGGGGAACAATTTGTGTCAAATGAACATTATAATATTGAAGAATCCCATATAAGAACCGACTAACGGGAACCTGAAAGTTTGAAAAACTAAAAAAGGCGGTGTAAATGGCCCCATGCTCGCAGGGGCATCCCAAACGAAGGCCGAAGTAGGAGGAACGACCGGGTTCAATTACGGAGGTACCCCGTACCGCGCGACGAAGGTATCCAAAAACGTCTGAGTCACGGACGACCGTTGACTAGCCATGTCGTTCCGACACTCCATAACTTAAGAGAAACAGTAAACAAGGAAGAAGGACTAACCAATGGAGAAGGCAAGGTGGAGGAGCGGCGGCTAGAAGAGAACCCAAAAACCCTAAATGTTGGAAACAAAATGAAAGATGGAAAATGAAAGAGTATTTATAAGGAAGAAGACACAATAAGACAAAAAGTGGGAGAACCCCAATGGGCCGACCTACCCACAATAGACTCACAACCGTCAAATCAAGCCGTCGTGAATTAAATAATCCGATGTTATGACAAAATCATAACACCGGACTAGGGGGCTTGATGGGGATACGCCTAAGAAACTTGACCCGAGCTGCGACTGACATAAAAGCCAGGGTTGCGGCTGAAGATAAAAGCGAGAGCCGTGCCTGGGGAACAGGGTACGCGCAACGGATGGGACATAAAGAACCTAGTGAGCCGCGGCTGAAGAGGAGAAGAAGAGAAAAGCGAGAGCCGTGGCTGGGGAACAGGATACGCGCAACGGATGGGACATAAAAAACCTAGTGAGCCGCGGCTGAAGAGGAGAAGAGCAGGAGAAAAACCAAGAAGGGAAATAATCCAAAGCCATCCCAAAGTGAGCCCCGGCTGAAGAAGACCTAGACCGGAGGAAAAGAAGGAAGGGAATGAAACCAATCCCATCCCGGAGAAGGAACCGTGACTGAAGAGGAGACGAGGAGACCTTGGCAGTAGAATCTATACTTAGCTTATTTCTAAGCAGCCTAAGCCAATAAACAGACAAAGAAGTTGCTTACCTCCGTCATGATTTTGAGAAAATGTTTAAGAGATGGTGGGCCAAACAAAATCATGATTTTGATTTTGAGAAAAGATTCAAGAATTGGGTTGCCGTTACTAAACGACGTTTACCCTCCGTCAGGGAAGCTGCCGCGGCTACTTACGTGGGTGTCGGCATCCCCGCCGCCTTGAGTTTGTATTATGAAAGATTTATGCCGACGATTTGCTTAATTTGTTCCATTCCTAGACCATCGCCACAGTCACAGGTTAATTATCAACCTACCTTAACACAACACAACACAACACAATAGTTTAGTTTAATTTTAGCCATTTAGGTTTTGGTTTTGGTTTTGGTTTGTTTGTTTTGAGTTTGGTTTTGGTTAATTTGGTTTGTTTGTGACTAATATTATATTATATAAATACACACAGTTTCTTTTGCATTGTGGAGGGTTCAAGCCATTGGTAGGATCTATTTTACTTGGAGATTTTCTTGAGAGGACTAATTACTTTCTTATAATGATGGCTTCTAATGCCACCATATCATTTATGATGAGTACCATAAGAGACAAGGATGATGATGTCTACACAAGGTAAGCTTTTATATATATGCACCATTACCCATATATATATATATATATATATATATATATAAATTATTAAATAAAAAGTATATTTTACGTAAAAAGGCTAAAAAGGATTTTAAAAATCTTTAAATCAACTCAAACGAACTCCGATTGAACTCATTTCGATGGCATTGGAACCGTCTCATCGAACCCTACAATATTTGCTTTTTGGTTTTAGCTTTAACAAATAGTTTTAGAGTTTGGATTTTAAAGCATATTTTTTAGCTTTTATGTTTTATCTTTATGTTTAGGGTTTGTTTTTATAATTTTGGTTTTATTATTAGGCTTTATTGTTTATGATTTAAGGTTTAAGTTTTAGGGAATTACAAGCCAGTTCCAGTGATGTTAAAATGAATTCAATCGTAGTTTGTTTGGGTCGGTTTTCGAGTTTTTAAAAATCTTTCTTAACCTTATTAGGCAAAAAAGACTTTTTAGGGGAACCTTTCCCTACATATATGTGTTTGGTTATTAATTGTCTGTCTGATCACATGCATGCATGCATGCATGCATGATTCCAGTATGGTTTCAGGTTTTGGCTATGGAGTGGTGATATCATTGGTTACAGGCATGAAGGGTCCTAGTGTTATATCATCTGGTGCTATGTTTGCCCTCCTTAATGCTGGGATGCATAAGGTCATCATCATTCTCCTATCCTAACCAACATATATATGTTATGAGATATTATGTATAATGGGTCATATATGTCCTTTTTTTTCTGTTTAAAATAACATTTTTTTTTATAAAATTCTTATGTGTTAAGCCTCCCATATAATATGATTTAAGGTATTATCTTATTATATCTAACTAATACTAGTGTTTAATCTGTGCAGGCAGGCCTCGACCCCTCCAAAATCTACAAAGAAATGTAACAAAACAAGAGGGCAGCTTTTCTAGTATTGTTCATGTGATATCAACTTTAACTTAATTTTTATTATTATTTTTTTTTAATTTTGGTTTAAACCGGTTGCACGATTCAAAACCTGTTCAATTGACTTTCAAACCTAGTTAAGTGTTAGAATTTTCATAGCGTGCAGTGATGGTTAATTGATGATATTTATCATGATTTTCAGTATTGGACCGGACCAGTCGGTCGGACCAGGAACCGATGGCTTGGATGGCCCAAAATGAGCTTGTGAAACCGCCTTTAAACGAACCAGTAGGTTGAACCGGTTCACTGGTCGGACCGAATTTTGTTCTTCTTTTTTTTTAATCTTTTTTTTAACTAAAATTCAAAGAACGAAACATTAAAACCAAATTATATGATTATGTTTGTTTAAACGTTATTTATGTTTGATTAATTTGTGTTTATATTTGTATAATTTTTTTGTACTATTATATATATTCATTATGTCATCCGGTTCGATCGGTCCGACCAGTAACCAGTAAGACGTCCGGTCTGTTTATGAAAACATTGGTATTTATCACTCGTAACATTTTGAATGTTAATGATCGCTTTAAATACAAGCTGCTAAACATGCACCGTTTTATTTTATTTGTGTGTATGTGCATCGTAAAGAAGTCAATAATATACATATAAGTATATAACTAGTAATGGTGCCCACCGTGCTTTTGCGCCTCCCCAAAATGTAAAAGTAATTTGAATTTATAATAAAAGTACATTGTATTTGACTTAACTTGTTTTCGAACAATTTTTACATTGAAGCGTAAAAGTATAGTTTTATAAAGTTTAGGAATAAAACGTAAAAGGTTATAAGTGAAACATAATATTGAGTGTAGACATAAACTTTAAAAATAAAACATTAACTTTTATAAAGTTTAGGATGGAACACAAAAGGTTATGAATAAAACCTAATAATTTTAATATTTAATTTAAAGATAAACTTAAAAATTTGTGAGAGATTAAATTGACGTTCACAAAAGTCTATGGATAGAACATAATATGTTATAAAGCCTGCTCATCAATTAGTAAGTGATGGTTGTATTTTGAATTTTTTTTATTATTTTTATAAAAGCAAATCACAACAATTTGTAACCTCTTAATTTTATTTAGATGTCTTTGTTAAGTGTATTAAATACAAGTTGCAAAACATTTTTCTTAAGAGTACAAGAAGTTGTAACTTTTTATTTGTATATTTTTCACCGAGTGTTAGGCTCGTTCATATTTGATTAAGAGTAAACTTTGTAGAATATTCATCATAAATAAATTAATAATATAATATAAGTCCTAAAATTAGCAATGTCTATATATTAGCTTGTATATTATGAATTTGAAATTTTTAATAGATATAATGCCCTGTACATGCGTTTGGAAAGTTATATGATTAAAAATTATGTATGGCAAAATATTGTTGTTTGGTCATTGTTTACAATCGACTTTAGGTAAAAAAATTTAATTCAAATTATTAACTATAATTTAAATTCTTGAAATAGACATACCAAAAATTAAAAAAGCTAATTGTAGACTCCCAACAACTATTATAACAGATGAGCAGTGATACTATGAAAATTGTCATGAGCATCATAAATCAACGGTTTATTTTTAAGGTTTATCATATTCAACGGTGATAACTTGATAGTTTCTACTTATAGTTTTTTTTTTTGCCAATACCATATTTAAACATCAATACACAAATTTAAAAGTGAAAATCCTAATAAAGTCTACAATTTTATTTCCATGAATCGATCCTAATGAAACAAAAAAAAAAATGAAATACATAACGAATCAATAATAGCTGAAAAAAAAAGCAGCAAACTAATGGGATAGGCAGAGCCGGTTCCCTAAGACCGCCCACAGCAGTTCCCCCGCCCCTCCTGCGGGGTTGCCCATTTCAGCGGCCAAGAGCGGGAACACCGCCCCCTTCAGTGGCTCCCGCCCAAAGCCCTTCCACGGCCCCCGCTCTCTTTCTCTCTTTCTCGCTTTCTGATTGGTCCAATGGAATAGTGGGGAAGGGTTTTCAATGGGTGACCACTGTGAGGGTTTAAGTTTTTCAGTGGGGTGATGACGTGGCAGGAAATTTCGGTGGGGAATGATTTTCAGTAGGGTGACCGCTGTGTATAGCGTAATGTTAATATATAAGGCAATTGCCTAGGGCCCCATATTTTTTGGGGCCCCATATGGTTCGGTTTCACGATCGGTTACATTTGGTAGATCGGTTTCGAAAGTTTGAAACCGTAGTGAACGGTTTGGTATATGATTTTCACTAAAAAGTAGACTGGACCGTGCATGTTTATGCATGTATACATGCGTACGTACATACATATATGTGTATCTATGTATATATTATGTATATATGTATGTACATGGTCGATGATTTAGTGTTGTTCAATAAAAAAATTATATGGGATTGCAATGTGATTAGATCGTCTCATACTGTGCTTTGATTCAATTTTAATTTTTAACGGACTCAAAAAGTCAAACCAAAAAGTCAAAACCCAGAAAACTCAAATCGTAAACCAAATCATTAACAACGGTTTGGTTTGATTTTTAAATGTTTGTTTTCGTTTTAGTTAGTCATAAACCATTATTTACAGTTTCACCTAAAATCGGACCATAAACACCCTTAATAAAGTCGTCTAAGCTTGCATAGAATGAATGAATCAAATAGACGTAGCAAAATTTTGTAAGTTTTCAAAGGGATGAAAGGCCCCAGATTTTAATGCCGCCTAGAACCCTCAAATTGGTTGAGCCGGCCCTAGGGATAGGGTCTATGGTGACGAACCTTAACGTTGTGTTCCGAGTTTATTAGAGAAGAGAATATAAAGTAAAAGAAGTGAGAGGAAAGAAAAGTAAAAGAAAAAAATTCTTTCTTTCCATTTCCTTCTAAATCGAAATGAAAGGAAAACTAAGTAATTTTGTCTAGTTTTCCTTCCACTTCCCTTCATTTATCTTCTTAAATGAAACTCGAGAAAACAACATGTGTTATTTTCTTTTTTATTCTCTCGTTAAATGAAACTCAGAAACACAAAAATATTACTCCTTTTCTCTTATTTTCTTTCTTTTCTTTTCTTACATAAACTTAGGAACAGAGGGTAAGAGCGATATTATAGCTCTGACTCCTTGGAAAATCGAAAGGCTCGAAACCCTTTTTCTTCTTGATTTCAAGGGCAACTAATGTGCCATTTTAACTGACAAATTAGATTTTCACTCCCCACTCACATATTTTTACTCGAATATTACTATTTTTTTCAAACATTATGTATATGTATTAATTAATAAATGTTACAAGGCAAAATGAGAACTCAACCCAAAATGCTAGTGTGATAGGTGAAAGGGTCTATCTGGCTTATAAACCCCACAACAACATGTCCATACAACAGGTGTGACAAATCTCTTGCCTTGCAATGATTTCGATCCGTAACATAATTGAGAGAGAGGGGCTCACACAGCCCGTTCGTCGTTAATCTTGACTCATAACAAAATAATAGGTAAAACAATTATTGAATTTTGGGTTCAAATGGATATCATTATAGCATATAATTGATTGAGATGAATAATACATTAACTCAAAATTAACAAATACGTGTCAAGATGGGTAAGTTAAAAAATATGTAAATATAATGGATTTAAACGCGTAAATATGATTTATAATATTTTTAATGAGAAAATCATTAAAAAATATTTGAATTTTCATGATCTGTGAGATATGGTTTACCAATACTCGTCTCACATTATTAGTATGTATATTTGATTATTGTTAGTTTTTATTTTTATCTTGTGGGTTTTCTTTTTGATGTGATTAAAGCGTTTTAATAATTTCAACTTAAATAAAATCTTCTATCAATGAATCCAACGTATTTTGGCTTCCAAACTTAACTATTATAACGATTTTGGCCCGTAAACCTAACTTATGTTTGAGAACTACGTTGATAGAATATTTTACTTTGTGTTGAAATAGAACCACATAAGCTAAAACCGTAATTTACTCTTTTTTTTTTTTATTTTCCTCTTGCTCTAATATTCGGGTAAACGAATGTTTTTTTTTACTTCATTATAATAAATAGTTAGTTCTTTCAGTTTTAAAGTCTAAACGTATTTAAACTTACACGTCTGCATTTATCAGTCTTTTTATTTTTTTTAATTATTTATCTATTGTAACCTTCGAATTTTACTAAGAATATGTTTTGTTAAGGCTTTAAATACAAGCTGCTAAACATGTTTTTTTAAAGTACACGTGCCTTTTTATTAGTTGTACATGTTCACTTAGTGATAGGCTGGATCATGTGTTTCCCAATTATAAGTTTTCTAGGGTTTGTGGATTAAGTGTGAACTTTGAAGATTTTGCATGTGCAACATAAATAAGTTAATAATATTATTCATGCATGTATATAGTAATGGTGTCGTCGTGCTTGCGGCGTCAAAATTTGAATTATTATGTCAAATAAAAAACTTCTAAACAATTTTGACATTGAAACGTAAAAGTAATGTTATACAAATTTTAGGAATAGAATGTAAAATGTTATAAGTGTAACTTAAGTTTTAATATTGAATGTAGACATAAAATTTATACTTTAAAAACAAAACATAAAATAACGTTTACAAAGTTTAGGGATGAAATATAGAAGGTTAGGAGTAAAACATAAAAATTTTTATATTTAGTGTTAGAGAAAATTTTTTAGTCTGTAGATTGATCAGAGCCGGTCAGAGGGAGGGGTGAAGTGGGCGACCGCTCTGGGCCCGATTTTTAGAGGGCCAAAAAATTTTAAATTTATTCTTTTTTATATATCACATATAAAAAAGTCATATGAAAATGTACAAAACATCAACGTTTAGTAGAATTAAGAGGGTCTAGTTTTCTTCTATCCTATAGCCTGCAATTTTTTTTTATATTCAAGACTGGCTCTTAAGCAGATGATATACAAAGTCTATATATAGAACACGTGTTATTAAGCCTACTCATAAATTACTAAGCGATGGTTGTATTTTAAGATATTTTAAGAGTTTTTATAAAAGTAAATCACAACGACACAAATATCCGATGTAGCATGAAATATCCTTGATTAATTTTTCTTTTTGCATCTTCATTATTTTTTGGTAAATTGGATTTAAATAATCCAAAGTTTTATCAATTGGTCACTACTGGTCCTAACTATAAAAATATTTAATAATGGTTTCTACTTTCGACCTATTTACCTCTGGTGGACCTTCGTAAAAAAAAACTTAACGCCGTTAACTTTTTCGAATTTAAACGGATTTTTTTGGGCTTTTATTCAAAGTGAAAATATGAGTTGAATGATGTATAACTTACCTCAAAACGTTGCTCCAATTGATGAAATTGTTCTTCAATTAAGTGTTTAAACTTTCAATTGATCAAGGAAATCATCAAATCGGGAAATTTAGAGCAACGTTTCGAGGTAAGTTATATATCATTCGACTCGTATTCTCATTATGAAAAAAAAGCCCTAAAAAATCCGCTTGAAATTCGAAAAAAAGTTAACGGCGTTAAGTTTTTTTTTTACGGAGGTCCACCAGAGGTAAATAGATCGAAAGTAGGGAACGTTATTGAGAATTTTCATAGTTAGAACCGATAGCGGCCAGTTGATAAAAGTTTATATTATTAAAAGCCAATTTGTCTTACTTTTAAATTCTATGACTCCCAACAATTATTATAACAAATCAGCAGTGAAACTATGGAGATTGTCATTGGCATCTTAAATTACGGTTTTATTTTCAAGGTTTATCATGATTTCTACTTCTAGTTTTTTTGCTAATGCCATATTTAAGCATCAATGCACAAATTTAACAGTGAAAATCCCATTAAAATCTACATTTTTATTTTCATGAATCCTAATAAAAAAAATGAAATACAAAAGAAATAAATAATAACCGGGAAAAAAGGAAGCATAATAATGGGATATGGTGTATGGTGTATGGTGTATGGTGACGAACATTGGGAGAGATTATTAGCTCCGATTCCTTTGGAAAATTGAAGCCCTTTTCCTTTTGGATTTCAAGGACAACAAACATCAACAAATGTACCGCTTTAACTTATTTGAACTACACATTTCATTAAAACTTTTCAACAAGTCAGCAAGGTGCTAAAACTCGTTTGTCACTAAAGACATCCCACGATTACAAGTATTCACCGAAACATAAACAAATTAACATATACGGAGAAACTACCTCAATCCTTCCAAGTCAATGCACTATGCTTTGCATCTTGTTTAACCTAAAAGAAACTTAGGCCTTAGACTTCCTTAAATAGACCATGATACAATCCTTGTCTCCCATTGAATATTGCATCGTTCCAGTCCCTCAAATGCACCATATAGATGTTAATATTATGGCATGAATAACTTATTTCTTCCTCCCATTCCACTTAGGCAATGCAACTCCAACAAGTCTTTATTTGAAAAGGTGTATATGGGTTGCATTCTACACCAAATGTATGATAGATTCCTTGCTTTCACTACATAGTACACACAACATAGATCCGGTGTGGATTCCTCTCTTCGTCAAAGCCTTCTTGGTAGTGTTGTAAAACTCGGCCTAGGTGAGTATTCTGCACCCGACTGAGCCGATTTTCTTCAACTCGGTCGGGCCAACTCAACCAAAAAACTCAGTCCAGCTCGAATCAAATCGGTCAAACTCAGTCCAGCTCGAATCAAATCGGTCGAGTTCAGACCAACTTAAGCATGTCAGATTTTTGCTGCTTTTATACCGATTTTTGCTTATTTTCATTGTTTTCACCAATAATTGTTTGATTTTTCCTATATATATGTCATTTGTATTGATATTCACTTTATTTGTTATATATACTAGTAAACTTATGCTATTTAATATATATACGTATAATTTTTAAAAATTATTTTTTTTGTAATTTATCATATTTGAATATTCCTTGCCTAAGCCGAGTACTCATAACTCCTAAATCGATTGACCTAGCAGCGTCTAACGACTTCTCAAACCATGCTCGTTGGTTGGGACACGCCTAAGTTGAGCATTTTAAGCAAGAATGTTGACTTTTATATGCACCAACTGCTGACTGTTCCATTGCAGAATGAGTTGATCATCGTTATCTCTACCCTTCGAGTAAAGTCGCCTAGCCTATTTAACATCATAAATACTATTAGCCTCACCACCCCATACCCATCAATCTTGACAACCTCTAAAGAAAACCTTATTTATGATTTCATTACACTTTTCTAGTTCCTCCAATTCCTCCCTACGAGTTGGCTGTGTAATCCAATTCCAAGAATTTAATAACATTCCATCAATTCAAGCCATTCTATCAAATACACGACAATCTTTATTCTTATCCAAACCATACAAAAGGAGAAACAATTTCTTCAATAGTTCATATCCCCAGCCCATGTGTCAACCCAAAATGCCAGAGTTCGCCGATTTCACCTCTTTCATTCCTCGTTCAAACACACATATTTTTACTCCAATATTACTTTCTTTTTCCTTGTTAACCCACCTTAATTACGAAAACTCGATTAACTCCGACAAAATTAAACCAAATCTTTGGTTTTTTCATCACCTTTATTATACATACAAAAACTATGTTATTTTATGTGTTTATGCAAATTTATTACCGTTTACAATTTAAAACAAGTTGCGTTACACCGTTGCGATTGAGCGAGAGGGGCTCCCCCAATCCGTTCTTGGTTTCGGATGAGCACCCAACAAACAACCATCCCAAATCCGAACGCACAACAACAACCTTACCCAGTATATTCTCACTTTTCAGTAGGGTCTGGAGGGGAAGGATATATACAAAGTTATCGTTTGAAGTTGATCATGTCAACGATTTTAACGTTATTTTTACAAAATAACTAAAATAACGTTAAAATTAGTGCACTTTTACTCTTACCCCTTAAAGGCCCACATATATATACATTATATGCATGCATTGCAAATGGGGCGTCCAAAACTTTTCAACGAAAAATACAACACTACGTATGTGCCAATGTATCATTGTGTCCCTCTTCCCGCCAAGCCTAAACTTATATCATTTCCCTCTAAAACCCACCGACATAAACTCACCGGCGGCCGCCGCCACAACCATCGCCAGTCACTGCCGGTTGATGATATCGCTGCGGTCATGCTGTTGCAGCATCTCTCACACCAGAACCATAACCACCGCACTCTCTCACCCTCTCAGACATCATCTTCCTAAATCATCGCAATCATTATCCCTACCGATTTCCAAATTCTTTCTCAGCATTTCAATCTCATATTCCAGCAAGATGTCCTCATCTCGCCCGTCTGCGTTCGATGCACTCATGTCCAACGCTCGTGCGGCCGCCGCGAAGAACAAAGCTCCGTTGTCTTCATCTTCCCCAAAAAAACCCAAAACCCTAGATTCAAAATCCCCAACTGGTTCTGCACCAATTAGCGATTCTAAACTTTCCGAAGCCCCTCCAAAACCAGACAAATCAGATGCGAATCAGTTTAAAGCAGAAATGCTTGAATCAAACGAGTTGAAACATGATAAACCGAACCCTAATTTTGTTGAGGAAGAAAAGGCATTGAAGAAACAACGGGTGATTAATGTGGATGATAGTATTGTTGAATTGAAGAAGAAACCAGCTAAATTTGATCCCAGAAAAGCTGCGTATTGGGGAGATGGAGATCGGGTGCCATTTTTGTTTCTTGTCAGGGTATTCGATGAGATTTCTAAAGAGTCGGGTCGGATTGTGATTACTGAAATTGTTTGTAACATGATTAGGACCGTAATTGCAACAACACCTGATGATTTGGTGGCGGTTGTCTACCTTTTAGCGAATAGGATTGCACCTGCTCACGAGGGACTGGAGCTTGGAATTGGGGATGCCTCCATTATCAAGGCACTTGCAGAAGCTTGTGGTGCAAAAGAGACACATATTAAAAAGCAATATAAGGTTATTCAACTCAAGTTCTTTATATTTTGCTTGTTGGTATGCTAATGAAAAACTAACATTTATTGCGTTTTGATTGCAGGAACTTGGAGACTTGGGTCTTGTTGCCAAAGCAAGCCGTTCATCGCAACCCTTGATGCGTAAACCGCAACCGTTGACAGTGGCTAAAGTTTTTGATACATTTAAGGTTATTGCCAAGGTATACTAGATTGACATATGAACCAGTTATTGAACAACATTGCTTATTTTTTGTACAACTGGTCAACTTATTGTTGTTTGCTTGATCTCGATAGGAATCTGGAAAAGACAGTCAAGATAAGAAGAAGAATCACATCAAAGGACTTCTTGTTGCAGCAACTGATTGTGAACCTCAGTATCTGATACGTCTACTTCAGGTTATCACTGTTAAATTTTTACATTGTCTACTAGAAATTATCGTTTAGTTTAATTTTATGTTATTTTTTAATTAATTAGCAGAAAAAGGTTAGTTAAGGTAGCTAATAGTGTGTTGGTTTATTTTCCTTTATTTCAGTCATGTCTTTGTGAACGTGGAGCATGTTTCACGTCTTCTTCTTGTTTTGCATGTTATTAAAGTTAATTTTCAGTTAATGAGAAAGTGGTTCTCTGAAAAATATTTGTGTGTGTATTCTTTTCTGATTCATTGTTCTTTGAGAGGCTTTTGCCGAGCATTTTTGGTGTGAGAGAAGAGATCGAAATTCCACAAAGTGGTATCAGAGCCACGATGAGCGATCTTCAGTTGATAGGCGGTGTGAAGAAACTCAACCATCAAAATTACAACACCTGGGCTACCTGCATAATGTCATACCTGCAGGGGCAAGATCTGTGGGAGGCGGTGAATGGATCTGAGACGACACAACTGGAAGAAGACACTCAAGGTGCTTTGCGGAAGTGGAAGATCAAGGCCGGAAAAGCAATGTTTATCTTAAAGACAACCATAGAAGAGGATTTACTGGAACACATTCGTGACTCAACCAACCCAAAGGAGGCATGGGATGTTCTCGCAGTGTTGTTTTCAAAGAAGAATGACACAAAATTACAGTTGCTGGAAAATGAGTTGATGTCGGTCAACCAGCAGGAGTTAACAATAACTCAGTACTTTCACAAGGTGAAAACCTTGTGTAGGGAAATTGGAGAACTTGATCCACAAGCCAAAATCGGTGAGCCGCGAATGAAAAGGATTATAATCCACGGGCTGAAGGCTGAATTTCGCAGCTTTGTTGCTGCGTTCAAGGGTGGCCTACTCAACCCTCGTTGGGTGAATTTGAGAACTTGCTGGCTAGCCAAGAGGCTTTACCCAGACAAATGGGTGGACTGTCCGTTGAATCCAGTAAGAAGGAAGTATAGGCTCTGTATGCAGATCGGGGTAAAGGAAAATCCAAACAAACTCGAAACTATCATGGGTCAAACAGACACCATGAAAAGAACCGAAGTAATGAACATCATGAAAAGAAAGATAGTGAACCTGAAGTGGGAACATCATCAAGCGAGAGGAAGCCATTTCGGAAAGGTAGAGATTTCCTTACAAATGTTATAATTGTGGCAAACAGGGGCACTCAGCTAAGTGTTGTCGATTACCTCGACAAGAGGAAAACAATGTTGCTACAGCTAGAGAAGAAGAAGGCTGGGATGCAGAAGCTAACTATGCCCATATCGAGGAAGATTTTGCCTTTACAGCCTCAACTCAGTCACGAGGAAACAAGCTGGTTGATTGGATTGTTGATTCAGGTTGCTCGAATCATATGACTGGTGACAAGAACAAGCTATCAATCCAAGAGTGTATGGAGGCAGTCGGGTTGTGGTACTAGCAGACAACTCCAAACACTCAATCAACTCTATTGGTGATGTGAAGTTCCCTGCGAAAGACCAGCAACCAGGGTTGATATTAGATGGTGTTTACTATGTTTCAGGGATGAGCAAAAACTTGCTATCTGTTCCTCGACTGACTGAGTCTGGTCACTTTGTAGTGTTTGGTCCCAGTGATGTCAAGATTTACAAGAAATTTCATACATCATCAACTCCGATCCTACAAGGTCGGAAGACTGAATCGATGTATGTAATGAATGCGGAATCTGCATATATTGAGAAGACGAAAGGGAGTCAGAATGCAGATATGTGGCATCAACGTCTGGGCCATGTGGGCCTAGATAAATTGGGCTGATTAGTGATCGTGGTCTGGTAAATGGACTTCCAAAAATTAAAGTCAACAAAGACTTAATTTGTTCTGGATGTCAATTTGGTAAAGCTAAACAGCTTCCTTTCCCACAAAAGTCAGAGTTTCGATCCAAGGAATGTCTAGAGTTGGTTCACTCTGATGTATTTGGCCCAGTAAAGCAAGCCTCAATACAAGTTTGTCGATTCATGGTAACGTTCATCGATGATTTCTCTCAATATGTCTGGGTGTACTTCCTGAGAGAAAAATAAGAGGTTTTTGCAAAATTCAAGGAGTTTGAAATTGATGCAGAGTTGTTAACAGGTAAGAAAGTTCGTTGTTTAAGATCAGATAATATAGGCGAGTATCTTGCCTTTGAATTCTCTAATTACCTAAGAGAGAAAAGAATTCGGAGGCAGCTGACGTGTGCGAATGCCCCTCAGCAAAATGGGGTATCTGAACGAAAGAACAGACACTTGGGGGAGATCACAAGAACCCTGATTCATGGAAAGAATATGCCAGGAAGATTTTGGGCAGAAGCCATGCGCACGGCTGCTTATGTTATAAACCGTATTCCATCTCAAGGTATGAATTTCATTTCACCTCTTGAAAAAATAACTGGAAGAAAGCCAACAGTGAGTATCTTTAAAGTATTTGGTTGTGTGTGCTATGTCTTCATACCTAGTTAGCTTCGTCATAAAATGGAAAAACGAGCAGTGAGATGTATCTTTGCTGGGTATGATGCGGAGAAGAAGGGTTGGCGCTGTTGTGAACCAAGTAGTGGAAAATTATACACTTCAAGACGTAATTTTCGATGAAAATTCTGCATGTTGGTCAGATAATAGTCAGGTTCTACCTGATTCACCACAGCTCAAAGAAGAACTAGAGTTGTCAAAAGTCCAATTGACGATTGAAGACCCTGATGATCCATTACAAGAAGCATGTGAGTCAAATGGTTCAGAAAATGAAGTCCCAATTATCAATGAAGGGGGGCCAGCCTGCAGATCTACCTAGAAGGTCTCAACGAATAAGAAAGCCCAATCCAAAATATGCTAGTGCTGATGTTGTAACTATTGAAAGCAAGTTTTTGGAACCTGAGACCTTTGAAGAAGCAATTATTCAAAAAGAATGGAAGGTAGCAATGGAAGAGGAAATGGCAGCACTACAACGAAATCAAACTTGGGAATTAGTACCATGTCCCATGAATGCAAGTTTGGTTTCATGTAAATGGGTGTACAAGCTGAAAAGACGAACAGATGGGTCCATAGACAGATTCAAAGCACGGCTGGTTGCCCGGGGTTTTTCTCAGCAATATGGCCTCGACTATGAGGATACGTTTAGCCCTATGGTACGGTTAACTACTGTTCGTGTTTTGCTTGCAGTTGTAACAAGTAGAAAGTGGAGGTTATGGCAAATGGATGTTAACAACGCTTTCTTATATGGAGATTTAGATCATGTCATATACATGGCTCAACCATTGGGGTTCGAGAACAAAGTTCACCCGGAGTATGCGTGTAAGCTCAAGAAGGCAATTTATGGTCTGAAGCAGTCGCCGCGGGCCTGGTTTGGAAAGATTGGCGAGTTCCTTGAGCAAAATGGGTTTCGGGTAGCTGATTCTGATATGAGTTTGTTCATCAAACGGGTTGAAAATCGGAGCGTAATAGTGCTTGTTTATGTGGATGACCTAATTATAACAGGTGATCATGAAGAATCAATTGATCAAGTCAAGTTCAATCTGTGCACTCGTTTTAAAATGAAAGATATTGGACGGTTAAATCATTTTCTTGGGTTGGAGATTAAGTATGCAGGTGATGATGTTATTTTACACCGGACCAAGTATGCAAGTGAAGTTCTATACAAATTTGAGATGGTAGATTGCAAGCCATCATCAACCCCAATGGATCCAAATGTAAAGATTCGGGCTGAAGAAGGCAAGGAACTAGAAGATCCTTCGGTGTATAGGAAGATTGTGGGAAACTTGATTTATCTCACATTAACTCGTCCTGACATTTCTTTTCCAGTTGGAGTACTAAGCAGGTATTGCAGTGTCCCAGAAAGCCTCACCTGGTTGCTATATGGAGAATTTTGAAGTATATTAAGGCTACTGTGAATTATGGAGTAATGTTCAAGAGGGAGGTTCATCCAAAATTGGTTGGTTATTGTGACTCAGATTATGCAGCAGATTCTGAGTTTAGAAGAAGCACTACTGGGTATGTATTCATGTTTGGATCAGGCGCAATCTCATGGTGTAGTAAACGACAACCAACTGTGTCGTTATCTACAACTGAATCGGAATATAGGGCTGCTGCTATGGCAGCTCAGGAGTGTACCTGGCTAGTTCGTTTGCTTGAAGATCTGAATCAGAAGGTAGATTATCAAGTTCAGCTTATGTGTGATAATATCTCAGCCATCAAGCTTGCTAATAATCCAGTGTTTCATGCTCTTACCAAACATATTGAGGTACATTATCATTCATTCGTGAAAAGGTACTAAAGGAAGAAATAGAGATGGTGAAGATTGATACGAACGAACAGGTTGCAGATTTGTTTACAAAAGGATTGTGCAGTGCTAAGTTGCTGAAGTTTATCAAAGAGATGGGAATGATTCCAGTAGACAATGAGAGGGAGTGTTAAATTTTTACATTGTCTACTAGAAATTATCGTTTAGTTTAATTTTATGTTATTTTTTAATTAATTAGTAGAAAAAGGTTAGTTAAGGTAGCTAATAGTGTGTTGGTTTATTTTCCTTTATTTCAGTCATGTCTTTGTGAACGTGGAGCATGTTTCACGACTTCTTCTTGTTTTGCATGTTATTAAAGTTAATTTTCAGTTAATGAGAAAGTGGTTCTCTGAAAAATATTTGTGTGTATTCTTTTCTGATTCATTGTTCTTTGAGAGGCTTTTGCCGAGCATTTTTGGTGTGAGAGAAGAGATCGAAATTCCACAATCACATGAATTTATTCTTGCATTGTTGTGTTGGATCTTTTATATTCATCATCTTTGATATGACTATTTAAATATATAAATTCTGCAGACAAAATTGCGTATCGGTTTAGCTGAGCAAACTCTTTTGACTGCCCTTGGGCATGCAATAGTCTACACTGACAAACTTTCATCACCACCAGGAAATACAGATTCACCTCTTGAAGAGGTCAGTTGACATCCATTATAAAATGCCTTTTGAACTTTGTTTTACCGGTAGCTTATTTTATATTGTTGCTCAGGCTGCTAAAATTGTGAAACAAGTGTATTCAGTAATTCCTGTATATGATAAAATTGTTCCTGCTTTACTTTCTGGTGGTGTATGGGATCTGCCCAAAACATGTTGTTTTTCACCTGGTGTGCCGGTTGGACCCATGCTAGCTAAGCCTACCAAAGGAGTATCTGAGATCTTAGATAAATTTCAAAACATGGAGTTCACTTGTGAATACAAATATGATGGGGAACGGGCCCAGGTAAAGTGTTATCAAGTTATTGATATTGTAAAAGGCAGCATTTTTATAAATGGTTAACATTTTTCACTTGACATAGATACATTATTTGGAGGATGGCACAGTTCAGATATATAGCAGAAATGCTGAAAGAAACACAGAAAAATTCCCCGATGTTGTTGTTGTTGCTTCAAGGTACTTTCTAGAGATTTCTCACTCAGTTTTGTTGTCTTGGTCTGATTTCTGATTATTTTACATTATTACAGTCAGAGGTAGCAAGATAGGCCAGTCAGATAGGTTGGGTTACCTGTCAAAATGGGCCGTTTTGTAAGGTTTGAAATGGGATGGGTTGGGTTGACTTGCAAACAATTCTTTTGATTTTTCTATAATAATAATCTTGTTAGCTATCCCAACTGGGATAGGAGTAAGGATTGTCTCTATTTTTCTTCTAGATCCTACTGAAGAGTGGGAATATACTGAGTAAGTTTGTTTGTTTAATCTTGTTAGCTACGAGTATTAAAATGAAAGTGTTATGTAAAAGACCCACTAACTTTCACTTTTGTCACATTCGAGTCATTGAACTAGGAAACGTCTTAGGTGCCTCATTGAAAATTCAGTTTTTGTTCCATTTTGGTCATTAGCTAACCTTGTGATCAGTGATGATGTGGACTGGTGCCTGGTGGTTACATGTTGGCATCCTGCATATGTGTAATGTTTTCCCATATTTTGGTCCTACTTTCACTTATGTGCCATATTTGTGATTGTATGCGGCATTTTAATATAAAAAAATGTAAGGTAGCTAATATTTATAAAACATCATATTTATTAGTTTTTCTATCGTTTAATCTATTCAGCTTTTTTTTTTTCTATTTATAATTGATCATTTGCATATAAAATCTATAATTTCTGCATAAAACATAACTCAAATCAATCCATTTACAAGTAAATTAATTGAAATTGATCCTTGGTGTATATGCTGTGCGATTGAACCAATTTAGTCGTTTCTAACTTTTGCAATTTTTTTGCAGAGTTAAAAGACCAAATGTAACATCTTTTGTTCTGGACTGTGAACTGGTTGCATATGACCGCAAGAAGCAGAAAATTCTGCCGTTTCAGGTTGCCTGTGTTTCTGGTAAATTTGCAAATTTCGTCTCAGTGGTTGCATAAAAATTATGGCTTTTGTCCTTAAATACCATTTGTTACACTAGTCGTTCCTATTTTGAGACCCCTCCCCAAATCTCCTAAGCAACATGAATACTGTTTCTACTTTCTTGCTTTTATCTACAGTCTCTCTTGGATATATGTGGTAAATTACATGTGTCATCTGTGTACTAGGAAGTTCATTGACTTTTTCTTAAAGAAACCCTAAATTGTATAAACTAATCTCTAAGTTAATGAAATCAGAAATATAATCATAATCTAAAGCATTATAAGGAGTACATAAAATGATGCGATTTGCAACATAAATAACAATATCACATAAACCGATAAAGCCACATTGTTCAACCCATAAAAAAAACTTAAACACTCATTACTTCATTCCACCACTAAAGTCCCGTGCTTATTACCTTTGTCAAGTGTAAGATAAAACATCGTTTTCCTTATTCTTCTTTGTTGTGGTGGGCTACTTCTTGCAATGGGTAGTATCTTCTCATTTTAATATATATTGCTTTGCAACTTTGTTGAAGAATCAATTTTTGATGCTGCTTGTATTGACCATTTTGTGATTAACCGAATATAATTAATAGAAAACCTGAGTATTATTCAATAACTATTGCTTTGTGTTCTAGATGTTTGGTTCCATTTTTTGGATGAAATGGTTGTGATTTCTTTAGCTCTAAAACAAATCTTATTTATGGCCAGTATTGTAATCGTTATGTGGTTTCATTTAAGAGATACACATCGGAAGAGGTATGATTCTAAAGTGCTTTGATTAGTATTTCACTCGAAAAATCAATAGCTTTTTATTTAAATATATAAAGTTATTACTGATTTCTGAAGTCTATAACAGAATTATTGAGTTATTGAAGTATAAAAACCATTGACCACCAACTGCAACAATTTGTACAACAAATTTTATAACCTCTTTCTTTTACTGATCTTTATTATTAAGAACTAAGCTACAACACTAATTTGAACTATCACATAATCTGTAATGATCCGATCTCGAATATCTCATGAGTCTTCTTAATTTGTTACACCCCTACCATCTATAACAACTCGCCATTTGTGGCTGAGTTACGAGTCTTCCATTGTGTTCATCAAAGAGTATCAGGGTAGCTATTTGAAGAGTTTAGAGAAAGTAAAAGAGAAAGAGAGAGAATCGGAAATGTGAAAGGATGAAAATGTCCTTGTGTGCTTGGCATGTTTGTATTTAATGGTCTATATAGCATTCACATAGTTTAGGGTTAGTAGCGATTGACAAAATCGGTGAGGAAGCCTCAAAATAGGCATGACTTGCCACTGGGGCGATAAACAGCGTTTAAGGACAAAACATAACTTTCATACAACCACAGACAAAGTTTGTAATTTACTCTTTTAATGTTTTTTTTAATCTTTACTTTCATATGTGTGCTTTCATTACATGGATGGACCTGACCCTTTACAGCTGCTATGATTTATTCACGTGTTGCCTCGTATTTGCTATTGGTTTTTAAACAGATTTTAAGCACACGTGCTCGCAAAAACGTTGTCATGAGTGAAATTAAGGTTGATGTATGCATATATGCATTTGATTTGCTGTATTTGAACGGAAAACAGCTTTTACAGGAACAACTGATTACTCGTAGAGAGGTGAGGAAACTAAGGAATATATTTCTTTATTATGGTTATCAATTATTAAAGTAAAACTATCATAAGCCAACTGTTGGTGATTAATGAAACTTTGATTTCCCCATTTTGAATCATTGATTTTTTCAGCGTCTATATGAATCCTTTGTGGAAGAACCTGGATATTTCCAGCATGCAACAGCCATAACATCAAACGATCTGGAGGAAATACAATCATTTTTGGATGCTGCTGTTAACGGCAGGTAATAAGCTTCTTTAAGGTGAAGTTTGGATGCATGTTTTGAAAGTGACATGTGATGTGATATGCTTGCTTGTCCTGCTATTTGAAGTTGATGATCATTGAATGCTTGATGCAAATTGTTACCTTGTCAGTTGTGAGGGATTGATTATCAAAACATTAAACCGTGATGCTACATATGAGCCTGCAAAACGATCAAATAACTGGCTCAAGCTGAAAAAAGACTATATGGACAGGTATTCAATTTATTAATTTATTTTTAGCTATTTTTAGTCTCCAATGGTGGCTCACTTAAAATGGTGGTCCATGTTTTGTGCAGTATCGGTGACTCGTTAGATTTAGTACCCATTGCGGCCTTTCATGGCCGAGGAAAACGTGTAGGTGTATATGGCACGTTTCTCCTTGCCTGTTATGATAATAATAAGGATGAATATCAAACCATTTGCAAGATTGGTAAGTAACATTTTTCCTTTTAGAGGTGATTGCATTTGGGTTTTGGACATTATTTGCGATCTTGAATAATCATGATTTGCCAGGATGATCCCAGGTGTTTGCTGTTTAAAAAAAAAGATAATAAATTATAATAAATCAGCTAAATATGAGCTGGTGTTTGAATGTGTTTTTGTTATTTGAAGTTGTATACTTTTATTGATATGATATTCATCTCTTGAAGTGTTTATCAAATTCTGATTATTGAAGAAATTAATACCTAGATAATCAGAGAAGCATTATTTGATTATCCAAACATTAAAGACGGTTTATTTAAAATAAAATCTCACTTTGCTTTTTGCTGATGTTATGATATTTACAGGCACTGGATTTTCAGAAGCCATGCTTGAAGAACGGTCAACCAGCCTTCGTTCTAAAGTGATCCCAAAACCGAAGGTTGTGTTGCCAGTTTTGATTTTGAGTATATTGTCACTCCTTAAACTATTTAATTTATGATCATTTTGATTTCAAAAATTTGCAGTCATACTATCGATACGCAGATACCATAAATCCAGACGTCTGGTTTGAGGCATCTGAGGTAAATAATCATTAGGTCTTCATGACTTAATACATATTTGTTTATGACACAATTCTACTTCTTTTTTTAAGTATTGAAGTTGCCATTAAATATTAATGGAGTCTTTGTTATCATTTCAGGTCTGGGAGGTTAAAGCTGCTGACTTGACCATCAGCCCGGTTTATTGTGCTGCCATTGGAGCGGCTGATCCTAATAAGGTTTACATTCAAATTTAAGTTTAATATTTATGATTTATTTTGTGAATTCAGTCAACAATTTTAATATAATTTTATAAAAAGGGAATTTCGCTACGATTCCCACGTTTACTTCGCGTTCGAGAAGACAAGGGTCCCGAGGACGCTTCATCTTCAGAAATGGTGAGAAAAGCTTTTTTTTTTCCATTACATCAAATATTCTACAACTATAAAACTTTCATTTTAAAAATAATATGTATCTAACTTTTTGAAAATTACATTTGTGGTTTTTGTTCCTTTACTTTTTTAGGTTGCTGACATGTATAATGCCCAGAAACATACCCAAAATAACAATCAAGATGATGAAGATGAATGAACATACATTAAGAAGAGATATGTAATTCTATATCTGACACCATGAAGACAGATAATATAACTAACTTAATGCACTCGTGTGTGCTATTTGCATAAATTTTTAGTTAATTGTCGCTTAAACGGTTATTTCATGTTGGATTTTGTCAAAGCAAATCTACTTTAGATTCTAGTTTTTCCCTAAAAAGGGACAATAACAACTAATTTGAAAATATGGCATACAACTTTTGGTAGGTAGGTAGGTATGTGCTTTACCACCGTTACTTGATTAGACCCAAAAGAATTAAGATACTTTTTTTATTTTTATTGGGTTTGGATATTTATGCATCCACTTTATTTTTTATTATTTAACACTTTACCAATACCATACGTCTCGTATAGAGCATATAAACTCTCTTGCATGCACTACTTTGGCAATAATTTGCTTCGTATTAGAGGTGTAAATGAATAAAACCGGCTCGTGAAATACTCGAGATCAGATCGGTAAAAAACTCAAACGAGCGGAGCCTAAATGAGCCTAAGCTTGAGTCCAAAACTTTTCTAATGAGTCGAACTCGAGCCTTTAAAATAATTAACGAGCTCGAGTTCTAATTTATCAAAATGAACTAAGCTCAAAACTTAGTGAGCTCGACTTGACTCGTTTACACCTCTTCTTCGTATAGGTCTTGCATAGGTTCTATACGCCCCATATAAGTCTATAAGAACGGATACGAGAATATCTATTAATGCTAAAAAATCTGATATGCTTATACGAGTCGTATATGGGGTGTCAAATTTGAGGGTTGAGTGAGTATAACTTGATCTTTTTTATTTTGTATAAGTCACAAGTATCTCTATTTACATTTATATATTTATGATTTTATACATGAAAATTTTAGTGTATTCACTAAAAGTTTTAAAATATGCAAACGTAACCTGTTTGGTACAAATATTCCTATTATTATGTCAATGCCAATTGAATCAATGTTATTAGCTATGAATTCGAACTTTTTGGTATTTTCCGTTTCTTTGGATGATATGATGGGTCAATCATTTGCTTCATTGGTTCCAACGGTGGCAGCTGCGGAATCTGCTATTGGGTTAGCCATTTTCGTTATTACTTTCCGAGTCTGAGGGACTATTGCTGTAGAATCTATTAATAGCATTCAAGGGTTTAATATTGTACTTTTAAATAAAGGAGTACAATGCAGCCAAAATGGATTCAGATCCTGAAATCTGATTCTAAAATGATCTAGAAATCGATTAGCCAATTTGCACTTTGAATCTGCTTTGTGTGATTCACTTCTGTCAAGTCCGGTTTGAAACTGATTCAATCAGCAAGGGTTTTCCATTCTAGTCGGTTTTAAAATAAAAGCGATATGATTTCAACTCTGATTGAACTGAACTAAAACGGTTAAAATTGATTTGGTTTTGCCAAAAAACCAATATGGCAATATGATAAACCTCGTTCTAAAGGATATTTGTTAAATCGTGAAAAGAAAGGAAATTTATTTGTAATTTTCATATTTAAAAAAAAGGTAAAAGCTTATTTGAATTTAAAAATATATTTAAAAATAAACGTTTGTGTATTATATTATCTCGAGTAATGACTTTGTTAGATTTTGATTCTGATTTGTGGGTCCAAGTCGTTTCTCACCTTACGGTGGTTGGCCCATGCATCTTTGTCAATTTCATTAGCATCCAAAGCTTAAACAAACAAGTCAACAAAACTTGTCTAATTTAAATCTAGAGACAATATATAAAATATCACTAAATTCATTAATTTTGAATCAAGTGGGATAAATTATATATCTATATATGTGGGGTTGGGTAATGTAGAAATCATATATATTTTAGGAATTATTTATTCAAGAATGAATAACGTTGTATTTAAAATATTTCTAGTTTCTAGTTATTGAATTAGAACTGGATTATCTGGTTAACCTGGTTGGCTAGGATCGTGTGGGTTGAACCATTGTTAGTTGAACATATTACCTTAAATTTGACAGTTGAACCGGTAAATTGTTAGACCAAGTTGAACCAAATTATGGGGGCAGGATACTAAAGGGTCTAACATAGTCAAGAAGCTCATGTCTCATATTGTAGAGGGTGAAATTGATGAATTTTCTTATCTTGAGGAAAATGGGATAAGAGAGTCAAGTTTTTTAACAAGACCGTGTAAAATATAACTGTCATCGTAAATTCATAATTATGATATTTGCTTAAATATTATATTTAATACGGCTTCACTTTTAATTAACTTTGTACAAATGATAAAAAAAAATACATCATTCTTTTTACTCTTTACATTAGTATACATTTTTAAATTTTTAATCATAAAATTATTTATTAGATCGCCACGAGGATTTGACACTTTGACCTTCTCAGCTGGCTCTTTCAAAATATATTTTTTTAATTTTTACCACTTAATTTACGTATGTAGAGAAAGTATAAAATACAAATAATTTTTAGCATGTGAAAGTATACAGTCAGCGTAATAAAATCAAGCAAGCATTAATTGTTCTTGGCTCATTTTATTACGCAAACACGAAATTATTACACAAAAACCATTTTATCTGTGTGATAATTGTGCTTCGTGATAAAATCACAGCACATAAAAAAAAACCATCTGTGATTGAAATAATTATGTACATGTGTTAAAACAAAAGAAACTATAATTAATTTATTTGCCCTTGTGGTCTTCACGTTTTGGCAACAACCGTGCGGGGTTCCATCCTCCCCCTTAAAGGTGTTTTTTTTTTCAATATTTTACTACAATTAGAATTTTCTGGGTCTTTTTTCTTTTGATTTTGTTATTATTTTAACTAATTTTTTTAACATTTCCTAAATAATATCTTAGATATTATAATAATTGAAATATTTAATGCATTTAAAAAGTAAAATTTCTAATGCCAAATCTTTTTTTTTTAGGGCTTTTAATGTTACATCTTTTGTTAAATTGGAACAAACACTTAATGAAATATATTTCAACCCTCTTTTGGATTTAATGAACTAGGGCATAAAATCGTGCCCACTTTAGGAGGAATTTCATAATGAGTAAACATTATGAACTTGATCTGTAAATTTGCTTCAGCCCGAATTCTCGAACTCAATACCTCTCATAGGAAAGTAAATGGAGTAACAACTATGCTAGAACCCTTAACTTTGCTAATTTGACCCAAACGCTCATCATTTGATAAACAATCTCTTAAGCTTCGTTTTATTTTCCCGTACATTTTCGCTTTTACAAGTAAATTTTTAATGATTTTTATAAATAAAATAAAGATATTATTTTTTATTTGCGTTTTGATGTTCATAAACACAACATTATCTCACTAGTTTAGACTTAAATTAATTCAATTTTCAATATCATTTATGGTGAATAAATATATTATATTTTAGAGTTTTTGGCATTAGATTAATAACATTATAATTTCCCAAGAATTATTAAAAACTTGCTCCTAAAAGTTAAATGCTTAAATACGAGTTTGAAAATTGATTTGGGATATTTTTTTGCTTTTTAAACAAATTGATACATGATGTTTTCTTGCATGCCGGTTTGATACTCGACTAGTTAGGTCAGGTCATTACGTTTCTATTCGTTACAATGAAAGAATAATAAGTTTATTAAGATGATCATGAATGTTTAGGGTTTTAATATAAAAAAAAAGACAAATAATATCATTCTCCTCATAATACCCAATTACCTTATTAAAGTTTGGGGTTTTTGATATAAAAAGTTATAATCTTAACTCTAGAGGGTTATGTTACAGTAGTAATTTTCCTCTTATATTAGTGAGAAGTCGGTGGTATGGTTGATGTACGGACTTTTCATCGGAGACATGTCAACCAATTGAAAGTTATCGTTAAAACAAAAACCTACAAAAGTAATCATTAAGCTAAATAACTAAAGGTGAATTAAGATTATTTCCAGCATGGGACATACAGATTGTTTAATGGTATTTTAATATTTTTATTAAAAAGCTACGTCTAAATCAGTCAAAGATTTAAACTGTTTGTTTCATTAAAAAAATATATCTGAATCAGTTAGTCTTTTTAACCATTAATTTTCAAACAAAGTTTAACTGATTCAGACTTCTCGATAACTCAACAATTA
The DNA here is from genome assembly GCA_009363875.1 of Mikania micrantha. Taxonomy (NCBI): domain Eukaryota; kingdom Viridiplantae; phylum Streptophyta; class Magnoliopsida; order Asterales; family Asteraceae; genus Mikania; species Mikania micrantha. The sequence continues at coordinate 62,046,470 of CM018695.1, forward strand.
ATGAATCAAACAGTCCCCGTAATCTAACCGTAATTACAAGTCAATTGATGTTGATTCTTTGATATTTAGTCTCTGTGGAAGAATCCGAGCCTTCAGGATTACCTCTTTTCTTGTTAAATTTCCAGAGTAGTTGGTGAACGGGTGCCGGAGTTGGTAGCACCACCGGCGAAGGCGGAATCCGGTATGTGTCCACCGGGGGCGGAGGGTACCGCCAATCCGGAAGTGGTCCGGCCAGGAGGAGGTTCTGCAACAAAGGCCCTGCATTTATCACCGCTTCCAAAAGCTTCCCCCTTTCCGGCAATGCCTTCACCGGAAACCCAAATTCTTGGTCCAACGACGGTGTCAATCGAACTGTCGGTTCAGACACCGACGATGAAACAATGCTTTCTTCGCAATCTGAGGACGAGAATCCACCATTGATGAAGTGTTCATCTTCGATAGTTTGATTGTGGTGGTTGTGATACTGAAGTAGCGTCTGGTATCGGTTTTGAGCTTCGATCTTTTCGTTAATTGCGGTGTTTAAAAGCTGTTTCAGTTGAACTAACTCATCGTATTTGATCTTCAATTCTTCTTGAGCTTTGATTCTTGCTGCTTCAAGCTCCATTGTTGTGATCAATAGAAACTCTGTTAACTCCTCTGTACTCTGTTTCAACCCAAATCAAAATTACCCCAAAATTAAGTGAAATTTTGATGAAATATATGGAATTTGAGATCAAAAAACATGACAGATGAGTTAAATAGATGGAATTTGAGATCCAAAACATGAAATTTGACCTTTCCACTGCAGAAATAGGTCCACTCAAGAAGCAAATTGGATTGATCTTCCATGGCTGTCTGAAATTCTGCAAATGTTGGTGGGAAGTGAAGAAGATAGGTGAAGCGTTATAATGGGGTTAATGAGTTGTTTGGTGCGCGTGAGGTGTTTTGCTGCTGCTGTGTGTGTACAGTGATAGTATGTGTGTTTACTTTTTATGGAATTTTTTAGATTGAAGTTGGTTTCCATTGGAAAAAGATGACATGATGTTATTTATTTTTTATTTAATTTCTTTTTAGTTTATATTAAATGATTATGATAAAAAAAAAAAAAAAAAAAACACTGAACAGTCATTTGGTAATTGATGACTATGTTAAAAACTCATGAATTAGTAATAATTGATAGGTGGTTAATTTTAAAGCATAATTTTTTTATATGGGGCTAAAATAATACCAATATTACGGTCGGTATGATCTTTATGTCATTATCCCATGTAATCGGCATAATTCATACCGAAGTGTACAGTGGCATCCGATTAACCGGTAATACTTGATGGTATTAACCGGTTTTTAAATCATGTGTTAATGGGCTCTGAGAGAACAAGCAACACCCGTGCTCAAGTTAGGTGGAGTGGTGTGTCACGTCCGTCTACATGGATATATATAATGACAACCTAAAATCAAACATAACACTTTTAATGGTGTTCAAAAAACCCCAAAAAACGCCGAAACTCGAATCGTATTCTATATTAAAAAATCGATTCGAATCTTGATTCAGTTGTTTGGATTTGATATTCAGAATCCGAAAAATTATACGGATATGATATTTCTGAATCCGATAAAGTTATTCCGGATCTGATACTCCTGAATCGTATTTGTGATATTTTTCAGTTTCAAATTTTGAAATGATGTTAAATTTTAGAAAATAATGCATAGGAAAAAATAAACAGCCTAAAGTCCTAAACATGAACAAATAATTAGGGTTATTTAGATTTATCTGAATCCGTGTAATTCAGATAGATTCGGGTCATATGCGTTTTGAATCAATTCGGGTCGGATTGGGTTCGGATAGAGACAAAAGAATTAAAATCCGAATAACCACTAATCCGACCCGATGAACACCTAATTTAAATTATTGTTTTAAAATAAATTAAATTATTAAAAAGTATCCATGCTTTATATTAATAAATAAAAATTAAAATAAATATGCATACGTTACTTTTATGAAATACTTTTATATTTCTCTTCAATCAAATACATCTCTATATAAACTTTAAATAATAAATTTAAGCGTTAACTATATTATTTATATTTTTTCAGACTAAAAAATAAATTTAGGAATGTTTGGCTTATTAAATGCTAAGTTAGGAAATTTTTTTTTTTTGAACGGCGAATTTCTCAATCGTGTGAACCCACTGTTCCCAAGCTATATCACCAAGGTCTGGTTACCTAGACCTTCCATGAGCCACCACAGCTACCCCAGGAGGAAACCCCACTGGAAAACCCCCTGACCCCCCACAGACCCCTTTTTCTCTACGGAATGGATTTGAACCCAAGACCTCCCATTTGAAAGAATCTTGTGGTATTATTGAGGCAATGCCTCTTTGGTAGGAAAATATATGAGCTATTCAGACTTTGTTTAAATCTTAATGATTAAGAGGTTGATGACTAGTAAGGATTTTTTAAATACAACAAATAGTTGAAGCGTTTGACTGATTTATAGGCCGTCATTATCTTTATTAAGAGTAAAGAGACTATCAAACAATCTCTTAGCAATATATTCATCATTACTTTCTAACATAACTATAAATGCATATCACATTTGAAGTTTTTTTCAACGTCAAATTTATTATACATCTTAATATCCTAAAACAAATCACACTGAATTTATTCTACTTCTGAAGAAATAGTTTCATAATTATCCTAAACTAGATGTTGTGGTGCGTGTTTCACAATATTTTGTTATATTTAGGCACAATACAAACCTCTTCATATAAGTCATGCATAATAAACTATAAAGTAGACAGACGCACTGCTCTTAGGGTGTGTGTTAGAGGTGTGATCGCACCGGGTTCGATTGTTTGAAGAGTCTGTAATTTCGATTTTTTTAAAATATATTTTATATAAAATTTTTTTAAACAAAATATAATTTTGCATGTAAAAACATGATTTTGCTATAATAGATTTATTTTATTATAGGCATATAAATTATATCGCTACTAAACGAAGGTTAATAGTTTTTAGTGAATATACTTTTCTAATAGGGCATATTAAAGGGTACCATGAAACTGACTAGGGGTGTCCATAAACCGACTGAACTGTCTAAACCGGACCGTACCGAAGACAATTGGTCGGTTTTAGAACTATTCTAAAAACTGAGTGATTCGGTGTGGTTTACGGTTTTCATTTCTTCTAAACCATATAAACCGCACACACAAATATATATATTAAAATTATTGAAAAACTTAAGTTAACGTCTTTTCATTTCCCTTGCCCTTTCACTCTCTATTCTCTTTATACATGGCTCACATGTGTGTATTAAAATGAAAAAAGATGATAATAGTATTGATTTAGAATCAAAGTTCATTCATCACTCTTTTTAAACTAGTTTTATTATTATGATAATGGTTGGCTTTAAGGTTATGGTTTTTGACTTTTGAAAGTTGAATTTGAAATGGATTATGGTTTCTTGCATCGTTATATTAAATGTTCTCTATTATTTTTTATAAAATCATGAAACCGCAAAAAACGAACCATAAAACCGTGAAACCGACAATACCAGTGGGTTTGGTTTAAACAACTTATATGATCGAGTTGGTTTGTCAATTTTTGACACCACAGTTAGTTGTTTGGTTTAAAATTTTTACAAAACGACCGAACTACATCACGGATATCCCTAAAATTGACTACACATAGAGGCAACAATTCAATTGTGATCGCATTTATGTGAACTGATACGATCAACTTATTTTGCACACTTTTCTACAGACAAAACAATTTTTAAATAATAAAAAAAATCATAACATGATATGTCTTTGGTAGGGGTGTTCATAGTCGGATTTTAAACCGTGTAACTGTCTAAACCGGTTATCGATTCAATTTCGCAGTCGATTTGGTTTGTCATTTCTTGAAACCACAGTTAGTGGTTTGGTTTAGAAATTTTTACAAAACCGACCGAACTACATCACGGATATCCCTAAAATTGACAACACATAAAGGCAACAATTCAATTGTGATCGCATTTATGTGAACTGATACGATCAACTCATTTTGCACACTTTTCTACAGACAAAACAATTTTTAATTAAAAAAAAAATCATAACATGATCTGGCTTTGATAGGGGTGTTCATAGGCGGATTTTAAACCGTGAAACTGTCTAAACCGGTTATCGATTCAATTTCGCAGTCGATTTGGTTCAAGCATTTGATTGGTCAATTTCAAAAGTCAGAAATCGTTGTTCATCAAAAATTGTCGTAAATAATTGGGCCGGACCGTATGTGTGTGTATATGTGTATGTATGTATACATACATACATATACATAAAAAATTATTAGAATTTTAGTACTTTTTAGATTGTTTTAGATGAATTTGAGTACTTTTTGAATTGTTTTTGGATGAATTTGGATACTTTTTGGAAACTTATTTGAATATAAGTTGTATTTATATGGAATTCTATGGTTAACTAGTGTGTCTGGTTGCACCAACCGGTTAAACAATCTCTGAGCAAAATCCGGTGCATATCAATATATACATATATGTGTGTTTGTATTTATGTGTATATATATAGGTTGAGTTCATGATTTATACGTCATAAGAAATACAATTGAGCTTGGTTTAATTAACTCGTCTTAAACTGTAATATTGTTCTATTTATTTTAGTTTTTATTTTTAACTTGATCAAAATCCCAATTCTAAAAAGCCGAAACTATAAAACCAAACCATTAATAACGGTTAGGCTTGGTTCAGCTTTTATTTTTAACAGTTTGTTTACGTTTTCATTATTTAAAAACCGTTAGTGACGGTCTGATTTATGATTCAACCTTTAGACCGAACCGTAAACACCAATAGTTTTTAGAGTTGTTTGAACAACGAACACATTTACCCATAAAGTTTTGTAAAAAGTTGAAAATCAATTGTAGCATGAACCATAGAACAGATCAAATCTGTTTGAAGCCATAATTCTTATGCTTCTGACGTTGAACTGCAAAGCCAAAGAATACCGATGCATAAAAAATGATCTGATCCTAGATTATGGCATTTTTTTAAAGGCCATCAAACAAATATTTTACCTTTAAAAATCAAAATTAATATGCAAGGGACCCATGCTAAACTTTACCATGACAAAGTTAGGGACGACTCATTAGCTATAGTGAACCGAGCTAGGGTCACCCAAAAAATAGTCTCCAATTAAAATACATATGTGTGGTACTTTTTTTTGAGTGACTGACTATAATTAAAGGTGACAATTTTTACCCATATTAAAGAAAATGGGTTGGTTTGGATAAACAATTATAGTATAATAGGTTGAAATGAGTAACATCATAATATTGAATGGGTTGAGATGGGTAGCACTTAAACACAACGCGGGTCAAGATGGGTAACCAAAAACTATGTAAATGCAATAGATTCAAACATTTAAGAATTATTAATAACATATTTGATAAAAAAATCACTAAAAATTATCCAAATGGACTATTTGTTTACTTATAACACATCTTAAGTTAAATTAAATTGATGTTTTTTAAGAACAATCCATTTAAACCCGAACTGATTTTGCTTAAAACTCGTCCTGACACGCACCCATCCTGACCCGAACCCGTCCTGACCCGTTACTCAACCCGCCCATTTTGCTAGGCATAACTATAATTTTGTGACATTATGCTCCGTTCATTACTTGGCTGTTTTTTTTAGTTTCTTGACTTCTTGTATATGTTATGACATCATTAGCTGTTCTTTTTTAGTTTATTAGGTTTCTTGACTTCCTGTGAGTTGTAACTATCATTGGCTGTTGTTTTTGGTTTCTTGACTTCATGTGAGTTGTGACTATAAGTTTTAGTTTAGAATTTTGTTAGTGTTTACATGTTTCTTTTGGGTAACTGATTATGTATTGTGTTTAGCTCATATTTCTTGCTTACTTGTTGTTTCTTGCTTAGTATTAGCTTACTAGCATCTTAGTTAGTTAGTTGCAAACTCCTATGAGTTTGACTACAACTTAGTTGCATAATATTGTGAATTTAACAATATACAAAAAGTAGTTTTTATAAATTAAAATTATTAAAAAATTACTTAAAATATGCAATTTCACAAAAAAGTATTAAATGGTTTAGTATATTGTAAATTGAACAAGATTTTTTACAAGAAATTAATTGTGAAAATTTTATTAAACAATTTGTATAATAAAACTAGAAAAATAAACTTTAAAATATAACCTAAAGATATGACCCCAAATCTTTAGTTTGCTTAATGCTATCAAAACCATTGGAATGCCCCTAGACAAAATAAAAATTGAATACTTATGAATTTCTAGCATGTTCATCATCTTTACGAGTGTTTGTGGTGTTTTTGGGTGATTTCATATTTTCATGTGCAATTGCGCTAGCTTTAAGTGGTGGAGCTTGAAAGGTTTTAGAGGACGGATAAGAGAAAAAAAGAAATTAAACAAGGACAAAATAAATAGCGAAATCATTATATATAAAAGATTTTAATCTATCGACCGAAAAATTAACACTGCTAAAAAAGGAAAGAGGAGGCGACCCTCACTAAACTTTCTTTCCCGCTAGCTGCAATTCTTGACTGTGTTACACTCATGGTGCAAAAAGTTTTGCTACCAAAGGTATTCAACTCAAAGCAATGAAAAACAATGTTTCTGTTCTTGCACAACACTTAAACTTCACAACCTTTATATGACTTGTATATGTTTATACAAGACGTATAAGGGGTCAATCATTATTTATAAAAAAATTTCAACGTTAATAATTTGTCTTATATAGGTCTACATGAGGCGTATACGAGACTGATAATTGCCGAAAGAACGCATGTTAGAGAAGAAACGCAAGCAGGGGCGTACCCACCTTGTAGGGATGGGGGTTGACCGAACCCCATGGACTTTCTATTTTTAGCGATATATATAGGATCTGATCTCGACTGACCCCCAAGAAAATTTTCTCCTGACCCCCATAAAAATTTGACAGCCCCAATAAAGCTCATTCGAAAACCATTTTAAAAAAAACTTATAAAATGGTACCCAAATAACGCAATATGGAACAAATTTTCAAAATAAAGCTTAGTTGAATTTTGAATTTGTTGATTTGAATAGTATTCATTCGAATTCTGCCGAAGGAAAACCAATTTTATCATATCATCAGTCATCCCAATTAACCGGATGATTTCGCGTACTTTTATTATGTATTTGTGATTTAATTTAGTTTCATCTTTTTTGGGTGATCCGACCCAACCTCGTTCGAATTGGTCCAATAAAAAAATTTAACGACAAATAATTATCTTGACAAAATTTCCGACGCACAAAAAAAAATTCCTAGGTCCGCCACTGAACGCAAGTCTCCTATACTTCTAGAAAATGGTGTGTAATTTATTAGAGAGAAAATGAATCCTTCTAAACCAATCATAGATGCAATAATGACTTGTATACTACAGCCAAAAGTTCAAAAGCCTTTTGATTTTTTTGCTATTTGACAATGATACTAAACAAATTAGAAAATAAGGATTGATTGACATTATAAAATTAAATGTCCAAAATAAAATAAAATATGCAAGAAACTAGAAAACTCTTAAGAAGAAATAAAATATAATAAATAAAATTGACAACATTAATAGGAAATAAAAAAAAAACATGAATTTTTTTTACATCAATATGCTCCCTTGGTTGTTGAAGCCACAAGCCGTTTGCAAGTCGTGAATCTCAAACAAAATTAAAAAGTGGAGTAAATTACCAAAATGGTTATTGTGGTTTGTTAATATTTTATTTTTACTCTCTAGGTTACATAAATTAGTCATATGGTCCCAAACTTTAAACATTTGTAACAAATGTAGTCCTTTATGTGAGTGTAATTCGGTGATCTAAGAACAATGTCTGTTACAAATGTCTAAAGTTTTGGACAAGTAATTTATGAAACTTAAGGACCAAAAGTGACATGCTAGCAAATCACAAGTACTATATCAGTAATTTCCTCTTAAAAAGAACCTTTTAAATAAATTTTACTCTATGATAAAGCAGATTATGATTAACATAATATTTGACTTCCAATCCGTGAAGTTGTGTCTGCCTCCACATACAATTCCTTTATAATCCAATCCAATGTTCGTTAACCTCCGGAAATTGTCACACCCCGAGCCGGCGGGCTAGATCGATTTTCCCGTCGGACGGAAGGTTCTTGGGGCACGATATCGTGTGATAATCATAGTGATCAGATTGTTTACATTGCACATGATAAATAATGAGAAATGCTAACATGACATTGATATAGAATTACAAAGTTAAATTACACAATTCATGTTCATAATTTAAGTAAGTAAATCTACCCAAAAGAATTATTTAGTTTTCTATTTTGTATCTGCACAAGATTTACAAAAGATGATTCACAAACATGTCATTCAAAATATGCAAAACACAAAAATAAGTTAGGTCTTCTCTAAAGTCCACTAGCTTAACCCTGATGCTTGGTGACTAGACATGTTCGTCACCTGAGAAAACACGCATTTAAACAAAGTCAACACTAAGTTGGTGAGTTCATAAGTTTAGTTATTTAAAAACTATTGAAGTTATTTTCGCAACATCTTGTAATACACAAGTCTAAATTATTCTCATTTGGCATTAACTCATCCCAATGTCCTCTTCATAGATACACCTACAGATAGGATATCATCCAGTTAAGTATGCTTATATATAGGTCATACGTATCACAAATGAAGCAGCCAGCCCACCACACACTTAACCGAACTCAATACCACCTGTATTGTAGCTATAGATACCCATTTCATCACACATAGGCTTAATCACTCTTAGAAATCCCCTTATGATAAGTCATTTCCCAACATAGATATTAACATAGCATAATAAGTTTTAAAGAGTAAAAAATATCCACAGTCATAAATGGTGGATTACCACAGTTATAAATGGTGGTATTACCATAGTCATCAAAGGTGATATACTCTTTAAGTTTCATTGGAACTTACTATTACTCACATCTGATTAGGAAGTAAGAGTAAGTCTGACACGTAGTTATATCCCAATTGATAAATAGAATTTATTAGACCACATTGTAGCCACCACAAAGGCAAACCACAATGTCCTCAATTCATTCATATTCATTAGTTTTCCCAAGACCTCACAACTACCTGCCACCAGCTTGTGACATGAGTGAGGTCAGTCACTCAGTCTGCCAGTCCACAGAATAGAAGTGGTGAGATAATTAGCAGATACTATCATACTCTTATCACCCGTGTCAGAAATGATAGAGTTGGAATAGGCTGACTAAAAATCAAAAGAGTTCTTATAGTCCTCATCCCATAGGCATCAACTCATAGTTTCCTAGGTATTATCTCATTGGAATCTCATATAAATAACACACCTAGTCTCCTATGAATAACAGACATAATCTCTTAGAATTAACAGAAGTATTCCCACATGAATAACAAATATAATTCTTTAGAATTAACAAAATAATTCAATAGTAGTAATATGTATACCTTAAAAATATCACAGTTGTAATCTCATAGGGATATCAGTCATGATCTCTTAGAAATCACAGATACTGTTTCAAAAGAATAATAGTTATAAACTCATAGGAATCATAGATATGTTCTAACAGGAATAACAGTTATAATCTCACAGTCATCAACATTAGCATAACAAGGCATATAAATGAAATAACAAAGTAAAACCTTATTATCATAAAGTGTACTAAAACATTTGAGAAAAGGTTTTAGCATGTTCTCAGTCCCCCGGTTTAAAATCAAAAGATTAGAAATTAGGGCATATGAACTCACCTGGTATTGTAGTGGTTGACTTAGTAATCACAGAATGCATGTGCTCACTTGTTGTATTGAGGTTTCATTCACGACCCTGTGTTTGATTCCAAATTGTTGGTAACTTATAAGTATAAGTTTTATTGCATATATTAACCCTAAGGTTGGTTAACACTTATGTTCCCTTTGTTGTTTGTTTAGTCCTAATTCTCTTGTAGTGTAGTACACTAACACTTAACCATATTTAGGTTAGATATTAATATACTATAACACTCTTGTTAATGTGTTTTAGACTTGGTTTATAACTTTGTTACATTACAAGTTTTGAAAACCATAATATTGCCTAACTAATAACTTAGGTTTTTAGGCTAAAACTTAGTGTTTTATTCCTATGTTAACTTAAAACGATAATCATCATTTTAATATGTTAATCATAAGTAAATTGTTATAAACTTAGTTATCTTGTAAGTTAATCACATAATTAACAAGCGTTTTCATAAACCAAGTTTAAATTAGGTTAACAATTTTTTTAATGAAAACCCTAGTATACTTGTTATAAAATGTAGTTTACTTAGTCCTTTCTTGTATGTTGTAACACTTATTTTTTTCATAAATCATATAACTTATGAGTTATAGGTGTTTGAGAATGATCAAACATAGTACCGATGTCAACCCTAGCAACATCGATGAATGCCACATAAACCGGTTCACCATCAACCCTAATAACCCACCCGTTGATAGTATAAGGTTCCCATCAATATTACGTATTCATTTTTGAACCATATTGTCTAATTCTTGATTTAATTTCCTTGGATTATGTTTTTCCAGAAGTATCGATGAGTCACTGCTAGTATCGACAAAGATAGGGTCGACCACACTTGAAATTTTCTAAGTATGGGGCTGCCGACACTATCAGTGTCGGCAGCAGCTTTGTGTCGACATTGCGGCCCTTGTTTCGGGTTAATATCGACGGTTCCTGGTCTGGTTCATCTAGGAATACTTCAAACTTATCAAATTCTACAAGAGTCCATCGATATTACGGCCATCGAAGTTGTTAGGATTGATGGAAAGTTGTCCAATTTTTCAGCTCGTCGATATTAGACCACCTGCACTTCATCCATCGATATTGCCCATCTCATATGTCGATACTACCAAGACTTGATCCAAATCGTTTTTCTAGTGTAATACAAGTGTGGTAAACTTTATTTCATGAAATTCTAATGAGATTTGAGGGTAGATATTCGAGTCTAAAATTCAACAAGCCGGTTTTACAAGAAAACCCTGAAACCCGAGTGTTGGAGCTCACAATACCTTTGATTTAGTGGATTTCACTTCCGATCTGCTATACTTTTGTGTAGATAATGTTGAGAGCTTCGTTTGATTCCAAATTTGAAGAATTTGGGTTAGAAATGAGGGAGATATGAAGGTTTTTGTGTGGGTTTTCTAGTGAGGGAAACAAGATCCGGAAATTGAAGAGAGAGAGTGGGTAGATGGGGAATAAATGAAGGATTTAATGCTTAAGTAAGGTTTATATACCCAACTTAAGTTCGGGTTTGCTCGGTTTGCCTTTTCGTAACGTTTACGGTACGTAACGCGCGAAATTACTATATGTAAATAAATAGTTTTCTAAAACCTTTTTAAAGTGGTTATTTCTAGTAAATGTTTTCTATTTATTTTCTTTATTTTATTATTCGATAATGTTTATTTAATACCGTTTCGTCAGATCGTATTACCTTTGCGCGTATTCGTTCGAATCATCACCCGAACGAACACGACGATGGCTTTACTTTGTGATTTTATTTTCTACTTTTCAGTTATCATTCAGAACGTTAAACTCACATATGTGTTTGTGTGAATCGTCACCCAGGCAAACACACTGTCAGTTTATTGTCCGTAAACAATACTGAATTGTTATTTCGAATCAGACATTCTCACCAACAGACTCAACTAGACTTACCTATTCTCACCTTGTTCTGACTGTTCTCACATTGTTTTCACACTGAATTATCGACCATTTGATTTCTGTTATTTATGGAAATCAGATCGCAACCGATATGTTTTTGCCATCTGTTCTCGCACTTGTTATTTCTCATGATTTGTTGTATTTCTGTATTTCGATTTTCATCAAAATACATACAACTGTCTTATGTTTTATAGCCCTGTTGTCACACAACTGTTTAACGCGTAGTTATTCCCGCATAGTTATTCACACATAGTTATTTACACATAGCCATTCACACATAGTTATCCACACATAGTTATTGTGAAAGTACACATACTATATGGATTGCCGAACGATCTGGCATTAGTTGTCACAGAAATAGTGAAGTTGTAGCCAATGGTTGAAATGAGGGAATTGGAAATATTAGCAAACCACAAGTAAGATATCGTTGTAAATTTTGGGCTAAAACAGTTACAGTGTTGTAAATTAAAAACTTACAAAGATGTTACGTTTTAAACGTTGATTAATTTTGGCAAACTCGTAAAAAAAACAAAGAAAGTTATGTAGTTGTGTTACAATGATGTTAAAGAAAAAAAATCCAAAATTTGGCTTCATCTTGGCAAAGTTATTTGAGTTAATAATTTATGAGTGGATTATTATATGTTTACAATCCTATATATAAATGTGTTACAATGTGACACCTCGCAATTTCCAGGTCAGCATTTATTTTATTTTAATAATAATGTGTATTATTATTTCATACGTGGCACTAGAATAATTGTATTTAGTGTGACACGTGGCACAACGGACCAAACACACCGATAATTCGAGAAATTATCGCACAGAACTTGCACGTGTCTTGAATGACGAACGTTGGTGAACGGATCGAACCACAGTACACTTTCACTGCACCTAGGTTCTAGAGAATCCAAAATATTGAGGGCAATGTTTATATGTCGAGAATCGATGATCATAATCGTGAAATACGCGAAAATCGGTTCGAAACAACAAAACTAAGCTTATTGGGCTTCTCAGGAACCCATCGCGGTACGCGATGGCCCAACAGGAGTTCCTGTCGCGGTACGCGACAGACATCGCGAAGAGTTGACTCCCGGATTCCTTCGCGTAACGCGAAGCATCTTTCTGGCCTAGTGTCGCGGTACGCGACGGGTGTCAGACGGCAAAATCTTATAAAACCAAGACAATGATGGCTAGTCTATCTATTTCACTCATATCTTCGGCAGAGCACGCAACCATTCGACCATCTTCAACCTCCAGACCCCTGTAGCAGCCATTGGAAGCCATTGAAGGCCCTTTTGAAGCTCAAGAACCTTGAGGAAGACCTTCTAGACCATCACCCTTCATTACCACCTTCTTGTTCTCGATCAAACCCACGTACCAGGAGGTGTAGGAGCTGTTCATCATCATCTCAGAACTTCTTGGAGCATTAGAAGGTAGTTCTCATTGCTAAACTTCGCTTTTCACACCATTACACACACATGCATGTGTAAATCCCACATGCAAGCACCCATGGCTCACATGCACGAATTTCCCTTTGTTCTAATCTGGGTTTGTTGATTTCTCAGTGTATTATGATGATCTAAAATGATGGGTATAGGCCATTGTACTTAAAATGATGATATGAGATGATATTGATGCATGCATGCATGATCCATAATGTTAGGATGATTTTATGTATATAGAAATGTTCAAAGATGATATTGATGATGATTTACATGATTAGATTTGTTTAAAATGGTCAAAATGTCGATTTTTAGTAATATTTCCATTATTAGTAACTTTTGTTTGCAAAATGATTGTTGGAGATGAATCCATGAACATGCATGTATGTAGAATTGTTATTAGGTTGATAATATGGTTGTTTGATTTGTTAGAAAGTGATTTTGATAATGTTAATAGTCATACTTGTCATTGTTACTATTTTTAGTAACTTTATTTGTTGAAATAATGTTAAGTGATGATTTGGCTATGTTGGTATGTTTAAAGTGATGCTAGATGGATTATTTTGATGATTTGTAACATGAAAATTAGTTTAGAAATGTTAAAATGGTTATTTGATGCAAAAACTACAAAGTTACTATTTATAGTAACTTTATTTTTACAAAAACCGATTTGTAAACATGTTGTGTGATTTGAACATGCTAGATGACTTGTTACGTTATAATATGTTGATTAGATGCTAAGTTAGATGGTTTCCGATGTCACGTATGCTATAAATGGAAACTTTCCATTTTAGGAAACTTTTATGTGCTAGCATGTTATAAACGACTTATGTGAAACCGTATGATGACGTGCTATGTGTTAACATGATCACGTAGGACTAACGAGCATGCTAGAACTTTAAAACTGTTATGCTTTGTGAACTTTCCAAAACTGGAAACTTACTATAAATAGTAAGTTGTCCATAGACGCGACTTGCGCGTTTTACACACGACGAGCACTTACAAATTTGCTACACGATTCACAACCGTCACACGGTTCACCAACGGGTCGTTAGGTCAAACACGGTCAACACGACCAACACGGTCAACCACGGTCAACGCGACCCGCATAACAACTAGGAGTTGTTTAGACACGAATACGGTCCTGTGAGACCAACACAAATATGATCGCAAACTTATAACACCTATGTGATATAGGTAACTACTAGCCAGCGAGCTACTCCGTTCTCGTAAGAACGCACTCAAGCAGACTCAGGTGAGTTTACAGCCCCACTTTTACTCTTAACTGTTTTACTAATCTTTTGGGGTGAGAATGCTATGCAACTGTTTCAAAATATATGACTGGTATGTCGAAAAACTATTTTGAGTGTACTATTATCGCAACAAGTCCTCTCCACCCTTACCGTTAGTTGTGTACAAACGAGTCGTTATTACGTAGTACTACTGGGTTTGACCAACCCCACTTGGCAACAACGTTGACAGGATGTCATAACGAGTGTAATATCGATGTTGATGTCGGGTTCCGCGATGACCCGCAGAGGCAAATGGAAACAGTCGAGTTTCGGTAAGATGACATGACACACTCTACGGATCGTAGATCCAACAAAACTATTTAACATACCCAGTATATATAACTGTATTACTGTTTTCCAATACTTAAACCTGTGAACTCACCAACTTTATGTTGACACACTCTAGCATGTATTCTCAGGTAACTGAACAGCATGAGCTAGGAGGCACATGGAGATGCACAAGAGAGTCTGCATACATATAGACTCTAATCCTAGGCTTATGTTTTGATTTTTGTCATTTTAAACGATGTTAACAGTGTAGTTCTGATTACTTATTTCCGCTGCTTTCATGATGAACTTTTCCGCTGCTAAACTTATGAAACTAGTCTTATTTTACAAACTGTATGATTGAGTTAACTCATATAGAGTCGTTCAATATGACTATGAGCTGTGATCCTGGCCACGTCACACCCACGTGGACTGACACCACGAGTGGGAATTTGGGGGTGTGACAGACTGGTATCAGAGCTTTGGTTATAGGGAACTAGGTTTGCATGTAGTGAACTTAGACTATAGCCACTGCTCTACAATAGACACTACACTAGTTTCACGCAACACATTATGTGCTTAACTTAACAATATGCTTCGTGACTTGATCTGACTCTTACGATCATGCCTCTGGCACCCTTAGTGGGCGTTAACACTCGACTCCACATACGACCTGTGCAAGGGAATTAGAGAAAAGGCGAACTCAAGACCAAAGGGAAACTCTTCTATGCTATGAAGAAGACTCCTATAGCACAATCCAACTCAAATCGAACGCCTTTTCCAACCTCTTTCTTGAGTGTAAATCCAGTCAAATGACGCATGTTTATGGATTGTAACCTTAGTATCGACACTCAGGAAGCAAAACTTCGAACCCGAGATTGTTAAGTAGCTTGAGATTGAATGAACTAGAATGACTGTGTAAGATAAATTGACGATTATGGTGGCCAACGTAATCGTGAATTTATAGGTGCATACGAATTCTGGCAAGTTCAATTGATAAGCTACAACCAGCTGGGAAACTGTATAGTACACCTCTGGAAGTGGAGATTCGAGCTCCGCTGTTTCCACCGCGTAGTTTATTTCTTTATTATATATAGTATTGTACTATTGTTAGAACCGATATGAGCGAGTTATGCTCATACAAATCATTTTGGTAGTAGTAATCTCGTCAAACCTATGATCCTACTTTTGAAATGATATCTTAAGCTTATGATATATTTCCTCCCTACACATGCTTACGCGCAATAACTCTAACAGTGAGTAATACAATATCTATTGTATATAGATACCAACAAATGGATGGTCAAGGAAAGTATGTGCGCACTGACAACCCGTCAATCGATTCTGCGACTGTCGAAGCCATGGTAGAACAACTGGTTAACAAAGCCATTACGGATTACGAGGCTGCATGCTTAAACAATGAGACAGGAAGTGAGACTCACAACAACAGCTCAAGAGGATGCACCTTCAAGACTTTCCTCAGCTACCATCCTCAACCGTACACGGGATCGGAAGGAGCAGTAGGGCTGCTCCAATGGGTTAAGAGGGCCGAATCAATCTTCCACATGTGCAAGTGTTCTGAAGAAGACAAAGTGAAATTTGCTACCGGGACTCTAGATGGACAAGCCCTCACTTGGTGGAATTCGCATGTCCAGACACTGAGTCTGAAGACTGCTAACTCAATTCCCTGGGAAAATTTCGTCAAAATGTTGAAAGAAGAATACGGTCCACATAACGAAATCAAGAAACTTGAGGAGTTCTGGAATCACAAAATGGAAGGATCTGAAATCGAACAGTACACCACTCGATTTCACGAATGGTGTAAACAACACCCAGAAATGGTGACCCCGGAATACAAAAAGATTGAGCCGTACGTCAGTGGATTACCCGAACAGATCCAAAGCTTGGTTAACATGATAGACCCCACTCTCCTTCAACCCACCATTTGCCTGGCTCACCATTTGACTAACCAAGCGGTAGCACAGGGTAAGCTACCCAAGAAGGGTGAACACCTGAAGCCTCAGGATCGCAAGCGCAAGTGGGAGCCTAGTCACAACCAAACTCCCTCTTCCCAACAAATGCAACTCCATAACCAGTCAGCAACAACTAGCGACTCTACTGCTACACCATCCAGTACCAAGGGCAAGAATGCCTACCAGGGGAAATACCCTAAGTGCAAAAGATGCCCATATCATCACAACGGCCAATGTGAACGCTATCGATGTCGGAAATGCGGAAGAAACGGTCACATGGCCAAGGAGTGTAGAAGCAAGCCAGTTGGTAGCAAAGACAACCAGAAAGTCGTTAAAGGGTGTTATAAGTGTGGCAAGCCTGGGCATTGGCGCAGGGATTGCCACAGCTGAAGGAAAAAGAAAGCGTGACAATGGGCCCTGCATTTGTAAATGACTCCAAAGAAGCAAAAGATGATCCTATCTTTGTGACTGGTACGTTCCTTTTACATAATGCCTATGCTAGTATGTAATGTGATATTGGTGCTAAGAGTAGCCTGATGCTTAGCGAATTTAGTAAAATGCTTAACATTACCCCGACATCCTTAGACTATAAGAGTTAACCGACTGTAAGCTGATTAAGACACAACACATTTTCAAAGGATGCGCCTTGGTGTTGACGGGTCACGAATTTGAGATCGACCTAATTTCAGTAAGTCCCGAAAACTTTGATGCAACGGTGGGGACAGACTAGTATCTACAAACCAAGCAGAGAGTGTGTGCAATGAGAAGATAGATCAATGTTACCAGATCCCTATTCAAAGAGAACGACGGAGAATAACGCAAAACATCATGTCATAGGCTAGCAAGTACCTACAGAAAGAATAATCCGCAATATTAGCTCTTATCACGGAACAATCGAAGAAGGAAAGGAAGATGGAGGATATTGAAGTTGTTTGTAATCTTACCCAAGATCTACCTGGATTACCCCAAGGCGACAAGTGGAGTTTCACGTAGAACTCACACCGTGAACCGCACTAACCGTCAAAGCGCCATACCAATTGGTCCAACTAGGATGCAAGAAACTGACTAATCAATTGCAAGAGTTGTTAGACAAAGAGTTAACCAGACCAAGATTATCAACATGAGGAGCACCAGTCCTGCTTGTGAGAAAGAAAGATAGGTCTTCCCGAATGTGTATCGACTACCGAGAGTTAAGCAAGGTGACAAACAGGAATCAATACCATTACCACGAATGGACGATTTGTTAGACTAGTTGTAAGGGTCAAGCTATTACCGAAGATCGTTTTGAGTTCCGATTACCATCAAACGAGGATACAAGAAAAGGACATTCCTAAGACGATCCTTAGGACGCAAGAATGACATTACGAATGTTTGGTCATGCCCTTCGGACTGACCAACGCACCGGCAGTATTCATGGATCTCATGAATCGAGTGTGTAAGCCGTATCTGGACAAATTCGTAACTGTGTTCCTAGATGATACCCTAATATACTCCAAGACCCAAGAAGAACATGCCGACCACTTAAAGCGTGTCTTGGAACTACTGAAGGGGGAACAACATACGCGGAGTTTTCCAAATGCAATATTTGGATTCGCGAAGTCCAGTTTCTTGGACACGTAATAAACGCAAAAGGAATACACGTAGATCCAGCCAAGATCGAGGCCATTAAGAACGGGACAGCACCAAAGACTCCGACTGAGGTGCGACAGTTTCTGGATTTGGCCGGATACTACAGGCGATCTATTGAGGGATCCTTGAAGATCGCACAATCATTGACTTCCCTTACGCACAAAGACAAGAAATTCGAATGGGGAGGGAAACAAGAAGCTGCTTTCGACTTGTTGAAGCAAAAATTGTGCAGTGCGCCTATTCTATCACTACCGGACGGGTGCGAAGACTTTGTAGTTTATTGCGACGCATCAGAACAAGGACTCGGTTGTGTATTGAAGCAACGCGAGAAGGTGATAGCTTATGCGTCACGACAATTGAAAGTGCACGAAAAAGAACTACACGACTCATGACTTGGAATTGGGAGCCGTAGTGTTCGCACAAAAGATCTAGTGACACTACCTATCCGACACGAAATGCACGATATTCATCAATCATAAGAGACTGCAACACACCTTCGACCAGAAGGGACTGAACATGAGACAACTCAGATGGGACTAGCTGATAGGCAGTTGTGATTGTGCTATCAAGTACCACACTGGAAAAGCTAACGTAGTAGCCGACGCGATGAGCCGGAAAGAAACAACCTAGGGCGTACGTGCACTACAACTTACGATTCACTCAAGGCTACCCAATCAGAATCTGAACCGCACAACAGGAAGCTCTGAAGGTCGAGGACCTCACTCATTTATCCCTACGTGGCACGGATAAACAGATGAAGGTGAAGGCTGACGTAACCTACTATCTTATGGATCGGAACTGGATTCCACACTACGGAGGACTGAGAGGCGTAGTGATTAATGAAGCCCGAAGGAGCCGACATTCTTTACATCCGGTCTCTGACAAAATGTACCATGATATAAAGACGACCCATCGGTGGCTGAACGTGAAGGCAGAATTAACAACTTACGTGGGTAAGTGTTTAACGTGCTCAAAGGTCAAGATTGAATACCAAAAGCCATCAGGTCTATTTCAACAACCCAAGATACCAATGTGGAAATGGGAGTAGATTCCTATGGACTTAATAACTAAACAGCCAAGGACGGCAAGTGGTTGCGATACTGTTTGAGTAATCGTTGACCGACTAACGAAGCCTGCACACTTTCTACCCATCAAGGAGACCGACAAACTAGAAAAACAGAATCGAATTTACCTGAAGGAAGTGGCCACTCGACGTGAAGTGCCAACCTTGATCATCTCTAACCGCGACAACGGATTTACGTCACATTTCTGGAAATCCTATCATCAGACATTGGGCACAAGATTTGGGTATGAGAACCGTTAACATCCGCAAACTGATGGGCAGAGCGAACGAACTATACAGAGATTGGAAAGCGCACTTCGAGCATGTGTCAATGACTATGACAATAGCTGGGAGACTCGCTTACCGTTAGTTAAGTCCTCGTACAACAATACCTATCACACGAGTATACAAGCTGCAACGTTCGAAACACTCTAGGGACGTAAGTGTCGATCATTCATTTGTTGGGCGGAAGTTGTGAAAGCCAACTGACAAGCCTCTAACTTGTGTACAAAACGACCAAGAAAATCGCGCAATTACGTAACAGAATGGCAGCAGCTCGAGACCGACAAAAGAGCTATGCCGACAAGAGACGCAAACCTTTGGAATTCCAAATGGGAGACCGAGTACTTCTTAAAGTCTCGCCTTGGAAAGGGGTGATTCGATTCGGGAAACTGGGAAAACTAAACCCTCGTTACATTGGTCCATTCGAGATCACAAAACGAATAGGCCCCGTGACCTACGAACTACAGCTACCGCAAGAATTGAGTAGTGTACACAACGTGTTTCACGTTTCAAATCTCAAGAAATGTTTATCAAACGAAACGCTCGCAATTCCTTTAGAGGAAATCCAGATAGACGAACAACTACACTTCGTTGAGGAACCGGTGGAAATCATGGACCGGGGAAATCAAGAAGTTGAAGCTTAGCAAGATACCGAACGTAAAGGTATGATGGAATTAGCGACGAGGACCGGAATACACCTGAGAACTAGAGGACCAAATGAAACAGAAATACCCTAACTTATTCTCCGACCCGACTAACACCGGCAACACGAATTGAATTTCGGGACGAAATTCCTATTAACTGGGGGATGATGTGACACCTCGCAATTTCCAGGTCAGCATTTATTTTATTTTAATAATAATGTGTATTATTATTTCATACGTGGCACTAGAATAATTGTATTTAGTGTGACACGTGGCACAACGGACCAAACACACCGATAATTCGAGAAATTATCGCACAGAACTTGCACGTGACTTGAATGACGAACGTTGGTGAACGGATCGAACCACAGTACAATTTCACTGCACCTAGGTTCTAGAGAATCCAAAATATTGAGGGCAATGTTTATATGTCGAGAATCGATGATCATAATCGTGAAATACGCGAAAATCGGTTCGAAACAACAAAACTAAGCTTATTGGGCTTCTCAGGAACCCATCGCGGTACACGATGGCCCAACAGGAGTTCCTGTCGCGGTACGCGACAGACATCGCGAAGAGTTGACTCCCGGATTCCTTCGCGTAACGCGAAGCATCTTTCTGGCCTAGTGTCGCGGTACGCGACGGGTGTCAGACGGCAAAATCTTATAAAACCAAGACAATGATGGCTAGTCTATCTATTTCACTCATATCTTCGGCAGAGCACGCAACCATTCGACCATCTTCAACCTCCAGACCCCTGTAGCAGCCATTGGAAGCCATTGAAGGCCCTTTTGAAGCTCAAGAACCTTGAGGAAGACCTTCTAGACCATCACCCTTCATTACCACCTTCTTGTTCTCGATCAAACCCACGTACCAGGAGGTGTAGGAGCTGTTCATCATCATCTCAGAACTTCTTGGAGCATTAGAAGGTAGTTCTCATTGCTAAACTTCGCTTTTCACACCATTACACGCACATGCATGTGTAAATCCCACATGCAAGCACCCATGGCTCACATGCACGAATTTCCCTTTGTTCTAATCTGGGTTTGTTGATTTCTCAGTGTATTATGATGATCTAAAATGATGGGTATAGGCCATTGTACTTAAAATGATGATATGAGATGATATTGATGCATGCATGCATGATCCATAATGTTAGGATGATTTTATGTATATAGAAATGTTCAAAGATGATATTGATGATGATTTACATGATTAGATTTGTTTAAAATGGTCAAAATGTCGATTTTTAGTAATATTTCCATTATTAGTAACTTTTGTTTGCAAAATGATTGTTGGAGATGAATCCATGAACATGCATGTATGTAGAATTGTTATTAGGTTGATAATATGGTTATTTGATTTGTTAGAAAGTGATTTTGATAATGTTAATAGTCATACTTGTCATTGTTACTATTTTTAGTAACTTTATTTGTTGAAATAATGTTAAGTGATGATTTGGCTATGTTGGTATGTTTAAAGTGATGCTAGATGGATTATTTTGATGATTTGTAACATGAAAATTAGTTTAGAAATGTTAAAATGGTTATTTGATGCAAAAACTACAAAGTTACTATTTATAGTAACTTTATTTTTACAAAAACCGATTTGTAAACATGTTGTGTGATTTGAACATGCTAGATGACTTGTTACGTTATAATATGTTGATTAGATGCTAAGTTAGATGGTTTCCGATGTCACGTATGCTATAAATGGAAACTTTCCATTTTAGGAAACTTTTATGTGCTAGCATGTTATAAACGACTTATGTGAAACCGTATGATGACGTGCTATGTGTTAACATGATCACGTAGGACTAACGAGCATGCTAGAACTTTAAAACTGTTATGCTTTGTGAACTTTCCAAAACTGGAAACTTACTATAAATAGTAAGTTGTCCATAGACGCGACTTGCGCGTTTTACACACGACGAGCACTTACAAATTTGCTACACAATTCACAACCGTCACAAGGTTCACCAACGGGTCGTTAGGTCAAACACGGTCAACACGACCAACACGGTCAACCACGGTCAACGCGACCCGCATAACAACTAGGAGTTGTTTAGACACGAATACGGTCCTGTGAGACCAACACAAATATGATCGCAAACTTATAACACCTATGTGATATAGGTAACTACTAGCCAGCGAGCTACTCCGTTCTCGTAAGAACGCACTCAAGCAGACTCAGGTGAGTTTACAGCCCCACTTTTACTCTTAGCTGTTTTACTAATCTTTTGGGGTGAGAATGCTATGCAACTGTTTCAAAATATATGACTGGTATGTCGAAAAACTATTTTGAGTGTACTATTATCGCAACAAGTCCTCTCCACCCTTACCGTTAGTTGTGTACAAACGAGTCGTTATTACGTAGTACTACTGGGTTTGACCAACCCCACTTGGCAACAACGTTGACAGGATGTCATAACGAGTGTAATATCGATGTTGATGTCGGGTTCCGCGATGACCCGCAGAGGCAAATGGAAACAGTCGAGTTTCGGTAAGATGACATGACACACTCTACGGATCGTAGATCCAACAAAACTATTTAACATACCCAGTATATATAACTGTATTACTGTTTTCCAATACTTAAACCTGTGAACTCACCAACTTTATGTTGACACACTCTAGCATGTATTCTCAGGTAACTGAACAGCATGAGCTAGGAGGCACATGGAGATGCACAAGAGAGTCTGCATACATATAGACTCTAATCCTAGGCTTATGTTTTGATTTTTGTCATTTTAAACGATGTTAACAGTGTAGTTCTGATTACTTATTTCCGCTGCTTTAATGATGAACTTTTCCGCTGCTAAACTTATGAAACTAGTCTTATTTTACAAACTGTATGATTGAGTTAACTCATATAGAGTCGTTCAATATGACTATGAGCTGTGATCCTGGCCACGTCACACCCACGTGGACTGACACCACGAGTGGGAATTTGGGGGTGTGACATACAATCTTATATATATTATTGTGAACATATAATAACTCATTCTTAAAGCATTAACCCAAATAACTTTGTCAAGATGAAGCAAACTGTCACACCCCCACCTCTCGTCACCTGTGATGAGGTCACTTGCTACTCTGATGTGATTGCGGAAGCATAGTGGTGATGTCTCAGAGATGAGGTGTGACTTACTTGAACCGATATCACAGCACACAGATTTACTTAAAATAAATATATTACAAGGGTTTCGTTTGTTCCATCAACTTAACAGCTAAATAGATTACATAAACTGATACATTTAAGTTCAGCTAAGTGAAGTGCATCCTCACCGTGTCATCACTGTTGTCCTGCAAAAATGTTGAGTTTGAAACGTCAGCACAAAGCTGGTGAGTTCGACAGTTCAATTTAAAACAATATGATATGATAAGTAAGTTCTCAAAATGTTCAGTTCCGGATAACCATGGGACCCGTATCAAGTTCCTTTCGGACAGTTGTACGTTCACGAAGATACTACCCGTCGGTAAATATCTTAATGCCTCATGATCTTAATGTCTATCACGAACATGAAGAAAGTTGTTATGGAAACAGGTACCAAACATTCACACCAGGGGAGATGCAATCCTCCCAGCGAATGGGTTGTCAGCCAATAGTACTATCAATGATTCCTGTTCGGCCCCACCTGGGTTCACTAGATACGGTTCAAGAGATGAGGACTTTTGATACTGTGATAGAGATACTAACGGCAAAATCCCATGAAATCACACATCAGTCACATGAAATCACACAGATAACAGTGATGCATATCATATATTCAGAAAAGGTTTGCAGAGTTACCCCGATGTTTATAAAACACTAAAAAGAAAAGGGGATGTACGAAACTCACTTGATATCTCACAGCAATAGGAACACTCGCAACTGGTGCTAATGATGTAATTATGCATTAGTTTATGTTTGATATGTTATTAATGTTTTAACTTACTGATTAAATCTTCTTGAACGTCCAATGTCAAAGACATTGCCTTAATAGTCATCAAACCAATATAAGATTTTTAATTATTCATTTTAGTGACATATCATACAATGTATGATAATGTAGGAACCTATACTGTTTCAGGTTCACAATACTAGGTTGATGACACACTTGATTAATCAGGATAACCTCAGATTAACCAAATAGTTAATGTTGTTGATTATAATGCTAAAGTAGTTTCTAGACAGTTTAATGGCTTAGGAATGATTAATCCTTGTTATTGATTACCCAAGTATCATGGAATATCACAATGTAATATTAGAATATGTTTAATAACCATGTTTAACATACTAATCTGACTGTTATCACGAACATCAGATAATCATTCCAATGAGTATGTTAATGATTGTGATTAGTTTGAAACACCCAACTTTCACGTTGCATGTCAAAGATTAATCAAACTAATCACCTACCTGGTCACAATCAAGTGGTTTAAACCATTATAACCATTGTTATGATTTCATGCAAACCGGGCATTACAACGGCTCAAAACAAGGACTTACCCGTTAACAATTCGAGTTTGTCATTTATAACCAATCCTAGCCATCATCTAGGCAATAATCAACAACCCTAACTATATCATTACGTTCAAAATTAAGATTTAATCATTCATAATCAACCCAAAAGGTTTAAGTGAACCATTACCTATTCTGACGGATTCCAGCGGGTAAAATGATGATCAGAACTTGTTTTAACACTTCTGGATGTGATCTAAACGTCGTGAGGCCTTCAAACTTGAATTTTTGATGATTTGAATGATGATTTTCGTGGGGTGGTGACTGATATCGTCGGTAGAAAGATAGAGTTGTGGATTAGAATGAAAATCTTGATTTTTAAGCAAGTTGTCCGACTTTTTCGTCTTAGGCGTACCGCCCCACTCCACACAGCCACCCGGGGCGTACCGCGCGGCCCCTACCGGCCTTCCAGAAGCTTTCCAGTCCCGGGCGCACCGCCTAGGAGCATCACTTGGCCCCGGGCGTACCGCCCCAGGGCAATTTCGTCCATTTTTCGACAGAAACTTCGTTTCACGATTCCGACCAATCCGTAACTCCGTTTCGCGCACGGTTTTTGCCCACATTCATCATTTTTAGCATACTATCATCCCATAATCATTTCGGTTGCCAACTCAACGTGGATTTTATACACGATCGAATGTGCTCAATTCATCCCATATAATTTTTCTCGTGCCAAAAGTTCTAAGATCAGTTTCAAGTGTTGAGCATGTTCATGTTGGCTTCGAGAATAAATAAGAATGTCATCAATAAATACAATCACAAACTTATCCAAATAAGGCCTACATACCCGATTCATTAGATCCATGAAAACTGCAGGAGCGTTTGTTAATCCAAACGGCATTACTAGAAATTCATAATGCCCGTATCGAGTTCTGAATGCAGTTTTAGGAACATCATCTTCATGCACTCGTAATTGATGATATCCGGATCTTAATTCAATTTTTGAGAAGTAGGTAACGCCTTGAAGTTGATCAAACAGATCGTCTATACGTGGCAATGGATAACGGTTTTTGATTGTTAGTTTATTGAGCGCCCGGTAGTCAATACACATCCTAAATGAACCATCCTTCTTTTTCACAAAAAGAACTGGTGCTCCCCAGGGTGAGAAACTAGGTCTAATAAAACCCTTGTCCAAGAGTTCTTGTACTTGACCTGAAAGTTCTTGCATTTCTAATGGCGCAAGCCGATACGGGGCTTTAGCAACAGGTGTTGCGCCTGGAATCAAGTCAATACGGAATTCAACCTGTCTCACTGGGGGTAATCCTGATATATCCTCAGGAAAAACTTCAGGAAAATTCTTGACTACTGGAATATCTTGGATACGTTTTTGTAAAGAACTGTTATCAATCACATGTGCTAGAAAGGCCAGACACCCTTTCCGTAAGAATTTCTGAGTTTGCATACACGAAATGATACTCAGTTTTCTACCAGCTCGTTCCCCTTGAACTATCAGTGTATTACCATCAGGTAATGGAATACGGATCACCTTATTTTGACATATTACTTCAGCTTGGTTAATAGAAAGCCAGTCCATACCGACAACAACATCAAAGCTCCCAAGTTCAATAGGAAGTAAATCGATATTGAAAAGATGATCATTCAGATTCAAGGAACATCCTTGAATAACACTGTTAGTTTTAATCAACTTGCCATTAGCAAGTTCAATAACGTAAGGAGTTTCTAGTTCTACCGCAGACAATGATAGTAATGATGCAAATTCAGGAGAGATAAAGCTCTTATCTGCCCCCGTATCAAAAAGAATTGATGCATAAAGGTCATTGAGTAGAAACGTACCAGTGACAATGTTAGAATCGTGTCTCGCCTCGGTAGCACCAATCTGGAAAGCTCTCCCTCTAGCTTCATTCCCCGGATTGGTGTTATTATTGTTTGGGCCGTTTCTAATCAAGTGATCAGGACACCCGCACTTGTAACATGATCGGTTCGTTTGAGTGGTTTGCTGTGATGCTTGATTTGATTGGCGAGCAGGCAAGTTGCAATACTTGGTGTAGTGCCCAACTCTATTACAGTTGGCACAAGTAGGACACGGTCCTATATGATAAAATGAACACCGAGTACATTTAGGTGTCTGTCCAGTGTAACCTTTCTTCTCAGAAATAACAGCACCAAAATTTTTCACAGTTGCCTTGCTCTGGTTGATTTCAGCTGGAGCTCTCGCCTTTGTTTTGCCAAACCACTTTCGTTTGGTACCTTTGGAAACACTAGAGGTACCGACATCACTACGGCCCACGGCCGTCTGAGTTTTTGTTACCAACATACCACTCCTTACCGCCTCATCGGTAAGCTTAGTGGTCAACAGAATTGCACGTTTGAGGGTTGTGGGTTCAGCTGCAGTTACCATTCCCCGAATCTGGGGAACCAAACCCTTAATGTACTTCTCGATTAACGATGCTTCTGTAGAAAACATATCGGGAAGTAAACAAGTAAGTTCGTGGAAACGATGAGTGTGCGCTAAACAATCAGCCCCGATCATTGAATGATTCCAGAATTCCTCCTGGAGCTTTTGAATCTCAGTGAGTGGGCAGTACTCTGATCTAATCAGAGTTTTAAATTCGTTCCAGCCCATCGAGTTGACTGTAGCTGAGCCCAATGTTTTTGCCTGGGTATTCCACCAGGTCAAAGCCGATTCTTTAAAAGAACAGGCAGCATAAGACACCTTATGCTCCTCTAAACACTGGTTGATTTTCAGTTTCGTTTCCATTTCCTCGATCCACCTTAACAATCCAGCCGCTCCTTCCTTGCCAGTGAAATTAGGAGGGTTACAGGAAGCAAAATACTTATAAGTACATCCCTGTCGTGGTGGATCAGGAGTAGTTGTAGTTGTGCCAGTGGTTCTATGAGTTTCCGCGTTGCCACCAGTAGCATTATGTTCAGTGTGATTGTGGTCCCCACCAGAACCCGAAGTGATATGAGGTTGATGTGGTATCAAAACACCACAAGCAGATAGCTGTTCTCGCACAATCCATGCTATCATTGCTTCGTTTGATTCGGATCCACCTGCACCAGCAGGTGGAGCAGTGTTCGCTCCAGGGTTCACTGGTGGAGCAGTATTTGTTTCCAGATTAACCTGTGGATCTGGATTTGATTCAACATGTACTGATGGACCTTGATTCAGCCCTGAGTTAGTAGCGTTCTTGTTAGCCTTCCTAGCTGGTTGACCTCTTTTTGGAGCCATAGTTCTTCCCACATGCAGACAAACTCAGGTCAGTTCAAGAACATTACAGTTATAACCCGTTTGATCACATAAATTCAATCATATTCAGTTACACTGAAATTTATATTGAAGTGTGATTATAGAAAGCAAAGTATAACTACATTGATATAGTTCTGATATGTTTTCAATACATAGAAATCACCCAAATGTTTGTAGTTATACTCAGTCCTGATAATTCAAAAACATGGCAAAATATGACACAAGACTTTGAAATGTTGCCATACAGGACTTTGAAAGGATGCCACACAGGACTTTGATATGATGCCATAAGGGACTTTGATATGATGCCACACATGACTTTGAAATGTTGTCACACAGACAATTGAAATGTTGCCACACAGGACTTTGATATGATGCCACAAGGGACTTTGATATGTTGTCACACAGACTTTGATATGATGCCACAAGGGACTTTGATATGTTGTCACACAGACAATTGAAATGTTGCCACACAGGACTTTGATATGATGCCACAAGGGACTTTGATATGATGCCACAAGGGACTTTGATATGATGCCACAAGGGACTTTGATATGATGCCACACAGGACTTTGAAATTGTACCACACAGGATTTTGAAATTGTACCACACAAGATTTTGAAATTGTACCACACAGGATTTTGATATTGTACCACACAGGATTTTGAAATTGTACCACACAGGATTTTGATATTGTACCACACAGGATTTTAATATTGTACCACACAGGATTTTGAAATTGTACCACACAGGATTTTGAAATTGTACCACACAGGATTTTGAAATTATACCACACATGATTTTGAAATTGTACCACACAGGATTTTGAAATTGTACCACACAGGATTTTGATATTGTATCACACAGGATTTTGATATTGTACCACACAGGATTTTGAAATTGTACCACACAGGATTTTGATATTGTACCACACAGGATTTTGAAATTGTACCACACAGGATTTTGATTTATTTACATATACATGCAACACAATAGATACTAACATGTCACACCCCCAAATTCCCACTCGTGGTGTATGTCCACGTGGATGTGACGTGTCCAGAATCACAGCTCAAGGTCATATAGAACGACTCTATATGCGTTTACAAATCCAAGTTTGACACATACACATAACAAAATAGTTTGCAGCGGAAAAGTATTTCATAGCAGCGGAAATAAATATGTTTGAATACATGCAGCGGAAATCAAATTGTCAAATGCAACATTGTTTAATTCATAACATAAATAACAATGTTTCCAAATGATAAGACAGAAATGCATGCGGATCCTAATGCTCGACCCTTAAAGTGTGCATTCCTGTTATCCATAGCTCGCTAGTTACCTGAGAATACAAGTTTGAAAAAGTGTCAACACAATGGTTGGTGAGTTCACAGGTTTTGATATACATATATAGTAAGAAAGTGTGTCATGCTGTTTATCATATGTTAGTACCGAGCCCTTGGCCCAAAGTGTCAGTGCATCACTACCGAACTAGACTTGTTAGTCTTTGCCTCTGCCATGTCTCGTAATAACATGGCAAGATAGGTCAAGTTTTCACGTGTTATGACATCCAGTCAATATTTCGCCACGCGGGGTTAGTCACACCCCAAACGGATCCATTCAAACTCGCCTCGTTGTTTGTACATTAACGGTAAGACTTTGTGAGGACTTCTTACGATTACAACACTTAATGTTTGTCTAATAAACCAGCATACACCAAAATGTTTGTACAATAATAGATGTTTGACTCGATGCAACAAGTATTCTCCCCCTATTTAAAAGCGTTTGAAAAAGAGTAAAGAGGGGCCGTAAACTCACCTTAGTGATATGATTGTACGTAAGCGTAAGCTCCTGAGTTGTCGTGTAGCACGTCGGTCACCGGCAACCTATATCGTATACCGTACGTGAGTTCGTGTAAGGGACCGTGCTAGTGTTGGTGTTAGTGCTCGTGTTTGTGCCCAACAACCCTTGGTTGTTCATGTTTGTTCATGGCGGTCCACAATGTCCGTGTTTGCTCGTGTTGGTCCATATTGACCGTGTTTGACCATGTTTGACTGTGTTTGACCGTGTTTGACCAAAGTTGACCATGTCAAATCAACGACCCGTTGGTGAACCGTGTGACGGTTTGTGAATCGTGTAGCAATCGTGTAAGTGTTTGTCGTGTGCAAAACGCGTAGATCGCGTTCATGGACAACTTACTATTTATAGTAAGTTTCCATTTATGGAAAGTTCACAAAGCACATCGGTTTTAAAGTTCTAGTATGCTCAATAGTCCTATGGGGTCATGTTAACACATAGCACATTATCATACAAGGTCATATAAGTCGTTTACAACATATTAGCACATAAAAGTTTCCTAAAATGGAAAGTTTCCATTTTTAGCATACATAACATCGGAAACCATCTAACTTAGCATCTAATCATCATGTTATAGCATTATAAGTCATTTAGCATGCTCAAATCATCCAACACGTTGACAAATCGGTTTTTGTAAAAATAAAGTTACTAAAAATAGTAACTTTATGGTTTTTGCATAAAAATGACCATTTAACATTTCTAATCCTATTTTCATGTCACTAATCATCTTAATAATCAATCTAATATCACTTAGGCATACCAACATAACCAAAATCATCACTTAACATTATTTCAACTAATAAAGTTACTAAAAATAGTAACTCATCACATATGACCATTTTTATCACTAAAAATCATTATCAAGCATTCAAATCATCATTCTAACATCCTAATATCATTTTCACTTACATGCATGGTTACCATTTTAACCATAACACCATTTCTTAAAGAAAAAGTTTCTATAAATAGAAAGGCTCAACAAAATCATGTTTTTAAGTCATTTCAATCCAATCTAACCATGTATAACTCTTCTAATACTACCAATAAGCATATTAACATACTTAAGATCATTCCAACAACCATGGATCATGCATGCATGGCAATATTTCAACATTACATATACAAGTCATGACTTCAACAACATCCAACATTATAGATCATCATCAAACACTCAAATATCATCATAGATCATCAAGAAATACATTCAAACCATCAAACCCAGATCCTAATCTCGTGCATGTGGACCATGAGTGCTTGCATGTGGGTTTTACCCATGCATGTGTGTGTATTGATGTGTAAAAGAGTATTCTAGCCATAGAAACTACCTTAGGAAGCTCTAGAAGCTCGAGATGGTCTCTTGTCAGTCCCTAGGTGCTCCTGGAATGGTAGGAGATGGCTTCACAGCAGGTACAAGTGGTTGTCGTCGTGTGAAGGTCCTCCTTGGTCTTCTTGGGTGTTCAAGAACTCAAGTCTTGAGCTTCAATCACACAATAATGGCTTCTAAGGGAGTTTGCAGGTGAAAATGGCGGATAAGGACCGAATTATGAAGCTAGAGCTCGGGAGGAGTGTGTAGAGTGGCCAAGATATGATGGTGTCTTGGTTTTATAAAGATTTTGCCGTCTGACACCCGTCGCGTACCGCGGAGATGGGTCAAAAAGATCCTCCGCGTACCGCGGCGGATTTCGGAGGTCAAACCCCCGCGATGTTGGTCGCGTATCGCGGGTGGGCCTCCTGTTGGGCCACCGCGTACCGCGGTGGGCTCCCAGAGAGCCCAATAAGCCTATTTCAATGGGTTTGATCCGTTCGTCACCGTTTTCACGCTTCCGAACTATCGTTTGGCCTTGTTTGAACTTCCTAGTTCAATGTGTGAGTGTTTCGTGAGGTTTCGAGTGTTGTGCTACACAATGTGCTTGACGTTCACCAACGTTCGTGTGTTTTGACACGTGTGTGCTGTTTGCCGATAATTCTACGAATTATCTAGTCATGTGTCAGTGTTCGTACTGTCGTGCCACGTGTCACACTAAATTAATCTAATTCTAGTGCCACGTGTACATAGTGCATTTAAATAAACATTTAAATAAATAAGATGCTGACCTGGAAATACGGGGTGTCACATCCTCCCCATGTTAGAAAGAATTTCGTCCCGAAATTCAACTTGCGTTGCTAGTGTTTGCCTGTTCCGCGAATAGGTGTGGGTACTTTTGTTTCATCTGGTCTTCACGTTCCCACGTGAATTCCGGTCCTCGTCGCGAATTCCATCGCACTTTTACTATTGGAATCTTGCTGAGTTTGAGTTTCTTGGTTTCCCGGTCCATAATCTCCACCGATTCTTCAACGAAGTTCAATTGTTCGTCGATTTGTATTTCCCCGAGAGGGATGACAAGTGTTTCATCAGATAAACACTTTTTGAGGTTTGAGACGTGAAATACGTTATGAACGCCGTTCAGTTCGTCTGGCAGGTTTAGTTCGTAGGCCACCGGACCTATGCGTTTAGTGATCTCGAACGGTCCGATGTATCGAGGGTTCAACTTTCCTCTTTTGCCAAACCGAATGACTCCCTTCCAGGGCGAGACCTTGAGTAGCACTCTGTCCCCTACCTGAAATTCTAACGGTTTGCGTCTTTTGTCAGCATAGCTTTTCTGTCTGTCCCGAGCCGCTGCCATTCGTTTGCGTATTTGTACAATCTTTTCAGTTGTTTCGTGCACGAGCTCTGGTCCAGTCAGTTGGCTGTCTCCAACTTCTGCCCAGCAGATGGGTGATCGACACTTACGTCCGTATAGTGCCTCGAATGGTGCAGCTTGGATGCTTGTGTGGTAGCTGTTATTGTACGAAAACTCAACTAACGGTAGATGAGATTCCCAGCTACTCCCAAAGTCAATAACGCATGCCCGTAGCATGTCCTCCAGTGTCTGTATGGTTCGCTCACTCTGCCCGTCCGTCTGCGGGTGGTAAGCGGTACTCATGTCCAATCTCGTGCCCAAAGCCTTATGCAAGGACTTCCAGAAATGCGACGTGAATCGGCTGTCGCGATCAGATATGATTGAGATTGGCACTCCATGTCGAGTAACCACTTCCTTCAGATAGATACGTGTGAGTTTGTCTAGCTTGTCAGTCTCCTTGATAGGTAGGAAGTGTGCGGACTTTGTCAGTCGGTCTACGATAACCCAGATGGTATCGCATCCACTCGCCGTTTTGGGCAGTCTAGTTATGAAGTCCATGGAAATCTGCTCCCATTTCCACATTGGTAATTTCGGTTGTTGAAGTAACCCTGATGGCTTTTGGTACTCAACTTTGACTTTTGAGCACGTTAAACATTTACTCACGTAAGTTGCTATTTCGGCTTTCATGTTCGGCCACCAGTAAGTTGTTTTCAGATCATGATACATTTTGTCAGAGCCCGGATGTATGGAATACCGGCTCTTGTGTGCTTCGTCCATCACTACTTCTCTCAATCCTCCGTAGCGTGGAATCCAGATTCGATCCATTAAATAGTAAGCTCCGTCGTCTTTGGCCTTTATTTGCTTATCCATGCCACGCATGGCTTCGAGAGTAAGGTTTTCAGCTTTTAGAGCTTCTTGTTGTGCGTTTCGTATCTGATTTGGCAATTCAGAATGAATCGTGAGTTGTAGTGCACGCACGCGCTTTGTCGTTTCTTTTCGACTCAACGCGTCGGCCACTACATTGGCTTTGCCTGGATGATACTTGATGGCGCAATCATAATCACCTATGAGTTCAACCCACCTTCGCTGTCTCATGTTCAACTCTTTCTGGTCGAAGATGTGTTGTAGGCTCTTATGATCGGTAAAGATTGTACATTTCGTGCCGTACAAGTAGTGTCGCCAGATCTTCAAGGCAAACACCACGGCTCCCAACTCAAGGTCATGAGTCGTGTAGTTCTTCTCATGTTCCTTCAGTTGGCGTGAAGCGTATGCTATCACTTTCTCGCGTTGCATCAGCACGCAACCGAGTCCTTGTTTCGAAGCGTCGCAATACACCACGAAGTCATCACATCCTTCCGGTAGGGATAGGATGGGTGCAGTGCATAGTTTCTGTTTCAACAGGTTGAAAGCAGCTTCTTGTTTGTCTCCCCAATCAAATTTCTTATCCTTATGAGTCAAGGAGGTCAGTGATTGAGCAATCTTCGAGAATCCTTCGATGAATCTTCGGTAGTACCCGGCCAGACCTAGGAATTGTCGCACCTCAGTCGGAGTCTTGGGTGCTTCCCAGTTCTTAATTGCTTCGATTTTGGCTGGGTCTACGTGTATCCCCCGTTCATTAACCACGTGTCCAAGGAATTGGACTTCGCGAATCCAAAAGTCGCATTTGAAAATTTCGCGTACAGTTGCTCTTTCTGCAGTAGTTCCAAGACTAGCCTTAGATGTTCGGCATGCTCTTCCTGATTCTTAGAGTAGATCAGGATGTCGTCGATGAACACTATCACGAATTTGTCCAGGTAAGGTTTGCACACTCTATTCATGAGATCCATGAATACTGCTGGTGCGTTGGTCAGTCCGAAGGGCATAATCAGGAATTTGTAGTGTCCGTATCGGGTTATGAAGGCAGTCTTAGGAATATCATTTCCCTGTATCCTCAATTGATGGTAACCCGATCTTAAATCGATCTTGGAATAGTAGCTTGACCCTTACAATTGATCAAACAGATCGTCTATTCGTGGCAATGGGTATCGATTTTTGATCGTTACTTTGTTCAACTCTCTGTAGTCGATACACATACGGAATGATCCGTCTTTCTTCTTTACGAACAAGACCGGTGCTCCCCAAGGTGAGAAGCTCGGTCTGATAAATCCCTTGTCTAACAGCTCCTGCAACTGGTTAGATAGTTCTTGCATCTCCGTCGGTGCTAGTCGGTATGGAGCTTTAGCAATCGGTGCTGCTCCAGGTGTAAGATCTATCTGGAACTCGACTTGTCGCTTCGGAGGTAGTCCAGGTAGATCCTCCGGAAACACTTCGGGAAAATCGCGGACTACAGCTATGTCCTCAATCTTCCTTTCTTTCTTCGGTTGTTCCGCAATGAGAGCTAGTATTGCGGTGTATCCCTTCTGGAGATACTTGTTTGCTTTCATGCACGACATGATGTTCAGAGGTACTCCCCGTCGTTTCCCCTGAATCGAGATCTGTTCACCGTTCTGCAACGTCACTCGTACGATTTTCTCGTTGCATACAATCTCGGCTTGGTTAGCGGATAACCAATCCATTCCAACGACCACATCAAAGCTTCCGAGGGTTACCGGCATCAAATCAATTTCGAGTTCGTGATCCGCCAATGCCATAATGCATCCTCGAAAGATGTGCTGCGTTTCAATCAACTTGCCGTCGGCTAATTCTACAGTATATTTATAGTCTAATGGTGTTGAGGTAATACCTAGTAATTTGCTAAACTTGATGGATCTAAAGTTCCTATCGGCACCGGTATCCAGTAATATACTAGCATAAACAAGAAAAGAACGTACCAGTCGCGATGTTTGAGTCCTCCTCGGCTTTTCCTGAGCCACTCACAAATGCACCATCCTTTGCTGTGCCTTCTTCTGCCTTCTTCAGTTGTGGACAGTCCCTCCGCATGTGTCCCGGCTTTCCACACTCATAGCACCCCTTGAGAGTGTGTTGGTTATTGGTATTCTGTTTGGTGTTGGGGTTAGGGTTTGTTCGGCACTCCTTGGTTACATGCCCATTTCTGCCGCAGTTGGTGCATTTGACCCTTTTGCATGAGCCAAAGTGATGGTAGTTACAGTTGTTGCATTTTGGGTTTTTGCCCTGATATCCTCCTTTGCTCCGTGTGGCAGTGAAGACCTTAGCAAGGGTTGGGCGATGCTGGGTTGGTTGTTGAGGTGAGAAGGTCCTGTCGTTACTTGGTTCCCACTTCCGCTTGGTCCCTTGGGGTTTCAGGTGTTCACCCCTCTTGGGTAGTTTACCCTGTGCTACTGCTTGGTTGGTCAGACAATGAGCCAAACAAATAGTGGGTTGAATGAGCGTGGGGTCTTCCGTAGTAACCAAGCCTTGAATCTGTTCAGGTAATCCACTGATGTATTGTTCAATCTTTTTGTATTCCGGAGTCACCATCTCCGGATATTGTTTACACATCTCGTGGAATCGAGCGGTGTATTGCTCAATCTCGGATCCCTCCATTTTGTGAATCCAGAATCCCTCCAGTTGTTTGATTTCGTTTTGAGGACAGTATTCTTCCTGCAATATCTTGACAAAGTTTTCCCATGGGATGGAGTTAGCAGTCTCCAGACTTAGTGTCTGAATGTGCGAATTCCACCAAGTGAGTGCATGTCCTTCCAAAGTTCCGGTAGCAAATTTTACTTTATTTTCTTCAGAACACCTGCTCATGCCGAAGATTGACTCAACCTCCTTAATCCATTGGAGCAGTCCTACCGCCCCTTCCAATCCCTTGAATATAGGAGGTTGGTAGCTAATGAAGGTTCTGAATGAACATCCCTTTGAGTTTTTGTTGTGAGTCTCGTTGCTTGTCTCACTGTTTAGGCGTGCAATCTCGTAATCCGCAATGGCTTTTCTAACCCGTTGGTCTACCATAGCTTCGATAGCCGCAGAACTGATTGATGGGTTGTCTGTATGCACATTCGTTCCTTGACCAGCCATTCGTAATGTCTATATACAATAGATATTGTGTTACCAATCATTAGAGATAGTTTGGGTGTTAGCATGTGCAGAGGGAAAATTTGCCATTTTCTTCAAAAGTACAGTAATAAGTTTCATAACATTATTATTACCAAAATAATTCGTATGAGCATAGCTTGCTCATGTAGTTTCTAGCAATACTAAATACAATAGGGAAATGAACTACTCAGTGTAAGTAGCGGGGTTCAGATCTCCCCTGGCAGCGGTGTGCTACCCAGTTTCCCTAATGGTGTAGCTTTCTATCTGAATTTGCCAGAATTCGTATGTACCTATAAATTCACGATTACGTTGGCCACCATAATCGTCAATTTATCTTACACAGTCATTCTAGTTCCTTCAATATGAAGCTAGTGATCACCGTAGTGCTCGAGGTTCCTCTTCGAAGTGTTGTCACTAAGGGTCTAGTCCGCGAGTGTACGTCAGGTGAATGGGTTTATGCCCAAGAATGGAGATTGGGAAAAGCGTTCGATTTGAGTTAGATCGTGCTAGTGTAGTCTTCTTCAGAACATTGAAGACTTCCCCTTAGTCTTGTGTTCGTCCTTTCACTAATCCCATCACACAGTTCTCATGCGTAGTCGGATGTGGATACCCGCTAAGGGTTCCAAAGGTATGCTCGTAGGTATCTGATAAAGTCACAAAGCATATTGCTAGACTATGCACATAGTGTGCTGTGCGAAACTAGTGTAGTGTCTAATGTTGAGCAATGGCTATAGTCTAAGTTTACTACATGCAAACCTAGTTCTCTATAACCAAGGCTCTGATACCAGTCTGTCACACCCCCAAATTCCCACTCGTGGTGTATGTCCACGTGGATGTGACGTGTCCAGAATCACAGCTCAAGGTCATATAGAACGACTCTATATGCGTTTACAAATCCAAGTTTGACACATACACATAACAAAATAGTTTGCAGCGGAAAAGTATTTCATAGCAGCGGAAATAAATATGTTTGAATACATGCAGCGGAAATCAAATTGTCAAATGCAACATTGTTTAATTCATAACATAAATAACAATGTTTCCAAATGATAAGACAGAAATGCATGCGGATCCTAATGCTCGACCCTTAAAGTGTGCATTCCTGTTATCCATAGCTCGCTAGTTACCTGAGAATACAAGTTTGAAAAAGTGTCAACACAATGGTTGGTGAGTTCACAGGTTTTGATATACATATATAGTAAGAAAGTGT
Organism: Mikania micrantha; assembly: GCA_009363875.1. Lineage (NCBI taxonomy): Eukaryota > Viridiplantae > Streptophyta > Magnoliopsida > Asterales > Asteraceae > Mikania > Mikania micrantha. The sequence continues at coordinate 62,084,183 of CM018695.1, forward strand.
GTCATGCTGTTTATCATATGTTAGTACCGAGCCCTTGGCCCAAAGTGTCAGTGCATCACTACCGAACTAGACTTGTTAGTCTTTGCCTCTGCCATGTCTCGTAATAACATGGCAAGATAGGTCAAGTTTTCACGTGTTATGACATCCAGTCAATATTTCGCCACGCGGGGTTAGTCACACCCCAAACGGATCCATTCAAACTCGCCTCGTTGTTTGTACATTAACGGTAAGACTTTGTGAGGACTTCTTACGATTACAACACTTAATGTTTGTCTAATAAACCAGCATACACCAAAATGTTTGTACAATAATAGATGTTTGACTCGATGCAACAAGTATTCTCCCCCTATTTAAAAGCGTTTGAAAAAGAGTAAAGAGGGGCCGTAAACTCACCTTAGTGATATGATTGTACGTAAGCGTAAGCTCCTGAGTTGTCGTGTAGCACGTCGGTCACCGGCAACCTATATCGTATACCGTACGTGAGTTCGTGTAAGGGACCGTGCTAGTGTTGGTGTTAGTGCTCGTGTTTGTGCCCAACAACCCTTGGTTGTTCATGTTTGTCCATGGCGGTCCACAATGTCCGTGTTTGCTCGTGTTGGTCCATATTGACCGTGTTTGACCATGTTTGACTGTGTTTGACCGTGTTTGACCAAAGTTGACCATGTCAAATCAACGACCCGTTGGTGAACCGTGTGACGGTTTGTGAATCGTGTAGCAATCGTGTAAGTGTTTGTCGTGTGCAAAACGCGTAGATCGCGTTCATGGACAACTTACTATTTATAGTAAGTTTCCATTTATGGAAAGTTCACAAAGCACATCGGTTTTAAAGTTCTAGTATGCTCAATAGTCCTATGGGGTCATGTTAACACATAGCACATTATCATACAAGGTCATATAAGTCGTTTACAACATATTAGCACATAAAAGTTTCCTAAAATGGAAAGTTTCCATTTTTAGCATACATAACATCGGAAACCATCTAACTTAGCATCTAATCATCATGTTATAGCATTATAAGTCATTTAGCATGCTCAAATCATCCAACACGTTGACAAATCGGTTTTTGTAAAAATAAAGTTACTAAAAATAGTAACTTTATGGTTTTTGCATAAAAATGACCATTTAACATTTCTAATCCTATTTTCATGTCACTAATCATCATAATAATCAATCTAATATCACTTAGGCATACCAACATAACCAAAATCATCACTTAACATTATTTCAACTAATAAAGTTACTAAAAATAGTAACTCATCACATATGACCATTTTTATCACTAAAAATCATTATCAAGCATTCAAATCATCATTCTAACATCCTAATATCATTTTCACTTACATGCATGGTTACCATTTTAACCATAACACCATTTCTTAAAGAAAAAGTTTCTATAAATAGAAAGGCTCAACAAAATCATGTTTTTAAGTCATTTCAATCCAATCTAACCATGTATAACTCTTCTAATACTACCAATAAGCATATTAACATACTTAAGATCATTCCAACAACCATGGATCATGCATGCATGGCAATATTTCAACATTACATATACAAGTCATGACTTCAACAACATCCAACATTATAGATCATCATCAAACACTCAAATATCATCATAGATCATCAAGAAATACATTCAAACCATCAAACCCAGATCCTAATCTCGTGCATGTGGACCATGAGTGCTTGCATGTGGGTTTTACCCATGCATGTGTGTGTATTGATGTGTAAAAGAGTATTCTAGCCATAGAAACTACCTTAGGAAGCTCTAGAAGCTCGAGATGGTCTCTTGTCAGTCCCTAGGTGCTCCTGGAATGGTAGGAGATGGCTTCACAGCAGGTACAAGTGGTTGTCGTCGTGTGAAGGTCCTCCTTGGTCTTCTTGGGTGTTCAAGAACTCAAGTCTTGAGCTTCAATCACACAATAATGGCTTCTAAGGGAGTTTGCAGGTGAAAATGGCGGATAAGGACCGAATTATGAAGCTAGAGCTCGGGAGGAGTGTGTAGAGTGGCCAAGATATGATGGTGTCTTGGTTTTATAAAGATTTTGCCGTCTGACACCCGTCGCGTACCGCGGAGATGGGTCAAAAAGATCCTCCGCGTACCGCGGCGGATTTCGGAGGTCAAACCCCCGCGATGTTGGTCGCGTATCGCGGGTGGGCCTCCTGTTGGGCCACCGCGTACCGCGGTGGGCTCCCAGAGAGCCCAATAAGCCTATTTCAATGGGTTTGATCCGTTCGTCACCGTTTTCACGCTTCCGAACTATCGTTTGGCCTTGTTTGAACTTCCTAGTTCAATGTGTGAGTGTTTCGTGAGGTTTCGAGTGTTGTGCTACACAATGTGCTTGACGTTCACCAACGTTCGTGTGTTTTGACACGTGTGTGCTGTTTGCCGATAATTCTACGAATTATCTAGTCATGTGTCAGTGTTCGTACTGTCGTGCCACGTGTCACACTAAATTAATCTAATTCTAGTGCCACGTGTACATAGTGCATTTAAATAAACATTTAAATAAATAAGATGCTGACCTGGAAATTACGGGGTGTCACATAACAGATGTACGTAAGCAACCATTTCATTACACTAGATCAACTTTGATACAACCCAAAAAGTTTCTGTACAATAACTACCAACAATCCAAACATCAAAACCAACTAAAGGGGAATCTGTTTCACAATCAAAAATTTCCCTATGCATCCCATACTAACAACCTATCCGTCCATACAAATAACAACCAAAATGAACATCCCTGATCGTACTTACCGGATAAAGAACGGTAAGCAGGAAATCACTATAGCTATAGCAGCCATCACTATAGCTATCATCATCAGCCGAGCCTCCATACTCATAGTGCTCACTAACTCCCTCAAATACACCCATCGATCACTCCACAATGCTACCTCCTGCCAAAAGATAGCTACCAGCGCCTGTCTCCAGGTCCTCCGAAGTCGGTCCTCTACCGTCGCTCTCCAAGTCTGAGTGTCCGTACCTAAGACATTCACCTGCTCCATAAGAGTCAGGTGGGAAGTGAGGATCTCCAGTACAGTGGTGCGAGTATCCTCAAGTAGGGTATGATGCTGGTGTACCTCCTGTCTCAGGGCCTGTAAATCCTGGGAGACCTGCTGCATCTGGCCCCACAGCTCGGCCTGGTGGGAGGATTCTCCCACCTCATGCACAGTCGGAGGCTCATCTCGTGGAGCCATCTGATGTCTAGGAGGAAGACCAGTCGTCTTGCGAGCTTGACCTCGCATCCATCTGAGTCCATCCCACGCTAGGGCTCTCGGTGGAGATGGCATAGGTGCTGGTGGTGTCTGTGGTACAGGTGTAGCAGCCTGTGATGCAGCCGCAGATACTTCTGACGGATCGGAATCAGACCCCGAACTCGAGCTCGGTGTATCGTCTAGTATCACATAAGGAAATCTCTGGTAAATGTATCTCTCCCCTTGATCGGCCATCGCTGTATAAAAAAAGTTCCCAGATCAGTACCATGTAATAGATATTGAATAATAACATTCAACATAAAAATGATATGACATGTCCTCCTAACTTAAAGCAGCTAATAGTTCTTATAGTTATTACGGTTCTGCTTGCTTTGAAATTTACTAGAACTCACACGTGTTGCAAATTCCAGTTATGCTGGCCACTCATAACTGGAAGTCGTACCACCTGATTATCCTGGCTTAATTCAAAACAAGTTTTGTTTGTTAAACATGTTCGGTGCTCTCTGTGTTACTATACGAGCCTATGGTTATAATCTAGGTCTCTAAGTCCACCTAAATTCTCTATAACCTGTGGCTCTGATACCACCCTGTCACACCCCCACCTCTCGTCATCTGTGATGAGGTCACTTGCTACTCTGATGTGATTGCGGAAGCATAGTGGTGATGTCTCAGAGATGAGGTGTGACTTACTTGAACCGATATCACAGCACACATATTTACTTAAAATAAATATATTACAAGGGTTTCATTTGTTCCATCAACTTAACAGCTAAATAGATTACATAAACTGATACATTTAAGTTCAGCTAAGTGAAGTGCATCCTCACCGTGTCGTCACCGTTGTCCTACAAAAATGTTGAGTTTGAAACGTCAGCACAAAGCTGGTGAGTTCGACAGTTCAATTTAAAACAATATGATATGATAAGTAAGTTCTCAAAATGTTCAGTTCTGGATAACCATGGGACCCGTATCAAGTTCCTTTCGGACAGTTGTACGTTCACGAAGATACTACCCGTCGGTAAATATCTTAATGCCTCATGATCTTAATGTCTATCACAAACATGAAGAAAGTTGTTATGGAAACAGGTACCAAACATTCACACCAGGGGAGATGCAATCCTCCTACCGAATGGGTTGTCAGCCAATAGTACTATCAATGATTCCTGTTCGGCCCCACCTGGGTTCACTAGATACGGTTCAAGATATGAGGACTTTTGATACCGTGATAGAGATACTAACGGCAAAATCCCATGAAATCACACATCAGTCACATGAAATCACACAGATAACAGTGATGCATATCATATATTCAGAAAAGGTTTGCAGAGTTACCCCGATGTTTATAAAACATTAAAAAGAAAAGGGGTTGTACGAAACTCACTTGATATCTCACAGCAATAGGAACACTCACAACTGGTGCTAATGATGTAATTTTGCATTAGTTTATGTTTGATATGTTATTAATGTTTTAACTTACTGATTAAATCTTCTTGAACGTCCAATGTCAAAGACATTGCCTTAATAGTCATCAAACCAATATAAGATTTTTAATTATTCATTTTAGTGACATATCATACAATGTATGATAATGTAGGAACCTATACTGATTCAGGTTCCCAATACTAGGTTGATGACACACTTGATTAATCAGGATAACCTCAGATTAACCAAATAGTTAATGTTGTTGATTATAATGCTAAAGTAGTTTCTAGACAGTTTAATGGCTTATGAATGATTAATCCTTGTTATTGATTACCCAAGTATCATGGAATATCACAATGTAATATTAGAATATGTTTAATAACCATGTTTAACATACTAATCTGACTGTTATCACGAACATCAGATAATCATTCCAATGAGTATGTTAATGATTGTGATTAGTTTGAAACACCCAACTTTCACGTTGCATGTCAAAGATTAATCAAACTAATCACCTACCTGGTCACAATCAAGTCGTTTAAACCATTATAACCATTGTTATGATTTCATGCAAACCGGGCATTACAACGGCTCAAAACAAGGATTTACCTGTTAATAATTCGAGTTTGTCATTTATAACCAATCCTAGCCATCATCTAGGCAATAATCAACAACCCTAACTATATCATTACGTTCAAAATTAAGATTTAATCATTCATAATCAACCCAAAAGGTTTAAGTGAACCATTACCTATTCTGACGGATTCTAGCGGGTAAAATGATGATCAGAACTTGTTTTAACACTTCTGGATGTGATCTAAACGTCGTGAGGCCTTCAAACTTGAATTTTTGATGATTTGAATGATGATTTTCGTGGGGTGGTGACTGATATCGTCGATAGAAAGATAGAGTTGTGGATTAGAATGAAAATCTTGATTTTTAAGCAAGTTGTCCGACTTTTTCGTCTTAGGCGTACCGCCCCACTCCACACAGCAACCCGGGGCGTACCGCGCAGCCCCTACCGGCCTTCCAGAAGCTTTCCAGTCCCGGGCGCACCGCCTAGGAGCATCACTTGGCCCGGGGCGTACCGCCCCAGGGCAATTTCGTCCATTTTTCGACAGAAACTTCGTTTCACGATTCCGGCCAATCCGTAACTCCGTTTCGCGCACGGTTTTTGCCCACGTTCATCATTTTTAGCATACTATCATCCCATAATCATTTCGGTTGCCAACTCAACGTGGATTTTATACACGATCAAATGTGCTCAATTCATTGCTGACGTAATTCTTTGTACACAATTATCACACAAACTCTTGGATTTTTTAACATCATTGTAACATATTTACAACACTTTCTTCTGTTATGAGTTTGCGAAAACTCAACACCGTTAAAGACGTAACATCGTTTTAAGTTTTGGGCTTAAAACAGTTGCATTGTTGTAAGTTAATAACTTACAACGATGTTATATCTTAAATGGAGATAAATTTCGTAAACTCATAAAAGAAGAAAGTGTTCTAAATGATATTTAAAAAATCTAAGATTTTTCATATTGTCAAAGTTATTTGGGTTATGTTTTTATATTAAAGTTCAAGAAAATAAATAGTGAGTATATATATAGTAATAGTGATACATAGTAAAATGAATAGTAATATATATGTGTCTGATCATGTAGAGATGTTTTGATAGTTTAGACTAGGACGACCAATAGTTTTTTTTTTTTACTTTAAAAAGTAGTAAACAGATATGAGGATATTAAATTTGAGAGATTTGTTTAAAGATTTAGGTTTTATTAAATATGAGAGATTTGCTTATAAATTTGAGTTTTTGTTTTAAGTCATATGGTTGGTTGTCGGTGAGAAAGATTTTGTGAGTAATTTTTCTATTATTTTTTTAACATATTTGTGAAGATTATATGATTTTACGTTTTTATGAAAAAAAATTTATAAAGCTCGTGATGAAATATTTGATTTTGCTATGTAACTTACGCTTTTGCAAATGATATATAACATGTTCTCGAAAGCGTATTGTGATAACCTGCCGCAACATGCGAGAGAATTAACCTAGTTGACAACAAAGTTGAGACGTGGGGTTTAGAGTTTACCCCTATGAATAAAACCAAAGCAAACAACGGGTCGGATGCTATGCTACTATTTCTTCCGTTCTTGTTGGCTGTAATTTATAAGGGATAGGTAATACAATAATAGGGCATGGAATTTTTGATAACCCTCATCTTTTGTTACAACCCATTAACCATCATCCAATGGTTGCTTGAAAAAGGAAAGTGTGTAGGATCGTGACATGTGTCAGATTCCTTTTTTTTCTTTTTTTTTAATATAAAGGGTATTTAAGACATTTGTTATTTAAGTAAAGTTTACCCCCTTTTTTTTTAAACATTCATAACTTTTTAATACTATATTATTTTTAAAAAAAAATTGCACCATTATACTCGTCTCATTTTTCTCTTTAATTTCGTTATAATCTTGACTAGTTTTTTTTTTATGTCATGTATTTACATCATTGTAACGAACTTAAAGATAGCAAATTAATTAAAAAAAATTATAGCAATGGTATATTACAGTAATGTAACAAAAAATGAAGTAATGTAACACAAAATGAAGTAATTTACAATGACATAATTAACGGTGACGTAACACATTATTTAATTTTTTTCTCTAACAATGATAATTACAATGATAAATTACAGTGATGAAATAGAACACATTATTTTGATTTTTTTCTCTCACAATGATAATTATAGTGATGTAATTTTTCATTGTTCGAAAAAAATTTAAACTAATTTGTTGTCAATGTAAATTACATCACTGTAATTTAAACCAAATTCACCGAAAAAAAACCGAAACCGAATTTTACGTCAATGTAAATTACATCACAATAAATTACGTCAATGTAACTTACATCACTGTCATTTATCATTTTTAAAAAAATTTCAAATAAATTTGTTATATTTAAGCTCGTTACAATGATGTAAATATATGGCATCTAAAAAAGGTAAAAAAATTAGTCGAGACTATATAGGAATTAAAGAGAAAAATGAGACGAATATAATGGTGCAATTTTTTAAAAAAAAATAATATATTGTAAAAAAGTTATTAATGTTTAAATTACATCACTGTAATTTAAACCAAATTTACCGAAAAAAAACCGAAACCGAATTTTACGTCAATGTAAATTACATCACGATAAATTACGTCAATGTAACTTACATTACTGTAATTTATCATTTTTAAAAAAATTTCAAATAAATTTGTTATATTTAAGCTCGTTACAATGATGTAAATATATGGCATCTAAAAAAGGTAAAAAAAAATTAGTCGAGACTATAACGGAATTAAAGAGAAAAATGAGACGAATATAATGGTGCAATTTTTTTTAAAAAATAATATATTATAAAAAAGTTATTAATGTTTAAAAAAGAGTGGGGGGAAACTTATAAGGGGTAAAATGACTATGATGCCCTTTTTAATATTTTAATGAAATGTATATGTGTAAGCTTATGATTGGTTGAAATGGGTTATGTAGTTGTAGCAAAAAAAGAGGGTTATTTTTTATACCCTTCCCTACAATAATATATTATAATAGTAATAATTATTATAATTATTATACTGGATTGTTTAAATTTTAAGATATTCGAATTTTCATAACGCTAGTAATTAACACACATTTGTGCAGATTTAAACACCAACGACATCTGTGATAAACAAACACCAAATACCAACAAGCTACTCACTATTTTTATTAATGTTATTTTTTATATTATTATGAACACACAACTCACACGTCTAACAATTTAAAGGCTTCAAGGGACTAAGCAGACACAAAATTAGCACATACACCTCTCTACCTCCATATGAACTTCATAAAACAAACCTCTAAACATGGGAGGCCTTGGAGAGGGGCAAACCCGACCTCCGTTCAGTGCCATTTTTTGCAAGGGCACACAGATTTTAAAAATCGTTTTTAAATTATATATATTTACTTATATCTACAAATACAAAACTGAAAAACATAAATTTATAATTCGCTAGAGGTTTTTTTTTCTCAGTACGTCCGAGGCACTTAAATTCTCAGGACCGCCCATGCCTCTAAGCAAGTAGCGTAGTGATTTAAGCAAAGAAGAGATAATAGAGATCTCAAGTTTAATTTTCATTAAAACCGATTTTTCTTGAAGACCACTGCCCAGTTGCTTATGGTCATGTTTTACATGTTCTCTTTGATTAGTCTAGGAGTTTACCACCTATGTTGGTACTCATGATCATTAAAAATAATAACAACAACAATAATAATACAATAAAACCACACACCTCTCATACATAAACACATGCTTTGGTCTTCATCTTTTCATCTATGGTCAACCATCCTCCATATTCAATTCCATTTGTTCTTCACACTTATAATAAAAAGCCATAACAATTTGAACCTATAATTGGTCAAAGGTTTCAATTTTGACGTTGGTCATAATTAATTGTTTCCACTTAAATTTAATACACATGTGAAGTTTGACTCTAGCATTTTTTTTTGTTTTTTTCATGTGTATGTGTGTGTTTGTATGTGTATGTTTGTCTTATATTTTACTTTGATCTAGAATCTTGTTCTTGCTCAACTTTTATTAAAACATGACTAATCAAATATGAGTATTATTTTCTTAAACAAACGTGTTATGATAAAATAAATTAAAGATTAATAATGCGTACCTTTTGAATTTTTTGTTTTTTGTTTTGTTTTTTTTTTTTTTTTGCATTGTGTTTATGGATTGTAGCTGAACCCAACTAACAAAAAATTTAATTTCACACAAGCATAAATGCAACATGAATCATGAAATCACAAGAGGCACATAAACATCATATATTCATTTGTTAACATGAACATTTTATAATAAAACTTTATTACGTTTTATGTATAGCTGCTATAAACTTAATATATATAAACCTAAAAATATTTATATACGCAAAACAATCCGGCTTAGGGCATACATAGTCGTTCCCCTATCCATGATTTTCTTGTTTATACCGGTTTTAAGGACTGTGTTTTGGTTTTCAGCAAACAAACTTATAGCCGATTCCTTCATTTTCTTCTTCAAAACCTCTCCCAAATTGATGGATACTCTCCAAATTTTAGCTCTCTTTTCCTTAATTCAAGTGCCACCTCATCACCAAACACTTTTCACCTCATCTGTAAGTTGAGAAAATTATGAAAAAAATAAATTTCATTATGTGCACTCAGGCTACAAAAATGACATTAATTATTTTTATTCAACGTTCATGTTTAGCGTCGAATACTCAAGCAATTTAAGTTTTAAATATGAAAATTTCATTTAAACGTTTATAAAAATAGACGGATCACCAACAAACATGTCAACTTAATTAACCCAAAGCCAATCAATTACTTAAACGTGTTCTTAGGTTTAACCAGAAAGCGATATAATGTATTTAACTGAACTAAAACCTATAATTTGATGTTACTGTCATGTTATATTTTCAAAATCTTACACCCTAGTTTATATATATATATATATATATATATATATATATATATATATATATATTTATTTATTTATTTATATATTTATTTATTGTTTTCCCAGTTTGAAAGGAAAAAAAGACAGTGAGCCGAACTTTCAGACCAGCCTATTTAGAAAAGGAACAAACCGACAAGTCTGAAGAGAAATAAAAATGGTTTCTAATTTGACCGTTTCTGACTTGTTCAACCAAACCCTTTTAATGGTTTCAAACATTTTAACGGTAATCCGCATTTTTTTTCTGCTTTAAATTATTAATTTATAAAAATTGACGACAAAAAAATAATATTATTAGTAGTGTCTTTATTTATTTCTTATGAATAAACATTCATTCCTGTTTCCAAAAATCAAAACTACAATCAACTTAAAATACAATTACTTGATGCTAATTTGATTTTCATATATATATATAGGGCAAGGTATAAAAAAATAACCCTCATCTTTTGCTACAACTACATAACCTATTTCAACCAATCATAAACTTACACATAAACATTTCATTAAAATATTAAAGAGGGCATCATAGTCATTTTACCCCTTATAAGTTTTTCGCCCCTCTTTTTTAAACATTAATAACTTTTTTACAATATATTATTTTTTAAAAAAAATTGCACCATTATATTCGTCTCATTTTTCTCTTTAATTCCGTTATAATCGCAACTAATTTTTTTTACTTTTTTTAAATGCCGTATATTTACATTATTGTAACGAGCTTAAATATAACAAATTTATTTGAAATTTTTTTAAAAATGATAAATTACAGTGATGTAATTTACATTGACGTAATTTATCGTGATGTAATTTACATTGACATAAAATTCGGTTTCGGGTTTTTTCGGTGAATTTGGTTTAAATTACAGTGATGTAATTTACATTGACAACAAATTAGTTTAAATTTTTTTCGAACAATGATAAATTACATCACTATAATTATCATTGTGAGAGAAAAAAATCAAAATAATGTGTTCTATTACATCACTGTAATTTATCATTGTAATTATCATTGTTAGAGAAAAAAATAAAATAATGTGTTACGTCACGTTAATTATGTCATTGTAAATTATTTCATTTTGTGTTACATTACTTCATTTTTTGTTACATTACTGTAATTTACCATTGTTAGAAAAAAATTCTAATTAATTTGATATCTTTAAGCTCGTTACAATGATGTAAATACATGACATCAAAAAAATAAAAATAAAAACTAGTCGAGACTATAACGAAATTAAAGAGAAAAATGAGACGAGTATAATGGTGCAATTTTTTTAAAAAAATAATATAGTATAAAAAAGTTATGAATGTTTAAAAAAAAGGGGGTAAACTTTACTTAAATAACAAATGTCTTAAATGCCCTTTATATTAAAAAAAGAAAAAAAAAGAATCTGACACATGTCACGATCCTATACAATTACCTTTTTAAAGTAACCATTGGATGATGGTTATGTAGTTGTAACAAAAGATGAGGGTTATCAAAAATTCCATCCCCTATATATATATATTTAATTTTAACATATATAGGGTAGGGTATAAAAAATAACCCTCTTTTTTTGCTACAACTACATAACCCATTTCAACCAATCATAAGCTTACACATAATCATTTCATTAAAATATTAAAAAGGGCATCATAGTCATTTTACCCCTTATAAGTTTTCCCCCCCTCTTTTTTAAACATTAATAACTTTTTTATAATATATTATTTTAAAAAAAAAATTGCACCATTATATTTGTCTCATTTTTCTCTTTAATTCCGTTATAGTCTCGACTAATTTTTTTTTCTTTTTTTAAATGCCCTATATTTACATCATTGTAACGAGTTTAAATATAACAAATTTATTTGAATTTTTTTTAAAAATGATAAATTACAGTGATGTAAGTTACATTGACGTAATTTATCGTGATGTAATTTACATTGACGTAAAATTCAGTTTCGGTTTTTTTCGGTGAATTTGGTTTAAATTACAGTGATGTAATTTACATTGACAACAAATTAGTTTAAATTTTTTTCGAACAATGAAAAATTACATCACTATAATTATCATTGTGAGAGAAAAAAATCAAAATAATGTGTTCTATTACATCAGTGTAATTTATCATTGTAATTATCATTGTTAGAGAAAAATAAAATAATGTGTTACGTCACCGTTAATTATGTCATTGTAAATTACTTCATTTTGTGTTACATTACTTAATTTTTTGTTACATTACTGTAATATACCATTGCTATAATTTTTTTTAATTAATTTGTTATTTTTAAGCTCGTTACAATGATGTAAATACATGACATCAAAAAAAAAAAACTAGTCGAGACTATAACGAAATTAAAGAGAAAAATGAGACGAGTATAATGGTGCAATTTTTTTTAAAAAATAATATAGTATTAAAAAGTTATGAATGTTTAAAAAAAAAGGGGTAAACTTTACTTAAATAACAAATGTCTTAAATACCCTTTATATTAAAAAAAAAGAAAAAAAAAGGAATCTGACACGTGTCACGATCCTACACACTTACCTTTTTCAAGTAAACCATTGGATGATGGTTAATGGGTTGTAACAAAAGATGAGGGTTATAAAAAATTCCATCCCCAACATATATATATGTTAAATTTTGAAATGATAAAATTGTCGTTATTTTGTAGCTTTGTCACATTTAAAAATTTTAAAATAATGTGACCAAACATTATAGTTAAATGTATTTTTTTTAATTATTTTTTTCATAACCTTTGTTTTAGTTTTTTTCCAAGTTTTTGTTCGTTGTTTAACATCGACCACACCATAAGAAAAAGTTAACAATTTCTAACTCAAAACATTGATTTCACAGAATCACATTGATTAGGGAGTATGGTTCATTGGTTCTCAAATCATACTTTCTTCTAAGAACACGTTTTTAATTAAATTCAGTCTTTTAGTTTTTTGTTTTTCAACAGCAAAATATTTTATCTATATTAAACTCATTTTAGCAAGGTGCTTGGAAGGATTACATCATTTTATATCAAATTATTTATCATACAGAAGATTAAAATTACACAAATTCAACCAATTTATATTATAACTTTTTGGCCTATTTTTTACCCAACTGAAAACATGTGCTTTGATATCTTCCAATAAGTTCTTCGGACACTTTTTAGCTTATTGAAAAACAAAGTGCCTTGAAAAATCTATCTTTTGCTAATGCTCGCCTAGTATTTTAGGGTAATTGCCTTATTGGGGTCGAGCATGCTCACAATTAATTTGCTAAAAAAATATATGTTAAGATTTTAAAGTGCATATACACGTTATCATTGATAAATAATATCGTTATAGTTTTATAGTGTTCTTTTTACAACAAATATACCTTACTTATGTTTGAACTAATGACCATTCTATTATAAAGTTAAAATGTCTGCCAAGTAATCTATTCTTACATTAACTGTTTTTATATTGTTTTATGTATATACTTCACAACATACAATATATAAATAATATGTTCAAATAGATATCCCTAATGGAAATATATATTTTTCACATAATATTACCTCTAAAATGAAGTATTGATAAGTAAGGGTTAAGGGACAATAAAAACCAAAATTAAGAATTTTTTAGTATATGATTCGGTTATAAATATGGCCATATAGTAAACAGGTTTGTGGTTTTGGGTAATCGGTATCTCATACATGCGAAAAAAATTTAAAAATTAATCACATACCTCAACACCTATCTTGCTTCGGGTATACCTATCAAGCTCGGGTATTTTTGTCATCCCTACAAGCTCATAACATGCGGGGTTGTGTGCTATGTATGGTCTTTCACACTCTTGTGAGTGTAAGTGTAAGTGTGAGTGTGAGTGTAACACTAGTGCCGGCCTCACCTCCAAAACTTAGAGGCAAGGGCCTAGGGTTCCCAAAATTTTAGGGTCCAAACTATTCAGGTTATGTTTGAGTTATCGTTCAACTTATTTATCTGTCATTTTGAATTTGAAAAATTATAGAGTTCACTCATATTGTCATATTCTCAAAAGAAAAAGTTTGATTAAGGTTCTCTCTTTCAAAATAATTATACATTCTATGTTTTTGTTTCACATTTACTTAACGTTAGAATAAATCTTTTATTAATGGCGCGGCCGGTAAAAGATTTATAAGAACTTTATAGTGGTATGTATGATAATCAAGCTGATCAACAAAGAATAACTGGGTTATAAAATATCATCACTAAGTATTGTATTTTCTAACATTTTTTGTTTATATCATTTATGATGATCATTGGTTAACTATAATTATAAGTAATCTTATGTAAATAAAGACAAATTAACATATTTTTATATTTTTTAGAATTTACAAACCATAATTTTTTATTTGAAGCAAAAATTATTTACAGAAGGACCTCAGTTTTTGTAATTGCCTTGGGTTCCAAAAAATTTTAGTTGACCCTCTCTTAACACCTACCACCTACGTGACTTTTAAACAATATCACACAAGTAGGAAACTCTTTGATTCTATTGGTGATCATTACACGGTAGACTTGTCCAAGGACGAAACCTTTTTTTTTTTTGTTGGGTTGAGGAAGATAATCGGTTAATCAAACTCCAGATGTTGAAACTTTTAAACAAGCTAGTGGAAAATGTTAATAACAATGTGAACCTCGTCAAAGCCATTACACCCCGGCGACATCTTGGTAGTAAGATAAGGCTCGGGAACCATAAGTAGCTGAGTTCGAATACCACAAGGTGGTTTTCTCATTTTACTGAGTTTCTTCCTGAACTTATAACTTAGTGGTGGATATGATCGGATGGTACCTTTGGTGGCACAATGGTACTTCAATGTTATGTCGGCAATCAAAATTAGTCGTGCAAAAAAACAATGTTAACCTCATGCCTACTGCATTTGAATTTGTTGCAAAAAGCCAAAATTGTGTTCTTCATGCTACTAGAAGTTCACTGTTTCCCAACCAAACGGGTACCTTACCTTAACCACTAAAGACTCTTATCCTAGTGACTATCGGTCGGACCGATCAGTAAATAGTAAAGATAGGTCTTTTAAAGGAGGAAGTTATGCATAAACAAAATTCATTATTACTACAATAATTCTTAGGACATTATAGACCACAAATAGAACTTCAACGAATTCTATTTTGAAAAACTTTTCTTTTTAAGTATTCTAAAATAATGATTTCTTTCAAGTATTCTAAAACATCCATGTGCTTGGTGTTTCACCATTTATAACTTGTCAAACAACCTTAATTAACTATATATGTAGTTCATTAGCATCAATATATCATCCTTGACCATGGTATAGAGTGCATTTTCAAGAAAACTACAACATCACTTAAACTTATTATCTTCAGACTCCTTTTAAATTAGTAAGAAACAAGATATATATATATATATATATATATATATATATATATATATATATATATATATATAATATATATATATATCACACACACATATACATATACTTCATGCTCTATGGATTTGTTAAATTTTGTTTAGGAGAAACGCTCACTTTACCAACAATATATGTAAAATTAATCGACTTTTAAAATCTTCTCACTGAAATAAAACTTTTTTGTCACTTGAATTCTCATTACTTTGTTTTCTTTCTATGAACCAGATGCGTTTGAGGTCTTGTGAGGGCCTTCCTCCAAGCCTATGTTATAGGTTCACGCTTGTTGGTTGCGTAGTTGTTTTTAGGCCTTGTTTGTTATTGTTTATTTAACTTTAAAAGACCTTTTGTTAAAATTATTTATTAACTTGTAGTTTTTGAAATTAAGTTATTATAAATGTGCTTGGATTAGCTTTTCTAAAAGTTTTTTTTTCAAAATTACCAATAAAGACATTATTATATTGACAACCAATTTAATGCTATGGATAGCGGCGGTGGGTTGCGAAAATGGTGGTGGATGGCGATGGAGGTGAGTGGTACGGTGGTGGCGATGGCGGCGAGTAGTGGTGGGTGATAGTTGTGGTTGATGGCACTCGCGGTGGGGGGCAGTGTACGCAATGAGTGGCAACGTTGGTAGTGGGTGGTGGCGGGTGGCGGTTGGTGTAGATTGGGTAAAGGGTAAATAGTTGGGGTAAATTTGTAATTTTATACCAATAAGTTATAAGTCATTTTGAAAAGCCAAAATTTTTATCTTTTAAAAAACAACTTATTACCCTTTTACAAAATCCCATTCTCAAAAATCCTTTTAGGTTTACCAAAAAACTTATTGGCTTATTGGCTTTTTTAGAAATACAATAAATCAATAAGGTATTTTCAAATGTAATATCAAACAAGGCCTTATAATGTTTATTGACTAAACTTATTAGGTCTTCTCTGATCTCTAAGGACGTATGGATGGGGATTATATCATGTGAAAACTCGATATTAGAGAAAAACACTTAAACCCTATATGAGCCATTGATTTGGAATTTTGCAAATAAACATGTGTACCACATGAAATTGAATATAAAATTAAGATTTGAAAAAAAAAATATGGTTTAATGTTGACCAAATGTTTATTTTCAAAAATTTCAAATCAATGGTTCATATAGGAGTTAAGGGTTTTCTCTCTAACATCGGGTTTTCAAATGATACAATCCATATATATATGGAAGTGTTCAAATAATTATCCACTCTTAAAGCATTAACCCGAAATAACTCGTCAAGATGAAGCCAAATCTTAGATTTTTTTAACATCATTGTAAGACATGTACAACACTTTCTTCTTTTATGAGTTTGCGAAAATTCATCACCGTTTGAGACGTAACATCGTTGCAAGATTTTCACTTACAGCAATCTAACTGTTTTAGGCATAAAACTTACAACAATGTTACGTCTCAAACGGTGAAGAATTTTTGCAAACTCATAAAAGAAGAAAGTGTTGTAAATGTCTTACAATGATGTTAAAAAAAAATCCAAGATTTGGCTTTATCTTTACGGGTTATTTCGGGTTAATGCTTTAAGAGTGTGTTATTATTTGTTCACAATCCTATATATATACACACACATACATACAAGAATCGCTTCTAGTAGATGAATCCTTTGTGGACGCGCATCACTTTGCACACCCCTCCAAAAGACTAAAGGTTTATTTTATAGACTCTTAATTATTCTATTAGGGGATGTCTATAAATTATTCAGATGTTGAAACTTCTTACTTCACAAAAAATATTTCTGAATTAGTCAGCCAATCTTCTAACAATTAAGTTTTAAACAGAGTTTGAATCATTCAAACATTTTACCGACTCAACACTTAATGAGCTAAAAAACTATTTAAGACGCGCCTAAGAGAAGTTGGTTTTTGACTTTGGTCCATTCCTAGCATACCCACGTTTATTTAATATCTATGCCATGCCTAAATTGGGCCTCCTTTAGTAGTACATGGATCCTTTGTGGTTGCCCACCTTACACACCCACCTTTGGAAAGAGACATAGGCACGAGGAGAACAACTTGGCTTTTGATTTTGCGGCAGACTCACGTTTATTTAAATCGTTCCAAAATGATATTCTTATAAGTTCCCCCTAATTGTTCTTAAACAGTGTGCTCTCGACCCAACTGCATCTCTGGGCCCAATTTCATCGCTTGACCCAACCCACGAAGATGTGTTTATTGGGCCAACTCAGATTGCTAAGTAACACATAGAGGTGCACAAATCGGGTTTTTTTGGAACCGGTTCCAATCGGTTCCAGTTCTGGTCAACAAAGTCAATATCATGTTCCGGGTTTTGACCGGTTCAAACCGGTTTTTGACCGGTTCCGGTTCGGGTTTTGGCCATTTCCAGTTCTGGTTTTGGCCGGGTACATGTGGAACCAGTTCCGGTTTTCCCTGTTTCGGTTCCAGTTTTAATTTGTCTAAAAAACCGGACCCGTTTGTACCCATCGGTTCGGGTATGACGGGTCCGGTTCCGGTTTCGGGTCCTTTTTTTGCCCACCTCTAGCTACACATATATCTCCCTATTTGTAACTCTAATAACATATATATTCAAGTTAAAAATTTAATTTCCCTATCCCACTTCCAAGACATCAACAATCTCGCTCCGCGTACTACTTCTCTCGGTGAATACCAGACGAATTAGTACGTTTACCAATGGGTAGCCTTCCTTGTCGCCAAAAAATAGTGATAATTGATAAAGTTTTCTTGGGATTAGAAAAATTACATTTATCTTCCTATTTATAACTCTAATAACATATATACCTAAGTCAAAAATTAAAGTACATATATCTTGTTTTTTTATAATTTTTTGTTCTTTAGATGAAAAGATATATGTAATTTAAAAATTTACGTAAGCGGATGGATATACGTAATTTAAAGAGTTAGATAAGGGTATATATGTAATTTATTTTCTGCAAAAGGTATATATGTAATGAGTAAGGTTATTGTACAAATGGATAGTTTGTAAAAACAATGAGAAACGATCTGGACTATTAATGTGTTATCATCAATGGTTATAAAAGATTCAATGGCATGATAGTAATTAATATGATGTTTAAAATGGAAATAAGGGCATAAAAGGAATTTCTTAATCTAATTTGCTGACATCACTCTCCATTTAAATAGGAGAGAATCAGTTACGAAAATAGTGGCTGTTTATTTTGCTATGTGCTGATATGTGCTACTAGTACATTTTATAGCATATATCAGCACATACACATAATCGTATACCTGTTACTAAACTTTTTTGTATGTTGTCCTATGTGCTAATACATGTTATTAGTACATGTTAGCATATATCAGCACATATACATAATTATATGCCTGAAACAATCTTTTTTGTTTGGTTTGCTATTTGTTAATATGTGTTATTAGCACATGATAGAATATCTTCAGTCGGTTCGTCCATTTATACGTACTCATCCATCGAATTTTGAAAATGCAATTCAAAAACTCAATGCCTGCGATTTTTTGTATTCGTATATGAGATTACGAATTCGTTTTTTTATGATAATACGTGATATACTGTTAATTTTTGTAATAGGTTGAATCATTAAACTGATTACCCGCTTTCCTATTTAATGCAAAATGTAAAAATCATTTAAATACAAATTGCCTATATTACCCTTTTATATTAATTAATTAAAATGACACATGTCAACACTTTATTGGTTCCTACCGTTTTTATAAAAAACTCTATTTGTATGTGAACCTACTCCTATATGTAATTTATGAAGTTTATACAAAGATATATGTAATTGCTCCTTTATAATATATAGATCATTATCCTAATATTGTTCAAAAAAAAAAAATTAAATTCTGCTTTGATATTTGGTGCGTGTAATGTAAGCAGTGATCTTCAGATGACTAATTGTGATGAACAAATTAGGTTGGGTTGTTCTTTGTGAAATTGATAAATAAACAATATAAATCAATAGAATTAAGTTAATATTTAATAACATGTACAAAATTCAACCCATCACTTCAATTGAAAATTTAAAATATCATATTAGTCAAGACGAAAAAGCCAAAAAGAAAATCCAAGAATATAATAATCAATAGTATTTGAAGAGATTAATATTTGGAAAGAGTGAAAAAATTAGTGAATGCATGAGCTAATTTTTCAACAAAAAACTCAAAACTATCACCTTATGAAGGCTAGAAGTGTTATGTTGTCCATGATGATTTTTTATTCTAGACCAATCCAACAAAAGCCTAATATTTATGAAAACTATATTAGTACCACATGTATTACACGAATTAAATAAAGAAATATAACGAATAATTATCAAAAAAAATTTAGAAAATATGATGATTTTTAATTTAAAATACGATTATAACTTCGTATGATTTTATATTTTAAGTATTAAAATATAACTTATAATAATTTTTTTTAAAAAAAGTGTGTTTTTAATATTAATATATTTTAATGTATTAAAAATCTTTTTTATTTAAAAATGTATAAAAAGTATATTTAATATTTAATATTATTATTTAATATTAGGTGTATTTAATAAGAGAGAGATACAAAAATTGAAGGTTGAGATGGTCTAAAAACATGTCATAAGACTCTAAAAACTTTTATTTATAGTATAGGTAGATTTTTCTAAAAATCAAAACCCTCATATTTTTAAAGGCTTTAAGACCCAGCTTTTACCTTTAAGCAGACAACCCATGTATATGGAGATGATTAGCTTCTTCCACGATGTTACAAATTCAAACATCATGAAAAGAAGGAATGAAGGATTCATGGCTTGCTTATAAATGGCGAATGGATAAATTAACAATCCATACGACAAAAAGGCGTAGGTGTAATATGTTGGGTAAGTTTAATGTCGGACGGATCGCGGATCGAATCGGTTGGACTAAGTCGATTGGGCATTTTAGTAATTTAGTTTAGTATTTTAGCATGTGTCTAATTATTTAGTATGTTCTAGTAGTGGGTAATAGTTAGTGGAGTTAGTGGGTAGTGTTTCTAGTTTATAGGAGTAGTGGGTCTTTGTTTGAATGGTGTATTTAAGTTCCTTTTACTTGATTAATAAAAGGTGTGCAAGTAAGAAAGCTGTAAACATCACTTGTACGTGAGTATTTTTTGGTGTGAATTGGGGCCTAAACCAACAATTGGTATCAGAGCGAAGGTTAATCGAGGGCCGTTTTGAGAGTCGTTTCCTTGGAGAAGAAGGGGGCAGCCCACTAAACTGCAGGGCTGGTAAGAGTTGAACGAAAGTGCAGCAAGAAAAAAAGCTGGAAAACTGCCCGTTTGTGATCAGTAGCAAGTACAGACCGTTGTGAGAAGAATGGAGAAAAGATCAGCTACTATCACAGAAAAGACCGAAGAAGACAACAGTGACGAGCGGGTTGTCTGAGAAAGACCAAAGACCGTTGAAAGAGACCGTTACCGGAGGAGATTCCGGCGAAGACCGACAAGCCGCAAAGAAGACCGGCGGCTTGAAAGAATGTTAGACCGAGAAAATAGAGACCGAGGCAAAGACCTAGACCGGAGGTTAGCCCGAGAAGACCGAAAATAGTGACCGGAGACCGACCAGAAGACCGAAGTGTACGTGATTGGCGTTCGCTTAGAATGAAGAAAGAAAGTCTGCAAGAAAGCAAGAAAGTAGCAGCGCTAAAGCAGCAGTAGCGTATGATCGTAAGAAAAAGAAAAGAAAAAAAAAGAAAAAAAAAAGAAGTAAAAGCCGCATCAAAGGAAGATAACTATTCTTTGACTATGGTATTCATATTAAAAGGGGAAGTAAGCAACTAACCAACTAGGTGAAGCAAGCAACCAGCCATCTCAAGAATTTGTGGCTGGAATTTAAAGAAATAATTGTTGTTGCATCGATTAAGAAACCAAAGAATAGTGGCAGCGGCAATTTATTTTGTTGATACGAGAAGGAAGCAAGAAATTTGAAGCATGACTAACAACATGAAAGCAATATCAGCAAGAAATGATTCTTAAAAGCAAGAAGGTTCAAAGCAAGAACAAGAGAAAGAACCATAGCAAGAAGCAAGAGAAAAAATCGGATGCACGCGAACCGATCAAGCAAGAGACAAGAACCGATGTGTTCTTAAAGCAGGTAGCAAGTGGCCTGTTAATCAAGAAAGCAAGTTTAGCAAGAAGCGATTTTGGTTTAAGTAAGAAAAGCCGAAACGAATAGCAAGTGTAGCAAGATGATTTGACTCAAGCAATTAAGAATGGTTTGAATCAAGAAAGGAAGCACGGAAGAAGAAGCAAGAACCGACATTAAACTTACGGGGGTGATTGTTGGGTAAGTTTAATGTCGGACGGATCGCGGGTCGAATCGGTTGGACTAAGTCGATTGGGCATTTTAGTAATTTAGTTTAGTATTTTAGCATGTGTCTAATTATTTAGTATATATGTTCTAGTAGTGGGTAATAGTTAGTGGAGTTAGTGGGTAGTGTTTCTAGTTTATAGGAGTAGTGGGTCTTTGTTTGAATGGTGTATTTAAGTTCCTTTTACTTGATTAATAAAAGGTGTGCAAGTAAGAAAGCTGAAAACATCACTTGTACGTGAGTATTTTTTGGTGTGAATTGGGGCCTAAAAATAAAAAAATCAACATTAACCGATTCGTTTATTCCAAAAACTAGGGTTGTTCATCGGGTCAGATAACGAGTTATTCGGGTTTTTCGAATCGAGTTTTTTGGATTTCAAAATTTTTTTGGTCTATCCGAAACCCGACCTGACCCGAAATTCAAAATATATTATCTGACCCAAAAAACCCGAATAACCCGAATTCATGCATCCGAATAACCCGAACAAACCTGTTCTTTTCGTGTTTTTCGGATATCCGACCCGAAAAACCCGAAATAGATTTCGGATAAGGTTTTTTCGGGTTTCGGATACGATTCGGATTTCGAATTTTTTCGAGTTTTGGATATTTTGACACCCCTACCAAAAACGGTTTTCGACTAATTAGCCGGTTTGTGCACCTCTAATCACCCCTATTGTCCGGCCGTTTCTCAAGAGATTTTGGTAGAGAGATAGAGCCTGTGCCAGATGGATTTCTTTTCAAATGCATTTAATTAATTTGAAGATGATTTTAAAGACACTTCAGATCATTTTCACGAGGAAGGAACCATTAGCTTTGGACGTAACTAGGTGTTTAATGGTATAATTCCGAAGAAGCCTGATAAAAAAAAAAAGGCGTATCTGGTGCTTGACTAGCTCCCGCTTTGCGTAGGGTCAAGAGGCCCGATCACTTTACTTTTAATGGTATAATTTTGAAGAAGCTTGATCCATTATCATTATTGTTTGAGTACCATCCTAGTACTCTAATTGGTGTAATATCTTGTATGCTCCATTATTATTGAAACCCAATCCGCTTTTGTGGCGAATAAGAGCATTTTGGAGGGGCCACCAATCATTAAATTACAATAACTCTCATACGTAAACCTAACGCGGTCTATTTATATATACTTGCACCATAGCTTAGTGAACAAGTTAAGAAACCCTAAGATACCTTATAGGCCCTAACTGACCCCTTAGACGTCTCGGGTTGGGCCACCGCTAAACAAGCTAGCCTGATTTCTAATTAACACGTCCAGCAATCACCTCACTAATTTTAAAACGGAACTAGGAAAGTCTTTTACTCCATGTAGTATTTTAATTTTCTTGAATTTTATTCTTGGAAGTGCCTTTGTTAGTTGTCAGCTTTTTGATCGGCTCCGCTGACATATTCAACTCTAACATGCTCACATTCAACACAATCACGTATAAAGTGATACCAAGTGTTGATGCGTTTGATTCAACCATGGAATTCCGGCCTTTTCTGACAAATATATAGCCGACACATTATAAACTTTAATTCCTACTGCTTGCAAATTCCATCCTGTCATCTCACTAAATAAACCAGTAACCACAAAGATTGACGTATGAAAGCAGCAATGCTCATGAAATCGACCTCAAACGACGGAAATGCCACTGTGGCCTTTTTGTGTGACCATGTGATAGATGCATCATTGTAGTTAAACAATGTATCGATTGAACTCTTTATATTATCTTGATCACACGTATGACTCATGTTGTCACTATATATTACAAATTAAGAACTTGATTACCACCGCACCTATATCAAATTCCATGTGAAACTGCCCCGTTTATGTAAAGAAGCAAGTGCTTGATGGTAGTTAGATGTGACTCTTAGATGATTGCGTATACCGATTTGCAACCCCCATAGCAAAACTTATATCATATCGCGAGTGAAGGACATATAGTAGGCTTCCTACTATGCAACGAAAAGTAATCGCATCAACTTAACTTCCTTGTTCATCTTTTGGCATATGTTTCTTGCTTAATTATTATACTACAATTGGATTGAATTACCTCAATACCAAGAAATACGACAGTCGTACGTCCTAAGTTGCTTATCTTGAACTCCTTTTCCATTTATCTCTTGAATTCGTCAATGAGAGCTAGGCTAGAACCACTTACTACTAAGTCATCAACATATAACCGAGCGATGATAATCTATCATGTTTCCTGTAAACAACTTGTCCATATTGACAGCATGAGTACTCGAGACTCTTTAACGTAAGGTCAAGATTAGCATTTCATGCTCGAGCCTTAGATAGTTTTGTTGGATCTATATGCCCAAGACATAGTATACAACAATGTTTCCATTGATATATATTATCCCAAATGGTCACACACCAAGCAAATATTCCATGAACACATTTAAACATGGTTTAATGTGCACAACTCATCTAATGTCAGGCATATTATTGTTAAGTGATATAATAATATGAAATGAATCAATACATAATGTGTTTATATATATTTCATGGAGTTAAATATATTATACATGAGTAGATATATAACTGGTTATTTATAGTATTGATTCATAAATCAAAACATTTTTTACGGCTAACTATATTCAAGATAAAATGGAAATTCTTTTTTGTTTTTACTTGCATAACTTGGTTGAGTCCCAATGATAGCAGAAGTTTGGTATGAAAGAAAAGTTTCAAGAACAAAATCATTAAAGTAAATTTCCTTATTTGTTTTTGACATTAATGATTCTTGGAACCATTTGAATAAGCTGTAAAATAGACAAAGAAAGAGAGCATTCTTTTTCACTATAAAAAACAAGAAGTTATTTGCACATTGAGGAGTGCTCATCGAGATTTTAAGATGAAAAAGAAAATTAAAGGGGTGTTCTTGCATACTTATATCTTGACATTAGAAAGAGGTTTTAGCTTGCATCATTGGAGCTTGCTTGCTTGCTTGGTGTGCTCATCTCTTGGAGTGAAGACACTTGTGTTCAAACCATCCTCATTTTGTAGCTACCACTTCTCTACAAAGGTTGTTGATACTAAACACCCTATGGTTGTATTTTATTAGGTTTCAAGAACTACATATGGATCCTTGGTGAGTTTTAGTTTCTAAAGTTTTAGATCTAAACATGTTAAAACAAGCTTCTGTTGCAAAAATGATTTTATAAGACATGTTTAAAACCCAACAGTTTATACACTTTAATTTTGCTTCCTGTTTTTTGTCAAAGCCTTCCAATTCAGATACAAAACTGAAATCAACCATTATTCCCAAGAAGCTTAACACATCATTGAAATCAACCCCATGTTCCTAAACATATACACAATGGGCTAAAATGTGTGTTCTTACAAATAAGGATAGAGTTATGAAAAACAAAATGATGAAATAACAATATTTTATACTTATTTTGTGTAAAATATAATGAATAAATAAAACAACATTATTAAAAAAAAAAGAGAGAAAACAACAAGAAATAGACTAAAACATAATAATAAATACATATTGCAAAATAACCAAAACGTACAATAAAACAATTAGAATCCTCTCTTTCGTCAACAAAAAGGATGTCGCATGTCATTTTAAAAGAGACTTCTTAGTCATTTTAACAGTAAAAGTGGATTTTACACCTAATACTAATAATGGTATATTCAATCAACCATCTAACTAAAAAATGAAATCCACCTATTTGTCTTTTTTTTCTGAAACTCTTATTGTTTTATGGTTTTTTAAAACTAATCATAGTTTTATTATTTTGATCACAAAAATAACAATAAAATGAAATCACTAATAAAGACTTAAAATCATATTAATTAAATTTCAAGAAAAATACCAACTTATTCCTAATTTAGGTCATTACTATGGTTGTATGATTCATGCCCTTTCAGTACTTGAGAAACTAAAAGTGAGAAATATTCTTAATGATCATGTGTTTTGACTTTCTATAACCAGGAAGAGGATGTTGTCTTTAATATATTTTTTTTTAACAGCTAAACGAGTCCTCGGACCCAACAACCCACACGCTGCGACCACAGACCGTTACCAACCCCCGGAAACATTTAAAGCCAGGTGTTGGCGAGTGCCGAATCGAGGAACCGCCACACCATCTAGGAGGAAACTCACACTAAGAAAACCCCCTAGCTCACCCAGAACATTTTTTGCTAGGCGAGACTCGAACCTAAGACCTCCCATTGCTGGTGGTCAAGGAGTACCACTAGGCTATAAACCCAATGATTTTTTAATATATTTAATACAACTCCTTTTTTTAAATTATCCTGACATAAATATATTTGGATTATTAAGTTGAACCAGAGATGCAACCTTTAAATAATTAACCGATGATTAACTCATCATAATAAAATATTGAGATTATTACCTATGTTTGTTACATTTGTGGTAGTTTATAAATAAAGTTAATAATATAAAATTAACACCTGGTTTTAATTTAACTTATGGTGTTTAATTGCATATGGAAAGACGTGTGTACAAGACATGTCAACCATGCATCTTATGGATAACCATGTGATGCATGAATTATTTTTATTATTTTTAGTTAATTACAAGCAGACTTCCATTATTAAATAATTTTTTTAGTCTTTTATTATTTATTCTTTATTTTATTTTTTCTGACGTTTTTTATCTACTTTTATGCCTCTAAAATTAATTAAACATTTTTTTAGTCATTGAGTGTTTTTATTTTATTATTTTATTTTATTCTGAAACTTTAATTATACGTCTTTCTTTCTTTGCATTTTTTTTTATTTTATACAACTTTGGTATCTTTAGAAGTTTTAAAACTTTAAATGTTTAATTCGCAAAATTATTTTATGTGGGTTTTTAAACTTTAAAGTTTAAAGTTTTTCCTTTATATTTAAAGTTTATCATTATACTTAATATCCAAATTTTTATGTTTTACTTATGTGATTTTGTGTTTCATATCTACACTTTGTATAATGTTAACTCCTTGCTTTTTAGGGTCTCGGGTTATCACTATATTAAATTTGAAGTGACGATGACAACCTGCCACCTATTATCCTTCAACTTTTCAAACTTTCAAATTTTCCTCTAAAATTGTGTGTTTTTCATTGATTTATATTTCAAAATAAAACAAAACAAGTTGAGTCATTTAAATTACGTTGTCATTTAACATTGTAAATTCGAATTGTTGTATCAGTGTCGCAACACCTGACAAGTAAATTACTAGCTAATCATATAAATCTAAACTCTGTTTTTTTTCTTTAACCCATTGACCAGATAGTTGGCTGAGTTGATGCCAATGTGGGACTAGCCCACTTGCTAGAGGCATTGCCTCTTAGAAAGGAGGTCTTGGGTTCAAATCCAAGCAAAGAAAGAATATTGGGTGTATTTTAGGAATAGAAGTAGGATAGTATGGTTGTTCAAAAAAAAAGTTGGCTGACTTGATGTCGGAACGGGTGAAACAAAGCACCCTAATTGTGGTGTATTTAGTTCTGGTTCATAAATGTTAGGGTTTGAATCTTTTATAGCTGTACGACCAAACCATTAATCTTGCCAAAACTGTTTGTTATTCTCGTCCCCTGCCTTACTTTTGAAGTGATCTCTTGTTGGTGTGTTTGGCTTACTTAGCAGTAGACCTCGAAATTTTTTTACGGGGTTGAAAATTGGGCAAAATTTTTAATCTATGCGTATTATTTTTTAGTTGTTGATTACATGAGATATGTTTTGTTTAAAAAATTAATGATCGGGCAAAAATGTAAATGTGGGCTTAAATTCATAAAATAATATTGGGTAATTGAATTTGGTTTATGATCTATAAGAATTTAGAAGTAATGTGCTTAAATGTGTAAATAGTTATTGAGTAAATATTTGTAAAATGTTAAATCATAATTTAAATATTCTTTGGGTTAGTCTCAATCAGCGGTGAAAGTCTCTTTATCTCATTGGTATACATGTAAGATTTGTCTTTATCTCTCCTAGCTTCAGACCCTATTCGTAAATCATATATATCTAATAGTGAGAAATATTCATAGTTTAGGTCATAACTATGGTTGTATGATTCATGCCCATTCAATAATTGGAGAAATTAAAAGTGAGAAATATTCTTGGGTTTGGTTTATGACATAAGAATTTAGAAGTAATGGGCTTAATTGTTTTTATAGTTATTGGGTTTATATTTGTAAAATTTTAAATCATAATTTAATTTTTTCTACATGTTGGTCTCAATTTGAGCCGTTTGTCTTTTTACAAATAGTCGCTTTATCCAATTGAAATAGAGGTAACATTTGACTTTATTTCACCTTCCTTCATACTTTATTGATTTGTGAGATTTTACTAGGATGTTCGTTGTTTAATGATTGATGGTTTTAATCGGGTTTGTTCATATGTAACCGAATGAGTCACGTGTCAATAATTGGGTTGATATATATAGTGAAGAGTCATTTTAGGTTCTTATTATAGTTAATTTAGTTGGGCTTATATATTTTGTTTTGGTTATTTAATTAGGAGTTTGAGTCTAATAGTTTTCTTTTGATTTATGCTGATTCCTTCTGTTACTTTGATATTAATCAACATTAATATCAAAATGGCGACTCGTCTAATTTAACCACTAATTGAACTGGTTGGATTGGGACCATCTATGAGACCGGTTTGACTAGCCTAATTTAACCACTATTCAAGTGAACAAGGAGTACTTCGGTCGGACGAGTGAACCGGGAAGTTTTATCGGTTGAACTAGTGAGCTGGACAATTGAACCAGTGAACCGCACAAATTGAACCGGATTTCAATTTATTTATATTAAATTACATATATTAATTATATAATATTTATCACATCATCCCGTTTTTAACTCCGATCCGACCAACGAACCAATAAAATAGTTGTCTCGACATCACATCGCAAGAATTTATTATCATTTATTTAATAACTGTTGTATTAATTAAACGAAAAAGAAAAAATTAAAATTAATTCCACCTATTGCGACTACATGTCATCGTAATACCTTTAAATTTTTAATTTTAATTATTTTTCACTTTTTTCTCTTGCATTAAACAAAACAACACTGTATAAATATACCCTATAACAATGACTTGTCGTTGCTACAATCCGGATATTTTAAATTAAAATTTAATTTATATAAAAATCTTCTATTCTAATAAACAAACATCTTCCTTTGCCACTTGTCACCTTCCTATACTATCATTAACACATGTCAACTTTTTATAAATTCACTTAATTATATCTTTTATCAAATACTTATAATCTCTCTCATATTAAATAATAATATTATTATTAATACTAATTACAATTAATATTATTTACCTTTTTCATATATAAAAATAGTTCTTAAAAAATTTTAAATCAAATATTTTATTAGAAAACACACTTAAAAAAGTTATTAAAATATAAAATTTTCATAAAAACAATTTTTCTTAAAAAATAATTTTTTTAAAAATAAAATATAATATAAACCAAAGCTTTTTATAAACAATATGAGTTTTATAAGAAAAATGATGTTTTATATATTTCTTCAAAAACCAAAGTTATAAATTGATAGAAAAGCTACACTTTTGGTCCTTTATGTTATGATATTTTCAAATTGGTCCTTCAATTTTAATAATTACATGCCTTCTTAATTTACAAAGTTAGTTTTTGACAAAATAAAAACTAAAGGTTTTTAACTGTTAATTAGTTCAATAATATCAATTCTAATAGATCAAGAAGATCATTTATCATTTCTTATGTTATTGAAGCTTTTAATTATTGATTTATTAGTTAAAGTTTTTATTAATATATAAATTAATTATTTTATATCAAAATATCATTTTATAATATTAAATTTTCATTAATTAACTATTTTATATTCAATCCGTGTAATACACGGGTAATACACTAGTATAAGATATACAATAAAAAAATGATTGCTTGCGGTGAATTGTACTCGCTACAAATAAAATGTTTTAAAATAAAAATTATTATCATAAAAAGAAATAGAAAATTAATTAACTTTTAGGTACAAGGTGTCGGCGCTACTAGGCAAATTAGAGACCACACATATAGTGACAACAGGTCCACGCTATTGCAACGAATCAATAGAGACAACTATGTAGTGACTATATGTTGTCGAAACCCAACTTAAATATGAAAAAAAATCTGAAATTTGAATTGTATTCGAAACCCAAAAAATTGATTTGAATTCTTATTCGGGTAGTTTCGAATTGTACAACCGTTTCTTTTCTTTTTGGACCGAATCAGAGTTCGAATATACAAAAGCTTGTTTATTTGGGTCGGATATCCAAGTTCATCCTGATTAAATCGAATAAAACCTATTTATTCAAGTCTTTCAGTTTCAAAATTATGCTTATTTGGGTTATTTGAATGGATTGAAATCAAATAAGCACATTTGTTATTTGAGTCGGGTCAGATTTCGATATAGCCCAAAAAAATTCAAATCTGAATAACCTAATCTAAAGAAAACTTATAAATCGTTATGAATATAATGAACACCCCTAGCATGAGATGCAAAAAAAAAACCGGTTAACCGAAACGTAACCAGTTCCTAAACGATTTTTAAACATGTTTTAATCGGATTTAAGTTTTTGAAAAACCTACCAGTTTAGGACTGGTTTTAAGTTTCAAGTGACCAAACCGATTATTAACTGGTTTTTCAACCGGTTCATCTACATAAAAAAATCAGTTGTTAACAGTTAACCAGTTTCAGTTAACTATAGGTTTTGGTTTTAGAACATGAAAAACTGGTCATGATCGAAACTGTTTCAACGTTGTTTGTCGGTTAACCGGTTTGATTATTCTAAAATACATTTTCGACCGGTAGCTATATGATAGAGATGAACCATAAACTTAGCATGATAAAATAAGACGTATTTCTTCCACCGTATGGATCTAATTAACATGTCAATGTCAACGCATCAGCACTTAATTTTTTAATAATCGAACTTAGAGGAGATGCTTTCTCATGATTCCGTTTACACCACAGTTTTTATTTTATACATAGAAACACACATACGTATCCATTAATACTAACAAATAAAAAGAAATGTTAGACATTTGTTTTCATTATATACCACTTAAATACCAATGAGACAGTGCCTAAATGGTACCCTGAGATTCTTTCATATGTGGTGTCATGTGTTCAAATCTCTCCCACAGCGAAAAAGAGGTCTGAGGAGGGTTAGGGGTTTTTCCCAGTAGGGTTTCCTCCTGGGATGGTTGTTGTGGCTCATACGAGGTCCAGGTAACTAGACCTTGGTGACATGACCTGGAAACAGTAGGCTCACACGATTGAGACATTCGCCGTTCAAAAAAATATACCACCTAAATTTTGCTTTTCTTGCTTCTCTATCCTTTTTAATTATCTAAATTTATTATTTAGTTAGGAACTAAGGATAATGAATTGTAATATACATAATAATTAATATATTATTAATAAATTATATTTAAAATAAAATTATTATGAAGCTTTTAAATAAACTTATATTTTTATTATAGACAATAACTATTTAATTCTTTAAGTATTATCAAATTATATTTCTTAAAATATTTCTAAATAAAACATTCATTAATAAAGCTAACTATTTTTATGAATGAATCTAAAAAAATTTTAACATTTAATATTATTGTGTGATTTGAATGATAAAAATACACCATATTGGGTAATTTTAAAAAATCTAAGTTATAAGTTTTAGTATAAATTTTAAGTCAAGTTAATTTTAGATTGTTAAAGAATAACAAGTATAATTTAGTTGAATTAACACAATTATTAATTACATTACCTAAAAATGATAAAACATATTTGAAAAAAAAATTAAAAAATTAAAACATAATTTATAATTATACATCAAATTTTTTCAAACATATTTTGATGACTTTTTGTATTAACAAATTATATTTTATTTTATTTTATTCAACATACGTAAAACATAATTTATAATATTATTTTTCAATATGTGTAACATACGGGATTTAACCAAGTATATTTATATATCCGGTCTGAATAAGCAAGATTGTGGATATCTGATATTCAATCCAATCCGAACAACAAAAATAGATATCCGACACGAATCTATCGAAGAACCCGAATTAAAAGCATAAGGTTTATTTGTTTGCCTTGCATTATGGATTATTGAATCTTTAAAATCTTGAATATTAAAACAAAGATATGATCATGAATATTAAAACGTAGATATAGACAGTAATGCAGCTTGAAAAATTGTATAGGAAGAGCGGAATTTTACGGGACCCACAAATATTTTTTTCAATCAAAATATCCCAGGTTAAATGTTTGAGTCGGTCGAGTCAAACAATAAAAACTATAAGTATATAATTTTCTAACATTTATTCAAGTGATTGTTCATACAAAAAAATAAATAAAAGTAGATGTTTTTTTTAACAAACAAAGGCCTAAATATTTACCATAATGCGTGAGAAATGGTGAATACCTAAAAGTATAATTATAACTCAACCCAACGACCTTTAAGATTTTTTAATTAATTATGGATATCGAGTCAAAGTTTTCAGCAATTTATTTTTCTATGTAAATCATGTAATTATTCAAAGGATACTCATCTACATCTTATTACGAGGACAATTTTTGAATATTCTCATTACTAAAAATCTTCTCTATATTGTTGCAGTGAAAACTAGAAGTGTAAGATTTGTCGAACTACTCTATTAATCAAATAGTGCATCTCATGTTTCTGAGTATTCACAAAACTTATGCATAGAAAAGAAATTGTTAATACCACACTCAGCTTATGCATGGTAGAATGTGCGGGATGGTTTGGGTTGGGTAAGAACTGGTGTGAGTCAAGATGGTTTTAAGCAAAATCAATTTAGGGTCTAAATGGTTCGTTTTTAAAAAACATCAATGTATTTCAATTTAAAATGAGTTTTAATAAAACATATAGTTTATTTTAATAATTTTTCATGATTTTCTAATCAAATATATTTTTGATCATTCTTGCTCGTTTGAATCAATTATATTCATATAATTTTTAAGCTACTCATCGTGACCCGTGTTATCAACTCGTTATATATCATAGTGCTACCCATTTTAACCCAAAGTACAATAATTGTTTACCCAAATCTACGTATTTATCTTGTTATGAGTTATGATTGGCAGGTTTAACTTAGCCTAGTATTATGTGACTTTTTAATATTAAAAACTTGAATTGATGTTGTAAGTTGTAACTAAATCTTGCTTTAATCTTGAGGATCTTAACAAGAATACAAATCTGATTAAAATTAATATCTTAGACATGATATATCTCTCTTAATCATAGCGTGATATGTATGGGATTGATACGAGTGACTTGTAATAAATGTTAAAAAAATGCTGACGTCACATGTTTTGTAAAGAGAATTTACAATAACCGGGGGCTCTGTATATATATATTTGGTGGGCTGGGCATGTTTATATTAATTCGGTGTGGTTTAGAACAAGTGAGATATATGTGACCGCACATGCCCTACTTTTCTAGGAGGTTCTAATTTTTTTTAAAAAAAATTGTATATATTATGTGTATTAATTTATTTTTTACAACAAACACATATAATTTACATTCCAAATTTTTAAATATATTTAACCCAGTTACGAATTTTATAAAACTTAAAAGAAAAACTTTTTCCTTAAACATCTGACCTAATAACTTATTACAATTTAAAATTTAGATCAAAAAAACAAATTAACTTAATTCATATTTAGTTACAAACTAATTATCGCACACGAACACATCGGGAACCATTTTTAGCGTTCGTATAGTACACTTAATCTATTAGAGACAGGTCTGGATTAATAAGTATATGTATTAGTTCACCTCACCATCATCATCATCATCATCTTACCAGCTCACGAAAATGGATGACAGACCAGACTCCTCCGACTACTCAATCACCCATTTCAATGGCGGCAACTTCAACATGTTCCAACCCGATTTCACACCCGAAACCGATTTCGAAAACCTCATTTCCGCCATTCAAGCCGAAACTACAGATCCAATTCAAAACTTCTGTTTAAACTACGAATGCAATCACTTCACCCATTCATGCACCGGCCTGCAGCTCCCACCACCGCCGTATGACCACCATGACGCCACCTTTGCCGCCGGAATTGATATTGACTATTATGATCATGTGGTGGATCCGAACTCGGTTCTGGTTTGGAACCATGAAATGAAGGAAATGAACGTTTCTGAGGTTTTTGTTGATGATGATTCGTCTGAAACCGCGACGACGGATAAACCGGGAGGCGCGGGACGGAAGACGGGCGGTGGTCCGAAGGGCGATCGGACGAGGACTTTGATTTCCGAACGGAAGAGGAGAAGCGGGATGAAGGAGAAGCTCTACGCACTGCGTTCATTAGTACCCAATATCACCAAGGTAACCATTGTAACACAAGTTAATTTATTTTTATGAAAAATTCCCAAATTGTCTATTTCATCACAAATTTTTCCCACATGTTCATTTGACTTTAATATCATAAAATGACCATTGTTTGTGCGGGCCTAAGTGTCTCTGCATATACAAACGGTCTCATATAACCAACGAATCAAAAAATGACACTTGTCATCTACGGGCACCCACCTCACACATATGTGGCGCCGCCCGTACATGTATAGGCTCCGTCTGTACATAAATGGGTGTCACCTGTATACAAGAAAATTCAAAAAAAAAAAATAAAAAAATCATGTTAAAATAAAAAATAAAAAATATTTATCGGCATCGTCGCCAGTGACAGCCGTGTTAGTGTGGGCCTGGCGCCCGTGACAAATGGGTGTGAGGACAAATGGCAATTTTTGATTTATTGGTTATATGGGCGACGCTCATATACGTAGGGGCTCCGACGTCCGTACAGGCTTAAAATCAATAAAAATTTGGTAAAATTATCTAGTAAAGGGATGGTTTGGGAATTTTTTCTTATTTTTATATGTTGTAGTTATTATTTTTGGTTAAATTATAAACGAGTTAAACGGACTCGTGAATTATTCAGGATTGGTTCATTTAACGCTTGAATTTTGCTAAACTTAAACGAGCTTGAGATCTAGCACAAGCTCGAGCTCATATTTTAGATCGTGTTTAATAAACAAGGTTGAACATGGTTTCGCGTGTCAAGCTTGAGTAGATTCAAGACTCAAGAGTCCAAACAAAACTTTTATTTAAAACTTTTATTTATCTAGTTATTTTTATTTGTAAAATTCATGCATACAACATGTGTGTGTATATTAACATAAATAATTTTTATTACATAATTCTATGATTAATTTAATTAAATAAAATATATCGATTTATATATTAAAAAATGTAATTATTAATAAACTCAAGATTGAAAATTACTCATGATTTGGATCTGATGTTTAGAAATAAAACATTAAACGAACCTATTTAGTTCAAGCCCCTTAAGACTAAACGCTTGACGAGCTCGAACTCAACTTGTTGACTTTATCATTTATCATTTATTTCCGGGTTTGTTTGTTAGTGCTTGTTCTATGTTATTCATCGGTTCAATTTTCAGTTATTTACAATGTTTTGAAAACCGGATCTGACGAACCGGAAACCGGTGGGTGAACCGATCCGGCTAGAGGTTCTAGGCCGTTTTGGGTGAACCGGCCGGTCGGACCGGTGGTTGAACCGGTTTTTTATTTTTTTGATTATATATATATATATATTTATTTATAAAATGTTTATAAAATCATCCGGTTCTTAAATCCGGTTCGACCGGTCGGACCTCTGACCAGCAAGAGACCGGTTCGATGTCTGGTCCGGTTCTGAAAACATTGGTTATTTGAGTTTTTTTCTAAGCAACGTATCTCATTTTTGTTTCGAACATACAAATTCTAAAAATATTTCAATCACAGATGGATAAAGCTTCGATTGTAGGAGATGCAGCGCGATACATTCAAGATCTTCAAACACAATCGAAGACTTTACGGACCGAGATTGCAGCGATTGAAGCAAATAAAACCCTAAAAACGTCAGCCCAAAACTCAAAACATGTTCATCTTTCAGACCAATTTCCGACATTGAAGAAGATATCAAAGGTTACAAGGAAAAAAATGTGTCATTTTTACATACTAATAAGTGAGACGGATGTGACCCTTATTGTGTGTTTTTTGTTTGAGATTCAGCTAGACATGTATCAAGTTGACGAGAAAGCATACTACGTAAGACTTGTTTGCAACAACGGACGAGGTGTTGCGGTTTTACTTCATCGAGCACTCGAGTCGATCACGAGCTTTCAAGTTCAAAGTTCAAATCTATCAACAGTTGGTGATGATTTTGTGTTGACATTCACGTTAAATGTAAGTATAACTTTGTATCTTGTTATAAAACCCTAAAACAACATATCCAGTAAAATATCACGTAAAGAATGAAAACAAACATTACCCCTACGGCCCCAGATCTTATAAAACCCTAAACCAAAACCTTAAATGTGATCAGTAATTAACGTTTATGTGCATAAACTTACAGATTATGCCCCAGGGATTTGACATAAACTTGCCAAATTTGAAGTTATGGCTTTCGAGTGCTTTCATCAACCAAGGTTTCGAATTCAGCATGTTTCCATAACCCTAAATTCTCTTGAGGAGTATTGATATGATTGATGCATTAGCGTGTGAGCAATTTTAAACGCTCACACGCGTGCATGCATCATCAGTTGTGTTTCAAGGATGTGTTTTAAATAAAAGTATCATAGGTCTTACTAATGATATGAAACTTTTGGGTGACAAGCAATAGTGTAATGGATTTTGTAATAAAAAATGAGAGTTTGACCATAGTCATGGAACAACAATAATTTTTCAGTGCATATGAACATTTGTGAACGTTATTTTCAAATGATAGTATCATTTTTAAACTATGACAAGATTGGTTATAAAAAAAATGGTAGAAACCAGAAAATACATTGATTATTCGTTGGTTTACTCAAGTTATATTACGTGTTTTTTATTTTCTATTAATGATTCTTATTGTATAATTTTTTATTATATGATGAGCATTACCTAACCCAAACAATAAAACCAATCCAGAAAATCTATGTCCATTATTATGAAACTGAAACATACAGATACAATGTTGGAAAATTTTATGTCATGTATCCGTCACTGGTTTTTGTTATAAAAGTTACATTATTTTATTTGGCAAGATAATTAAATGCTGGTATTTAGAATTCAAACAGCAAGATTCAATCAAAAGCTTAAAAGTTTAGCAAACTCCATTAATGCCATTCAAGATGCATCTGTTCTTGTTCCTTCAATTATGGCTATAAAAACCGGTCTCCAGTCATCCACAGGCCATGTGCTGACACTTAGACCGGTCTTGTAGACATTGCTGCTTTGACATAAGAAAAGAAAGAAAAATCATAAAAATCATGCGAGTGGTGGATATATGTGAGGATATCAGTCAAAAAGTCGCTAGGATTGAAACATATCATTATAGAGACAAAATAATAATCATATATATATATATATATATATATATATATATATCAAGATGTGAAAAATTAAATAAACA
This sequence comes from Mikania micrantha, assembly GCA_009363875.1. Taxonomy (NCBI): domain Eukaryota; kingdom Viridiplantae; phylum Streptophyta; class Magnoliopsida; order Asterales; family Asteraceae; genus Mikania; species Mikania micrantha. The sequence continues at coordinate 62,121,540 of CM018695.1, forward strand.
AAATATGAAGCTTGAAGCAGTACATTAAATTATAGATAAAAGGTAAAAAAATGCATCTTTTTGCAATTTGTGGTCCATCCACCAATTTATTTTGCCGGTTCAACCAGTCGATCCAATCTATAAATGGCCGGTTCAAATGAAGACAGTTCAAGATTACTCAACCGGATTAGTCATACAACCCGTTCTCACTTTTAGCGGCGAGGTTGGTCAACAATGCATTTAAGCTAATAACACAACCCAAATCGACTAGATTGATCAAATTTGTCAATGCAAGAAAACAGACCATCCTTGGTCAAGTTGGATCTTATTTTTCACTTATTCATGGAACCCACAAGCTGGGTCAACAAAAATAAATCGAGCACATTACATATGCCAACAAGAGAAAACTACATATATCCCCTTATTTTTAAAACCTAATTACATGTATATCCAACCCAAAACTTAAATTGCATATATGCCCTTCCTAATATCACAAAATTGCATATATCTCCTTATTTTAAAATCTAATTACATAAATGCCTAAACCCAGAACTTAAATTATATGCATCCACTTCGTAAAAAGGGGGAACTGCATATTTTTGTTTATTTTAAAACCAAATTACATATATGCTCAACTCAAAACTTAAATTACATATATCCCTTCTTTTATAAAATCACATTATGATAAAAATGTTTTTTAATAAAAATAAAAGAGCATATTATTCTTTGATTCTAGCCAATTAATTCAAGCAATAGATGTTCCAATTCTTGCAATCGCTTAACCTAAGCCTAACCAGAGATTGTTTCACATCAATGATTTCAACTGGTTGTCAACGGTGATCATATCCTCCAATGTTATGCCAGTATCCTCTCCACAAAAAACTAAAAAAAAAAAAACTAAAAAAGGAAAGAAAGAAATAAACCAAAAATCAAAAAAAAAATATGAAGTAAAAACCAAAGGAATGGAAGAAAAAAAACTAAAAAAAGAAAGAAAAAAAACTATTATAAATTGGTAAATTTGTAATTTTTAAGCTTAAGTGTAAAAGAAGGATAAAATAAAGGAATATTCTATAATTTATTTACAATAAAATAAAAAAAATAGGTTAATATGATATTTTTAGTTTTAAGGAAGGAGGTATATGTACATATGTTATTAATGAAGTTTGTGGAGGATACATGTAATTGTCAGTCAACAAAAACAAATGCCCATAGTTATTTACGTCTATAGAACAAAGAGTCAAGGGCAAGATGGTACTTACACAATTTAGCATGGTTACGTCCAAGAATTCCTGAGAACACCAGCCAATTCTTAGAGGCCTATTTTAACAGAATAACGAACAAAATCAGCAGGATACTATAACTACTCTTTTTAAATGAAATCAATTTCATAGTTCATGACTCATGGGGGCACCACCTGATAAAATGTTTACTGTTCCACCCCATCCTCATGCGCAATCAGCATCACAGATTCATCAAACCAACCCACAAACTACCACATCAACTATCTGCACTTATAATCTGTCAATAAACCAAAAAAAATGATTTTTTAGTATGAACATGGTATTTGACAATTGATAGCTTCATTTGCATAATACAGCAACGCAGCCAATCAATCATCTATTCACGGTTGATAGCCAGTAAACTAGACTCTAGAAAGATGGTGTTTGGATGTGTTTTTACTGATTGAAGTTAAGATAATCCAATAATCAGCTGTTTTCGACTGTTCAGGATACATGATTATTTAAGGAATTAATCAATAAATAAAAATGACAGAAGAGCTTTGTTGTAAACGAGGAAGACTTTCTTCAAACTGGAGTTAAAATTTCTCAAAGTAGGCATGAAACATAGGTAACTATGTAACATTGTAAAGCTTGGTTTTAAAATAAGCGCATCAGGAGCACATAATGCAATTATGTGATGATGAGAAACCGTAGCTTCAATTAATGTGATCGTGATTGATGTGCGCATCAGGACCGCATAAGGCTCTGAAGCAATATGCATGATTTAACGAATCAACGCACCATGCCATTGACCAATTTTTGAACATTATAGACTACCGGTTACAGTGGATCTAAGTTTTTCAAATCTTATTGAACAAATCTAACCATCAATTAAACAAATCCGATTATCTATTGAACAATGAATTTGAGTATTTGAACAATTAGACAATCGATTGAACAAATTTGACCAAAGATAATGAATATGCCTTGTATTTTAGTGTTTAAAAACATTTAAATATCATCTATAAATAACTTTTAAGCATTTCCATTATAATGAAGGCCTTGCATGCATTGCACATCGGCTTTTCGGATCAAAACACATCGAAGCGCAACTCGCTTTTTAAACCAATCTGTAAAGCAAAGTTTGCTTAGCCAAACACTTCCAAAACACAAATCCAAACACCCCTTAAATATATTATTAGAAGATACAAACAAATTACCTGGAATCCTGTGAACTGGACACCAAAATATGCAAATTGCAGCAATGCAAGAAAGTTTCCATTGGTTTCAACAATTTTATATCACTTCAAGATTATTTCCCTTCGACAAAACCTGCAACGTCGTGCCTTTTGTGATCCAAGCAGTCAACTCCGGTTGACTTTCAAAAGGTCTGATTGGATACACACTTTCATCCTCCAGTTTTACACCATAAACAAACGGAAGCCTGAGTGAAAGGAAACTCTCAGGTGGCAAAATTACCAGATTGCCCATGCTAAACTGCAGTTTCTGTTCACGTTCAGGGATAGATGGAGGTAAACATGACACCTGAACAGTCACAAAAATTGAAAGATAAACATTAATAAAAATTTTGAACACACGTATCAACAAAATTTGGGATAGATGTGGCAATTTTAGCCCATTTACTTGGTATGAGTGGATTAGAATTAGAGTCAAGGACTTTTAGGAGTTTATAGTGCATAAAGGACTTTGCATGCAATTTTTTCAGTGTAATTTAAGTTTTATATGATGTTTTATGACATTACATATGTTGCTACTTATCTTGCCACCATTTCTTATGCATTGATAGCTTTTAGTATCTATATGCTTACAACAATTTGTTTGTGTTAGAGTCGAGGGTCGTTTTAGAAGCAGCTTCACTTTTCCCAATCATACCGGTAGAGTTTTCCTACATCCACCCTCCCAATAGCTTTATTATGAGTGAAATTTACTGTATATGATTATTGACTTGTTTTATTTATTTGAAGATCAACTTTTATTTTGCACAATCATGCAAATCAAACCAAGGCTCAAGCTTACACAAGTCAATTATAGTCCATAAGAGCGAAGCCATAGGTTTTAATGAGCTAAACTTCAAGCCAATCAAGTTTAGCCTGGACATGACTCATATATACTCATATTTTACAAGTCTTTCAACCTAAACTAGTTCAAAATCATAGCAAATTAAATAGCAACAACAACAATCAAATGACATACTTAGTAAATCTTATTAACCAGTATATTATTGTAATTATTGGTAGCATATTATTGTAATTATTGGTAGGATTGAGTGATTGACTTTCCTGTATTAGGGGCTGATGTGTAGGAAATCACAGCTGTACCTTTATGTATATATTACGTTTAATGTGAAATGAAAGGGACAAGGAACTATCCCAATTAACATGGTATCAGAGCTAGGGTTTCTCTAGCTCTTGGTATCCCTTTCATCACCAGATTACGGTATGTTTCCTCTTCTCCGGCAAGGCCGATCACGATCCCTATGCCACATCTCGTTTTTTTCTTTTATTTTCACACCTTCCTGATTTTTTTCTTTCCTCTGCTCACATTCTCAATGGGTGACGCATCCAAGAAAGAAAAATCTGAATCCTTAATTAGACACTACCATGTTGGGAAGAGGCCATCAATATGATCCGATCAAATCAGCAACGACAAGCCGCTAGGGAGGCTCTAAATTCTCCGGTTTCTGAAATTGCAGCAACAATCCCTCATGACCAACCGCCTCCCAGACGTGAACACCAAAGTGGGTTCAACCAACACAGAAACAGGGGAAGAACTGGTCAACACTGATGAAGAGGTTAGCCCAATAATGGAAACACCAGGCCCTCTATGAGGTCTAACTATTCCAATCCAGCCCAATACCATTTTAGACCAAACCAAATGATGTATCCAAAGCCCCATTTGTGGTGCACGCATATAATGTATATATGTGTTGGCCAATAAGGGGGGGCAAAAGTAAAATTGTACTAATTTTAACATTATTTTACTAATTTTGTGAAAATAATCGTTAAAAGCGTTGAGGTGATTAACCTCAAACGATAACTTTGAGTCGGGACTCCTTCGGAGCAGCCTCTCTATCCCAACTGGGATAGGGGTAAGGTTTGTCTCTATCCCGCCCCCAGACCCTACTCTAAGTGGGATTTTTACTAGGTATGCTTGTTGTTGTTGCAAATGATGTATCCATTTTGGAACCCCTACTGGTCTGCACCCCCCTGCCCATATCCCACTCAACCTGGGTGGGCTGATCCAAACATGTGCAACATACCAGCTGCATCAGGTCCACCAGGCCCACCTCGGCCCAATTCTCAGTCCTCCCAAGCCCATCCTCAGGCTCACTTAACTGATATTAGTCCTCTGGAACCATCTGAACTTACAGCAGCATTTCATGCCACAACACTTAACCCTAATGATGCTCAATGGAGTCAATGGAACTTGGACACATGAGCTACATCTCATTTAACAGCACATCAAGGTATGATCACTACTCCCATTTTAAATTCTATTGGGTCAGTACTTGTTGGAGATGGTAATAGGGTGCCGGTTCATGGGTCGGGCCACACAACCATAAAACACCACCTCAAAAACCTACACCTAAAACAAATCCTCCACACACCCACCATAATCAAAAACCTTATTTCAGATTTTCAGTTCGCAAGTTTACAGCTGACAACAATATATCTGTTGAATTTGATCCATTTGGCTTCTCTTTGAAGGCACGCCCCATTTGCGGTGCACGCATATAATGTATATATGTGTGGGTCCTTAAGGGGCAAAAGTAGAAGTGCATTAATTTAAACGTTATTTTAATTATTTTGTGAAAATAACGTTAAAATCGTTGGGTTGATCAACTTCAAACGATAACTTTGAGCCGGGGACTCTTTCGGAGCAGCCTCTCTATCCCAATTGGAATAGGGGTAAGGTTTGTATCTATCCTTCCACCCAGACCCTACTGAAAAGTGGGAATATACTGTGTAAGGTGGTTGTTGGCTTCTCTTTGAAGGATTTGGTTATTTGAAGAGTGGGAAGATCATGAGCCATCACAATAGCTCTGGACCGCTTTACCCATTCACTGATCCTGAACCTGCATCAACTTCAGCCTTTTTGACTTTATCTCATTCTCATTTCTGGCATGAGAGACTAGGACACCCAGGCGCTAATGTTTTAGATTTTTTACGTTTGAATAATGTCATTTCATGTAATAAAGTGCCTAGTTCTTTTGTTTGTCATTCATGTCAAATTGCAAAGAATAAAAGACTTCCGCTTAATCAGTCCACATCTCATACTTTGTTTCCATTTGATCTTGTTCACGCAGATTTATGGACATATCCTTTGTTAAGCAAACGTGGTTACAAATACTATTTGGTTGTCATTAATGATTGTACTCACTACACTAGGGTTTTTCCATTAAAATTCAAATCTGAAGCATTTCCTAGATTTGCAAATTTTACAAATACATTCACACCCAATTTAATAAACCAATCAAAACTTTTCAATGTGACTTGGGCGGTGAATTTGACAATAAACAATTCCAATCTTTTGCTATCACCAATGATATGCAATTTCGGTTTTCTATCCTCATACTTCCTAACAAAATGGGAATGCAGAACACATGATTCGGCGACTTAATGAAATCATGTTATCACTCCTCACACACGCATCCATCCCTCCATCTTATTGGGTTGAAGCTCTTCACACAGCCACATACTTGCACAACATCTTACCTACCAACCTTCTCAAATTCCATACACCCACTTCCGCACTCTATATTAAACATCTTATTGGGTTGAAGCTCTTCACACAGCCACATACTTGCACAACATCCTACCTACCAACCTTCTCAAATTCCATACACCCACTTCCGCACTCTATATTAAACATCCTGTATGATCACCTACGTGTGTTTGGATGTGCTTGCTTCCCAAATCAGACCCCCACTCAACAACAGATCCACTTTGTGCGTCTTTCTCGAGTACCCATCAAATTACCGAGGTTACTGGTGTCTTGATATTTCTACCGGTAAAACTTTTCAATCTCGCCATGCCACATTCAATGAAACCTTTCCACTTGCCAGCCAACACAACATTACACCAACCACTTACAAATTCCTAGATACCGATCCATCACCATTTATATTTCACCAAACTCCTCTCAACAAGTCAACATTCTACCAATTCTATTCCATTAACACCACCACCACCACCCCCCACTATACCTACTGTAATAACCTACCATCGCCAAATCAAAAACCCCAACAAAAATACCATCAGCCCATCTGCACAGCCTCGCCAAACTAATCCACCTAGTTCCAATACTCTCAACACTGCTTCAAACCAGCCCATTTCAGTGGCTTCTACAGCCCCTCCACTGCCATCTACTCAATCACCCTCTACCCATCCTATGACTACCCGGTCTAGAGATGGCACTCTCAAATCAAAACAGCCTCTTAACCTCCACATCAACCCTCTCACACTCTCACATCCATCTCTCCCTTGCCAAAATCCCCCATACAAGCTCTTCAAGATTCTAATTGGCACTCTGCTATGTATGATGAGTATAAGGCCCTGATAGAAAATAAAACGTGGGACTTAATGCCTAGACCGAGGGATGTGCATATTATTTGTTGTATACTTGTATGTGGCTATACAAGCACAAATTTCATGCAGATGGCAAGCTTCAGCGGTACAAAGCACAGATTGGAGTCAATGGTAAATGCCAACAGGTCGGAGTCGATTGTGATGAAACCTTTAAACCTGTTGTAAAACCGACCACCATTAGAACAGTTTCAAGTCTTGCAGTCTCCAATTCGTGGCCAATTCACGAGTTAGATGTAAAGAATGCATTTCTGCATTGTGAATTAAACGACACTGTATACATGCACCAACCACCAGGATTCGTGGATCACAATCAGCCCACACATGTGTGTCGTCTCAAAAAATCCCTCTACGGCTTAAAACAAGCATCTAGGGCATGGTACCAACGGTTTGCATCTTACATTCAAAAGTGTGGCTTTAAAAGCACGGTATGTGATACATCTCTATTTGTCTACAAAGCTGGAAATCAAATGGCATATGTTCTGTTGTATGTAGATGGCATCATCCTAACAGCATCCAACAATCGTCTTCTACATCAATTTATTTCACTCCTATCAAATGAATTTGCAATGACATATTTGGGACAACTTCATCATTTTCTTGGCATACATGTAACACGAGACAATGGGGGACTATTTCTATCTCAAGAATCGTATGCCCGAGACATTCTAATCCGTGCCAAAATGCAACATTGCAAACCAGCCACAACTCCAACCGATACAGACTCAAAACTAAGTTCAACAGCCGGTCCACTCTTATCCGGTGGCTCATTATATCAAAGTCTCGCTAATGCTCTTCAATACCTCACGTTTACTCGGCCAGATATCACATTATCACCTATGCAATACAACAAGTGTGCCTCTTTATGCATGCCCAAAGGAACCCCATTTTAACTTTCTTAAACGCATATTGCGTTACATCAAGGGTACCCTCGATCACGGGCTTCATATTAAACCCTCCAAATTGAAGAACCTCACAGCTTACTCCGATGCTAGTTGGGGTGGGGGGAATTGGCCCCTTGGTTTTAAAAATAGCGCCTGAGGCATGAGGCGTGAGGCGCAAGCAGGTTAACGCTTCAGGGCCTTGAGGCAACGCTTTATGAACTTATGGGTCAAATTTGATTAGAAGTTGGGCATGTAGGAGGGAATATGTATAAACAACCAATGGGATTAGAGATTCATTATGGTTTGCATGCTAAAAGAGCCCAATATGTTAAAAAGACATGACAAATGCATCTTTTAGTTGTAGATAAAAGTTATTTTGTTATATATAGAGCAACGCCTCACGTAAGTGAGGCTCTCGCCTCATGGCTCATGCCTTATGCCTTGGCATTTGAGGTCTGAACGCCTCAGAGCGCCTCGAGCTTTTTAAAACCAAGGTTGGCCCAGACTCCAGACGTTCCACCTCTGGCTATTGCGTATTCCTCGGGGACAATCTAGTCGCATGGTCTTCAAAACGTTTGGCAACTATATCACGATCAAGTACGGAAGACGAATATAGGGAGGTCGCAAATGCCACTGCTGAAACAACGTGGATTCATAGTCTTCTACTTGAACTTCATGTTCCCATTCGAACCGCAACATTGATATACTGCGACAATGTTTCAGCATTCTATTTATCCCAAAACCCGGTCCAACATCAACGCACAAAACATGTTGAAATTGCTATTCATTTTGTTCGCAAAAAGGCCCGGGTTGGCTTGGTTCATGTGCTTAATATCCCTGTTGATTATCAATACGCTAATATCTTCACCAAGGGACTTCCTCGCCATCTATTTCATCGTTTCAGGTCCAATATAAGTGTTCGACCAACTACCGCTTAGACTGTGGGGGACTATTAGCCAGCATATTATTGTAATTATTGGTAGTATATCATTGTAATTCTTGGTAGGATTGACTTTCCTATATTAAGGGCTAATGTGTAGAAAATCACAGCTCTACCTTTATTTATATATTACATTTAATGTGAAATGAAAGGGACAAGGAATTATCCCAATTAACAAATCTTGCTCATAGTAAAGCAATTGATAGTGTCTAGGAAAAGTGGGATGTAAGCAACCCTAGCTCTTATCTGTAGAGGATAACAGAAAAAACAAAACAGGATGAATTAAAAGTCGTGGAACACACTTTCAGATCAAACAATTTGGTGGTTCGCCCAAATTTTTGATCGGATAAAATTCAATTCATATTACAAGAACAAGAGTGCAAAGAGGATTTTGATGAACCGATAACATGATCAATCAAAGAAATTTGATATAAACAAGAAAGCATGAAACTAAAAATTCAGTTTTGAAATTTTCTTTCCTCTAAAATTGCCCCAAAAATTATTAAACGAATTTCATGAGAAAATTCAAAAAATAAATTTTTCTTATGCATTTTCTAAAATCGACCCGAGCACCAGGGGTTGCCGCCCTTGGACCCCGCTCTCACCGGAGGCGTTGTCCTTTTGGAACCTTCATTGAATCATAAAACCTTAAACAATCATGAACCTCGCATCCAATATGTTTAATGAATTTTAAGATTCATAGTGATCACCAAATCAATCCAATTACACTAACATTATCCTTATGGAAAGAGATGTCGTTTCCAAGGAGACCCCTCCTAACTCCTAAACAAACAACAAACAAATACGCACGACTAAACATATAGGGATATGAAAACTACCCAAACAAAAAACAGGGTAAAAGATTATGATAGGAAGGATCCTCGAATTATTTCCAAAGAAAAGCCTAAAATATTGCATGTTTATTCTAGAAGGACTAAAGATGATAATTTTAAAAGTAATTAGAAGTTGTTGGTAGTGGAATTATTATTAATAGTGGAGAATAAGATAAGATACGCAGTTTATGATTTTGTGAAGATTTTGGCTCCTGCACACAGCAGTGAGAGAGGGTTTTTCCCTGGTTTCTTCCTTGTAATTCCTTCTTTATGATTAATGAGAACCCTACATTTCTCTTCTACTTCTTGTTCTTTCCTATTTTGATCTGTTAATTCTGGTTGTGTGTGTTCAATTTCCAATCAGAATATGTGTCAACGGCTATAATATCATATAAGAATAAATAGACATAAATTACAGTAAGACAAAACATGCAAAGTCCACTTAAGGAGTAGGAAAATTTAAATCCCAAAGACAAAACAGCAACAATTTCAATAGTCTTGCAAACAATGAATTTCATTTTTTTTTAAACCCTTAATAATAATCTTAATAGATACAAATACAAGAAAAGAGATACCTCAAATTGGATGACCGGACATGTAGCCAAGACAACAGGGAAGGGAGGTGTGACCTACAAACAAACAGGTCAATTATATAATTCCACATGTGTCCAAAACTAATTATATATCCAGTTAGCCTTAAATTAAAACTCTTACAAGAAAAATTCTCTGAAGTTGTGATATCGTGCCAGCATATTGAACATTTGGCTGGTCAGTCTTGTTCTTATGAATCTGGCAATGAGGGCAACTTAGGTACAATGGTATATTTCTATTAAGTAGAGCAAAAACACCGTTGCCATCGTCATCAAGAATCATTGCCTGAAGGCTTTTTTCAATTTCTTTCACATGATCGGTTTTCATGACACCATTTTGTTCTTTTGACTTTCCCATATTTCTGACCGATCTACTTGAATGTCGGTTGACTTTTCCGTGACCACCATGTTTACCACTCATTTTTGGCAATTCTGCCCCCTTACGTTCGGGATTTTCAGCAATTGTACGATACGATTCTTCATCTTCTGCATAAACTGATCCAAGCCCTTTGAGATGCTCAGGTGTCAGTATGAATCGGTGCCCGCATGGGCATTCATGCTCGAATCCAATAAACACCAACACCTGGTTTATAGAACTTTCCTTACTGTTCATGGTTAGTGAATTACCAGAACTACCCTTATGCAAAAACATGTTACCATTTCCATTACCATTTACATCAAGCATTTCATGGACAGAAGAAACATTTTCTGTTTTCTTAGATTCTTGAGTATCATTGGTGTCATGCATTTTAATGGTAACACTTTCTGAAAAAATTTTCTTTGACTGAAGTGGTGGGAATCCAGAATTTGTAGCTGCAGACCCTGCAACAACCTCAGAAAACGGTTTTTTCATGATAAAACCTGGAATCACTCGAGTGGAACTATTCTTGCTTTCATCAGATTTATTATCTTTACTATGAATTTCCACCTCACTTCCTGTTTTCTTTACTTTTTCATCTGAAAAAGCTTCAGCCCATGAATCTTTACCTGACCCGTTTGTAGAACCATGTAAAAGACCCGTTTGTATACTCACCAGTTCTTTTTGTTTTTCAAGAAAAAATTTCCATTTAAGAAGAAACTTTTCAGTGGATGAAAACCCACTTTGAAGTAGACCTTTAGATGGTTGATAGTATCTAGACCCGCCAATTCGAATCAAACTCCAAGACGATGATTGAACCGGCCCGGTTTTATTGCTTTTTAACAAATTAAGGCTGGGAAGAAGCTTATCACATTCTGGGTAACAACTAAAAGTCACATTAGCAGTTTCAAAATCAAAAGGGTCTAAACGTAATTTCCTTGACCGACCACAAGCACATGCATGAAGAAACACAAAACCACTAGAATGTGGTTTGATAGCCAACTCATGCCTTTGGTGAATGCATGATTTACCAGTCAAACTAACTGCATCACAGAGTTGCCTACCTGAAATCCAAATTGATGTACACTCATTCTCTAATTTTTTCAAATAATATTGCACAGCTGGTCCTTTGACCATTGACTTGAAAAAAGTTAATGCTTTGACCATGTGGGTTTCATGCAGTGACGTCGGGTAACATGTTGGTAAATCATTTAAGTAAACATCTTTAGCAACAGGGAGTGCCCTTTGGCACCATAAAACTGAAAATTTAGCGCTGAGTCCTCTGCTGTTTTCCAAATATGCTGTTGCAAGCTCTAACGGATCAGGATTACCTTCAACTGTTGACAAGACACTATTTCTTTGACGGGATCTTCTTTTGTTTTGATCAGGATCAGGTTCGGGTAGCAACACATGTTTAGCAGAAAAAAGCCTGTGTAAAATAGTTTGACTGGAAGTCAACCAGACATCAAGAGTTGGAAGTTCAGGAGTTGTAGAAGATTTCCTGGTAGCTACACTGGCAGCAGCAGCAGCGGCTGCAACCGCCACCATTCCAACACCACCAGATGAAACATTATTTGAAACCGAACCCCCTCGACCTCTTAAAATATCACATTGTCTGAGAATAAACTCTTTAATATAAATAATATCCTCTTTATTTGAACTTTGGCTATGACTCTCGAGTAAAAGAGAATCTGAAGTTGAGATACCGTTCAAAACATTTTCCACAATACTAGTAGCAAATTCCAAGGATTCACCTTTCTGGTTTGACTTTCGGTCAACAATCAAGACTGCTTTTGATGCATCAAGAGAAAACAAAGGTGCTGAATTTGAAACAGGCCCACTTCTTGACCCAGGAGGACCCGTTTCAGAACCTGAAAGTACTCGACATTTTTTGATTAAAAACCGAATCTGCCCCTCGAGAGATGATTGTAATTTCTTCTTGAAACCCCCTTCGGGTTTTGTGATGGGCCGTGATAACACAACTATTGAACCTGAACCCAGCCCTTTCGAGACATTCAAATTTGAAGAAGGGTTGGATGTTGTAGACTCTCCTAACTCATCCAGGTTAGAACCTAGATCACAAATATCATCAATAAAAACAAAAAGTATAACCGGGGTACAATGTCCAGGAAATAGAGATGTGTAAGAGCCTAGACCCGATGTTGATGTAATTGTTGAATTATTACGACTTGTGGGTGGACCATTTTTACCAGGAGATCGGTTTTTAGAAGATAGTCCAGACGAAGAGGTTCTTGAAGAAGGTGATGTGTGCAATCTTGATGAAGTTGGTTGTAGTGTTTGAGATTTAACAAATGGAAACATTACGCGTTTGGCACCTTGCAAAACTCGAAATTTTTTTAGAATCTGGATATCAAAGTGTGAGCCCTCCTGCATAAATATGACCACATGGCATACCTGCAAATAAATTAACAATGAACGTATAATAAATGAGTAAAATCAAACAAGATTTAACTTGAACAACTAAACATTCTTTTCTATTTTATTTTGATAACCATAAGAACCCATCACTAGAAAGCCCAATGACCCTACTAATACTCTGATAACCAATGGAATTAGGTAAAATGCAGCTTACACTAGTCAGATGACCTTCAAGGGGATTAAAAAAGTTGTATCCAAACCTAAGATATCTTTAGACTCTAATGTTTACCAATATGCTACCCCCATGAAGGTTAACTTTCTACAAGTTGTAACACAACAAACTTGAAATAACCAAAAAGATCATGCCAAATTAAAGATAGATATAGCCAATGTTACACTCAAGGGTTAGTCGTGCTATCAAAAAAAATCAAAACCAAGTTGTGAGAATCACCAATCATGCCACACAAAATAATAGTTGGAAGACAACAATATAGACAAAATTGTATTTATGTAATTCGCAATTTGCCTACAGGGTATGTTTATTTGTTTGTTTGTGAATCGCAATTTTCCTACATCCATAGTTGTACTTACGATTCTTATTGTAGATTTTGCAAATTAGTTAACTCAAAGAACTTACTTTTTATGCAAATTAGTCATCCTTAATTTTTATTCAATTTGCTTATCTACATTGTATTTTTATTTTGTCTGCAAACGTATACGTTTAGGCTTAACAAATAGTTTTTTGGTAGGTAGTCTCACTAGGAACAGCCTCTCTATTGTTCTATGATAAAGGAAAGGTGTGCCTTGATCACACCCTCCCTGGACCTACCAATAACTTTTTGCCATGTGTGGGATTTTACCATGTAAGTTTGCTTGTTTTGTTTGTTTAATAAACATACAGCCTTGTCTTCCTAGTCATCAGGGCCGGCCCAATGGGCCAATCAGCCAAATCCAAAGCTTAAGGCCACAAAAACATTAAGGGCCTCTATTTTTTATATGTTATTGGACTTATTATACATATTGGGCTTAAAAAACTAATTGGACTCAAAGTATTAGGCCCTCTAATAGACGAAGAACGGAAGAATAAGAGAATAGAAGAGGACACAGGCGGTCATACAAGGACTTGAGGAGACAAGTTAAAGAAAAAAATTAGGGCAAACTAGAGAGATGGAAAGGAGCTAACATATGTTATTCACTCCCTCAGGTTTGATATCAGCTTTCATAGTTTTTTTTAGGGTTTGTGAATTTGCTAATCTTCATTTGTGTGGAAATCTTGATCTTCGTAAGTTTTCAAAAGAAGAGTAAAGTGGGTGTTTGGAAATCCATTGTCAAGTGATTATCAAGATTTTGAGAATATAAATCAAATAATCTGATTAGAAAAGATCGAGCATTTACCCTCAACGATTAGTTTTCTCTTTGTAATACATTACCTAATTGGCTGTTTAATCAAATGAAACTATTTTGGCCCCAAAAACAGAAATTTAGAATCATAATCAGCTTTGTTAAATGCATTCAAACTTGTAGCCTTAGTTATAAGAAGCGCCCAAACATGGACCCACCTACTAAGTTTATCTCCAATTCTCCATTACTAACAGTTTCCATGGAAGGACAATTGGTTCATTTGCCTTAACCAGCAAGGAACATTACAGAACACTTTTTGAGTTCAACTCTCTCACTCTTCGATTTCATGTTCTTCAATATGACTCTCACTCTGTAAGGGTATCATGCTCTTTTACTTTATTATTCTCTTTCGTTCTTTGATAGGTATTTGATTTATTTGGCTGATTTGGCTTGCTATTTGATTTATTGGATTCAAATTTGATTTAGGGCTGATTATATGATTCATTTGTGATTTAGTGTTGATTTGATTTAGAGGCTCATGTTGCTTGTTACATGTTATATGATTCATTATGCTTGTTATTTGATTTAGGGCTGATTAATGTTGATTTTTCATTTTTGGAATGAATCGGTTTCACTAGCTTGGTAAGACCTCTCCCTTTTTTTTTTGGCAAAAAGGGCCTCAGTTTTATTTTTGCTTTGGGCCTCCATAAAGCTTGAGCCAGCCCTGCTAGTCATCTAGATTAGCAGTTACCACATAAATCAAGAAATCTTAAAACAAATATTGTTTAAAATTGGGATCCATTTCATTCTTGATTATGATCAAATAAGCCCTAAAATTTACCAAAATTATCTAGATTTAGCTCAAACGTAGCCGATGCAAAGCATAAAATGATCAGATACAAGCATGTCCAAATGAATCCCATATATACAAAACCACAAAAAAAAAAAAAAAAAATCAAAATCTTAACATACGAAGCACTGATTCTTACTGTGGATTTTACAAATTAGCTAACTCAAACAACATACAGCCTCGTCTTCCTAGTCGTCTAGAGTAACAATTTTCACACAAATCAAGAAGTATTACACTAAGTTATCTGTCCAAATTGAGATCCAACTCAGTTCTTGGTTAATGGCATTCAAGTAAACCGTAAACTTCACTATATTTATCTAGATTTTATATTTCAATCTACCCTTCGACGCTACAAAAGCATCATACCATTGGATTCAATCATATACAAATCCAATCACATATATACAAGACCAAATAACTCAAAATGATTATAGTGCAACATTCAAAGTTTTAGAGATTGATCAGTCAATTTTGGAACAAATAAACTCACAGAGAACATAAACAGCATCCCTTGAAGATCCCCAAACTCCTGCTTTTCAAAATCCGAATCAAATCCACTTTGAACCTCCAATAACCCTTCCATCACAGGACACTTGCTAGAACAGAACTGCAAATACAAAACCCCCTTCGCTTCTTCATGATAATAGCTAATCTGTCTTCGTGCAAACCAATCCTTAACCTCCTCGCTCACAATTTCCCCTGTTTTCTCAAACCCCAATGCCACGTCAGTGTTCCCGGAGCCAAACACGTTGTCATCTATAATCTGGTTGATCAATTGACTCACGTCCGCTTTACGCCGGCCGACGAATCCGACGACGACAACGCCGGTTGGCCGGAATGTTGATGGCGGTGGAGGGAGAGGTGGAAGAGACGGCGGCGGTGGTTGGTGGCCGGTGATGGCTGAAGGTGGAGGAACGGTGGTGGTGGACGGTGGAATGATGGATGGAGATGACGGTGGTCGGATTAGGACGCGCATAGGGGATGGATTATGTGCCGTCATGGAGAATTAGAGGGTGGGGTTTGTGACTCTTGTACGGAGTATTTAGGAGTGACTTCATCGAAGAAGAAATAACAAAAGGATTGTTTTATTTGATAATAAACGAAAATAGAGGGGTTACTCTGAAACTTCATTTAAGAAGAAATAATTAGTTACTCATTTGGTCCTTGTTGTATGTTTAAACTCGATTTTAATCCCCTAACTTGCATAAATTATAAATCTGGACTAATGATTTACAAAAAAACGTGTAACATAGCTATTCATTGAAGTAGATGACAAATAAATTTTAGGGTTGGGGAAACCGCATTGATGATGATACACTATTTATGTGACTTTTTGCAAACTATCGGTAATAATTGTAATTGCCAAATAAATACCTAAACAACAGTTTAAAGTATTACATGACTTTGAATTATGAAAATAAAAATCATGTATATAATTCGAATTCGAATTATTGATTTGAGACGATTTGAAAATCATATCAATTTCGATTTGGATGCAAGACCGGTTCACAAATTCAAAAAGTGAATATGAATTCGTAAGTTGAATTTGTTTGATTTTACTTTCTATTTTTTTCAAGTAGGTCTCACGTTGGTAAACTAAATTAATCAAAATAGTGAATTATAATTACTGTGTTTAATCCTTCAGAATGGGTTCTATTTGATACATTATTTTATTTTATTTTTTGGATAAAGAAATATTGCTCATGTAAATTACTTGGTCCATTATTGGAACCTACTAATCGTGCTTAGTTATAACCTAGTGCTTAAGGTTGATCAGGTTTAATTGCAATGGGTTACGTTTTTTGCTTATAGATAAATAGATCTATAATGTCTAATTTTTAAATTAGTAATGAAACCATCTTTAATGTATTAAGGTCGTCAAATTATAACTACGGTTTGTTACATGCATAGACATAATGTAACCTTCTAAATTAATCGTATCAAGATATTTTTTACTTTGCCCCTCATAAGTTGTTCATTTAGCAATTCACGGTTTTGTTTTTACCCGACGGGTTGTTCGCTCAAATAAAACACGTCTTGATTGGAAAGTTGGTAACAAGGACAAAGCTTAATAGGGCCAGGAGGGGCAACCGCCCCTCTTTTTTCGTCTATAATGTTAATTTTTTGAACAAAGGTTTTCTTTGTTTAAAATATTGGTTCCCCCTCGTTTCAAAAACTTATTGTGGTTCTCGTAAATTTCCGCCCCTCCTTTCAGAACGTTCAAGTTCTGTCGTTGTTTGATAAGGTATCCACCTCATTATAAAGAAGGTTTTTTCTCCCTCCCAATGGTTGTGGGATAATACATTATTATAACATCATAGGCAAATCACACATTGATCGTATGTATGAGAGATTTTAATTCATATGGAACGTTCGCCTTCTATATCACCAACACGTTTTTGGTGCATTGGCACAGTTAAGCGTGCTCAAGTGGCGGTAATTTTGGTTGGGTGACCTCCTTATGAAGTTTTCGCCTCACAACCAAAAGAAAATTAGTGAATTTCGAGTGAATAAAGCAGACAATATTGATGGTAAAAAGAGGTTGGATATTACAAATGGTATCTGAGCCACTCCTATGTCATTCGGGATGGTAGGGCAAACATCATCAAAAGTGATGAGTTCCCAGGAGTGTTCAGAGGGACACCTTAAGCAAATCTCACATACGATGAAGGGATGGTGGGGCAAACTTCTTCAAGGACGATGAGGTCAAAGGGAGTGATTGTAACACCCTAGGAAAATCTCACATTAACCGTTGGCATGAGAAACTATTGGTTAATAATGAATGTTGAGCCTCTAATATCACTAATGCTTTTTAGCCACATTGGTTGTGGATGAGAGTAAAACTCCACATTTACGTGTGCTTGGGTAACAACAATTCATGATGGGTGACCTTCATGGGATGTTTTCATCTAGGCAACCAAACGCAAATCATGAGCTTTGAACGAGCAAAGCATACAATATTAGTGGTAAAAATAGGTCGGATGTTACACATAATATATTCAGAATGTTTTGTTTTAAGGCTTGACGACTGCATATGACTCATGTTTTAGAGGGCCATGTGTTTTTATCAGTTAAGTATCGTACGTCATTGCACACTAGTATATATTTTAGGTATTGGTAATTATATGTTTTAAAAAGAACCATAAGTTGATAAACATTTTTGCCATTGTAATTTTTGTTTTTGTGACACCCCAATTCTCAAAACATCACATTTTAATAATATTTGCGGAATTACAAAAGTGGTCCCAGATTTTTTTCAAGTTTAAAACCCATTACAAGTCACCTCAAAAAGTTTTAACGCATTGACATGACTAACTATACGTTAAAAGTGTTGTTTTAAACTTTACAACCCGTTTACTAAACTTTATCAAGGCTTGGTTCGATCCCTTTAACCGTCTGATCACTCCAAAGCGTAGCCGAACCTACTTTTGACCTGAAACAACCACAAACAATCAAGTGTTAATCCAAAAGGACTAAGTGAGTTAACCCCAACGATTTCCGGAATCAATTCTATAAAAGAAATCGAAATCCGGAAAAATTTCACTGCCCGGCGTATGGTACTACAGCCCCGGCGTATGATACTACAGAGCACCAGCGTACAACAGAATGGTTTGGGCGTACCATACTGTGGCCGGCGTACAGTACGCCCCCTGCAGCGTACTATACGCCCCCTACAGCATATGTAACACCTCGTATCAAAAGACTATTATATATAATAAATAAAGAATAAGAATTTTTTTTTTTGAATGGTCAAATAGGATTTGAACGGGTTAAATAAATTCGAATGAAAAGATGGTCGGTTGAGTTTAAAGGATGACCCGTTTACTTTTGGTTTAATCCAAACCCCAAACACAGACAAGTTGAACCGATGTTAATACATATATATATATATATATATATATAGATATATTTGCACGTGACTTTGGAAAAAAAACAAATATATGCATATATTGTATACATGCATACAACGAGCAAAAGAAAAAAAAAAGAATTGAATACACATACAAATGGGCTTAAAGCCCAAATACTTCTTTTCTTTGAAGTTAAAAACGGAGACAACAGCAGCTATCACAAACAGAAGAAGAAAAAAAACAAAAACGTGTAAACACAGAGAGTGCAGCGATCGGAAGAGGCAGAAGAAACTGGACACCCATCTTGAAGCCAAACAACTTTAGAGCCGTAAATATGAAGATTTCAAGACTATGAGAGGGTTGGTTATGAGACAAAATTGAAGTTTGAAATCACATAATCAAGAGATTTAGGACGAAATTGAAAGAAGGAAGCTTCAAGGGTTCCAAGAGGATGATGGTTATTATAGGTAACCTCAAGAAATCACAAGTTATGTATGTTTAACTACTGATTTATGAAGGAATCAAAGGATACAAAGTAAGGATTTCTTAGTGGATCAAGTTATAGGTAAAAGTTGTGTTAAAAGTCAATTATTGAAGGTTTGACTTGGGTTTTTGTAGGTAACAACCTACTATTGCAAGAGTTCAAAGTTGATCATCGTGATACACCCAAAAAGGTATTAAATACATTGATTTTAGTTGCTTAATTGACTCAAAGTAGGATTGTAGATAATAACTAAGGCAATTGAGGTTAAAATGGGCATATTTAACTAAATTGACCCGAGAACTAAATGAATGAACAAATATACATGGATTGTGTTTGAAAAGGGTTATAAAAGTTCACTCCAACATTCAATGTTGGAATTTGGTCATCGATTCGAAAGATAGTATGA
Source organism: Mikania micrantha (assembly GCA_009363875.1). Taxonomy (NCBI): domain Eukaryota; kingdom Viridiplantae; phylum Streptophyta; class Magnoliopsida; order Asterales; family Asteraceae; genus Mikania; species Mikania micrantha. The sequence goes on from CM018695.1 coordinate 62,141,261, forward strand.
AAAAGTATAAATTGAATGTTAAGAGCAAGTTTGACTTTAAAAAGTCAAACTGCCCATAATCTTGAACCATCACTTTGATTAATGATATTAAAAAGATTAGTTGTTTGATTAATCATGATGGACTAGCTGAGACTCTCTCGGTCTAGCACGAGCAATAATATATATATATATATATATATATATATATATATATATATGTTTAAGAGATAAAAGGATCTATAAATGATTGAAGGGACTTTTAAGAGAGTATTTTAAAGGATGAAATTACACTTGAAAAGAAAGTATTCTAAACGTATAGAAACATCTCCGGGTATAATTACGACCGTTACCAAATTACTAATTTTAGTAATATGTCGTAAAAGTCAATATTAAGGATTTAAGGATTCGGTCGTAAGACCACTTTATAAACTCACGTGTTAACTCAAAATGTTTATTATAAAAGAGATTTGCACGTGCGTGGTTAGCCTTACTCACCAGGACTTGGGGAACCTACTACTTCAGGATTTACGAACCGGTCAAATAACTCAGGTGAGTCTCGACCTCCCCTTTTTACTTAATTGTTTTGGGGATGTATCCGAGCTCTTTTAAAAGGGATTTTACTTAAAGGATTTTATTTAAAGAATTTTATTTAAAGGATTTTTATGTGTGTTGCTGTAAGATAAACTGTACCTCTTAGCTAGCATCGCATAGACTTAGGTACGTCCGGTTATGAAGAATGCTGACACGAAATTGAAGATTAACTTTTGGAAATCCGTCTGCTTGATAATCCTATGAATTTTGTTAAAACATCGACTTAAGAATTTATGAATATTTTGTAACTTATTCACTTATGCACATTAATGGTGCAATTATTACGATGTTTGAAAAAGTTTAAATTTATTCGTAATTTTGCGGTCAACATAAGTCTTCCGCTGTATTTGACTGGCTAAGGATGATACGACGTGACACCACCCATGACCGGGATGTTACAGCATACCTCCATTTTTTTCGCGTTTTAAGCACCCAAAACCATTTCTCCACATTCCGGGGTGTTAAAATACATTCTAAACCCCATATATCACATTTATAATCATTTCTAATATCATAATCTCATCATTATCATCATACTTAATCATAATTGCTTTCCAATTATTTCTTAACGGGTCAAAATTACCCATTTAATTTCCACCAAACCATTTTCTTCCACATGCATGTGGATCCTTCCCAATACCACTCAATCGTGGTTCTACATCAACTTCCACACGCATGTGGATCACCCCATTTGCCATATGAGTATGGACTTACAAATATACTTCCACACAAATGTGGAATCATCCCATGAATGCCACCAATTTGTGGTCTTACATCCAATTCCACACGAATGTGGATCATCACCCAATTTATGTGTCAACTATATATTCTCTAACATACATTGACACAAATATTTATTATGGATAAACCACATACCAATCAACCAATTATTCTCATAATTATTTCACTACATATAAACACTTACTTTGACTTTCATTAGTCAAACATTCACCTATTCCATAACCATTCTTAATTTCCCCATATTGGTAATTCTACCTTCATTTTCATAATTACCTTTTGACTTTCTACAAGCCATACAACAACCATAGCTACCATTTAGATAAACATATACTCTCCATATTCAACATGGTTCATTATTCACAAAATAACATTTCTTTCAAGCTATACTAACAATATAGGAATTTTCTCCATTCCTTTAAACTACATACAACAAGTATGCAATAATCATAACTACATGATTCATAACTACGTCACACATAGACAAACTTCACTACTACAAGAAAACTATCAAGTAGCCAAATACCACCCCATGTGGTTTTACATTCACATTCTTCCACAAAATGTGGATTGTCATCACTTTATATGCCATCTATCAATCAACATTTAATAACACCTTTCAACTTATGCATTTAGCACAAAACATTCATCCAATACTACAAGACATCTATCAAGTAGTTGCATACCACCCCATGTGGTTTCATATTCATATCTTCAACATTTTATGACCCATATGGTCAATTTATCATAATTACTACAAGTCTATTACAAGTAGTTACAACAAACATAATCATATAACACATAAACACTAATATGTCTTATGGTTGCATATTAGTGAGTAGGTAACTCACCTTGGCCCGTAGGAATGCGACTCGTAACTCCTTCTCAAGTCTATGTATTTCACTTTTCAATTTCATTTCATTTCCTATACAAATAATATAGCACAAATGCCACTTAGCGTTTCTACTTTCAATCATACCACATAATAAAACAAGGTTCCTCTTTTCTACTTGTTTGTACCAAATTCTCAATTTGACCCGTTAATGTAAATATGGGTCCTAATCATTTTCAAGTATCTTAAACACTTTTAAAACACCCAACCATGTGTATATGATCTAATAGGACCATCCATTCATTTTAAATAAGCATATCTACTCAATTACTCATTTTTACAACATTTTGAAAAGCCTCCAATTAGTGCAGCAACTTTTTGAGTTGCTGCTGAAATTATCAAATTTGATCAACATATGGTCTTATTCAACCTTTGATGTTCAAATATGGATCGTAGTAGACTCTACGAGCTTTCCAACGACATATTATATGCCCCAAAACGATTATCGGTTGATTTTATATGATTTTTCGAAAATCAGCACCGCAACCAAAAATAAGTTCTATCAGCATGCTGAACTTACTGTTATGCTATAAAAATCGATCATTTTGACTCCCTTACAACCCGAATCAGGTTTTGAGTTTCAAAGACAAATTGTAGTACTCTCAAATACCTTTCCAACCATATAAAATACACCTCAATTGGAGATACGGTTGATTTTATATGAATTTTTATAAACAGTGCAGCAAGCATAATATTTCCAACTCTGCACTTACTTTTCTTTTCATTTTGGCATTTCTACAAACATCTTGTGTGCATATCGTTTTCAAACTTGTTAAAATGCTTACTAAAACCTCCTATTTATCCCATGCATCATCATCCTACTTCAAAGTAGGTGATTTCAAGTAACTATACAAGATTACATGAAACCCACAAGCATTTATCAACCATAAACAACCCATTTTTGGGTTTTTACACCAACCCATCTAAACCCCATGAAGAACCACGAATTTCTACTCCAAAATTCCAAAATTTACTTACCAAGGTGTTGGATGAAGCAAGAAGAGATGATTGGTGTGTTTGCATTCAAGATCAACCCAAGAATTGGTGGAGATTTTGCTTAAAATCAGAAAACTTTGGTTTTTCTCCCTTGTGTTCGTCGATCTCCAAGAGAAAGAAAAGAGTTTGGGGATTTTGACCATTTTGACCACCAATTACCCCTTTAAGCCCCTCTTGCTCAAGTTTCAAACATTGACAATTCAACCCCTCAACTTCTAGTTAGATCTATGTAGCTTTTAATCTAACCAAACTAAATTGTTTAATAGAATAAATAATTACTTAGTTGTTTAACCAAGTTAACCCATTCACTAATAACAAAGTTAAACAACGTTTAACTTCGAATAACGTCCCGATCGATTAAAATATAATTAATCGCGAAACGGGTCGTTACAAATTCTCCCCTCCTTATAATAGGTTTCGTCCTCGACCCAATATAATTTGTTATTTAAAATAATTGATATGTGATGTATTTTTATGATAAATTGAATTGACTTGCGGTAACTAGTAGGTTAAATTGGTTAAATATTTAACTGCTAGTAAATACCTAGCAAAATGCTAAATATGAAGTTGAAGGACTAATATTGCCATTAAATGAAAGATAAATTAAAAGGGGAGGAGTAATAAGAAAATGGCCAAAGTTAGCCAAAATCGTATTTTGTGTTTGCGAAGGAGAAGATGGACAACTAAGGGAGGAGAAAACAAGGGTTTCAGGATTTTTTTGGCCAAATCCGTCATCTAATATTGCTCCAAACGTTAATGTAAGCTAGCATCTCCTTGCAATTTCAAAACTATGGGTATGTGATTTTGTATGTACACTACTAGAAAACTGGAATTTTCCAACAAAATTTTCCGACGAAAAAATATTGTAGGAAATTTCCAACAGTTTTCCGACAAAATTCTGACAAAAAAAAAACCATATTTTTAGAGATGAAATTCCGACAATTTATCAACAACAAATGCCGTAGTCGGAACTGTGTCGGTAAATACCGGCGAAATTCCGACCAAAAGTCAAAAAATAAAATAAAATAAAATATTTATAGGAACCCCGTCGGATATTTTAAATAGATACATTTTTTTATTTTATTCAAAACATAAAATATAAATACAAAAGTTTGATTTATGATGTATAATGACATTTAGAACAAATGAAGGCAAATATAACGTTGTGAAGAGCTTTAACAACAAAAATTGAATAGTTGTAAGGAAATAGTCGGAAATTTCCGACAGTTTTCCGACCACATGTGGCTCTTTTCTATTTTAATAGTCCATTAACATCGTTTTCTCGCATCTTCACTTTTACACCTTGATTATATAAGAAAACATAAGTTGCAAAAAATATAATTTAACAAATTATATGTTTTTTGTCTCGGTTGTATAAGCAAACAAACTTGGATATACTTGTATATTTAAAATTTTTGCTTTCGTTCAATAGTGTATACACACGTAAATATATAGATGTGGGTAAAACATATAATTTGTTAACACTAACTTTTTATGATGGATAATGAATGTTTAGGAAAGGAAAGCAAAAAAACGATGTCTAAAGTCTAAAAAACAAAAAAATAATAGTTTAGGTAGGAAAATGGTCGGAATGTTCCAACACTTTTCCGACCAAAATGAATAAATCGTTGGAAAGTTGTCGGAAATTTCCGACCATTTTCCTACCGTAAGTATTCCTTTTGTTAAGCTCTTAACATCGTTCTCGCGTCATCTTTTTTCACACCTTCATTATTACGAAAACATTAGATATAAACAATTTAATTTAACAAATTATATGTTTGTGTCATGGCTGCGTAAACAAACAAATAAATATATACATGCACACACACTGTAAAAATGCATTTGGGTTCTAAAAGGATACGCATACCGTAAATATGTGTATGTGTATACACATATAATTTGCATAATCGAGTCGAAGATGTGCAACAAAAAATGAGGGAAGAGGTGTAACATCAGTGCCGGAACCAGTACCAGAACAGTTATCTCAACAGTAACATGAACAGTATTCAGGTACAAACTATACATATTTCATTTTATGTCATGTTTATATCATATATCATTATCAGTTTGTGTTATCAAAGAGCAAATTCAGAATCATTTCAGAGAAACAAAGTTCAGAACTATGGTTCATCAGTCAGATAATTATCTGATAATACAGAACCATCATGTGATTATTTGTTAGGATTTTATTATGTATAAACGTATATGAGGCTTTACAGAACAAAACACACGGATGTCGTTACGTGAATGCTAAATCGACGGGTTATTCGTATAGGTGACGATCTATACGAATAAATCTGAAAGTTTAACGTTCTGAATGATATCCGATAATTAGAAAACGATATTGAAAGGTATAGTTATCGTCGTGTTCGTACGAGTGACGATTCGAACGAATACGCGCGACAACCGTACGATTCGATTTTAAACAATTAATTAAATATTTCTGAGATAAAGAAACAAAAGATATTTAGTTAATTTACTAGGAATAACCACCTAAAATAATTTTATAAACCTTACTTTAAAACCGAACCGTTTCGTTACGAAAAACCGACGTTTTACACGTAATCGAGCGGAACCGAACATACCAGGTTTAATTTGAAGCTTTTAATGTGGAGATTTAATGTCACAACCACCACCACCAACCCACTTTATTCAAAAATTTTCGTCCTACTCTCTCTCTAAAATCTCTCTCTACCTTCTATCTACAAGAACTCATCTAAATCTCAACCATTTTGAGTGTTCTTGGTGTCAAAACGACCATTATTACCAGTAGATCACGAAAGTACAAGGGATCTAACCTTTCATCCATCAATTTTGAGGTAAATCTCTAATTATTTTCGGTTTTTGGTGTGAACCTCGATTTCTATAACCCATTGTTGTTTAACCGATATAAACACTCAGAAACCCTTAGATAAACTCTTGTCAATGACTAGGAAACTTTAGAAACTAACCTGTAAAAGAGTGGAGTCGATGATGAAGAAGATGAAGTTAGGTTCGTATATGGGAACCAGTCGGCCAAACCTTCTTCGAAAAGAAACCAGACGTGCGAACCTAAGCATCCTTGGCCGAACCCATGCGTACACGAACCTGAAGAGAGCGAACCTCTTTTCGACCGAACCTTCTTCTGACCGAACCAATTATAGCCGAACCTCATGGCCAGCCGAAGCTACCATCTCGGCCAAACCTTCACTGGTCTGGGCGAACCTAAGCTAACTAACAGTAACTGAACGAACCCTAGACCATTGATGAATCTCTCCACCACCACCGAACCTTCAAGCCATCAGGATTGTCATGGGCGAACCCTTAGCCGAACCCTAGACTCCATAAATCTTTCTGAATGCAACGAACCTAGGACCTCACTTTGATCTAGCCGAGCCTCATGTTTAAACACCCCTGGGCAGCGAACCTACCCTTCGGCCATCACACTTAGGGATCGATCCATGGGCTGTTGAACTTGAGTTTGGTCGATTAACACTTGGAACTACGATTGCCCTCGCATGCTTAGGTGTTTTAAAGATTGTCTCCATTTTACATAGTGAGAAACAAAATTAATGGTGATATGTGTGTGCATGGGAAACTTCACGTGGATGCATGCATGGATTGGATTTTAATTATGATTTCATTGTAAGGTAAACAAGGAAGTAGGGTTAATAAGGGAAATGGTTTTCTTATGACACAATAACAAATCAACATGAGTGTTAACAACCATTAAATTAGCTTAACACTTAGGGAAAATTTATATGAGATAATGTGGATCAAAACAAAGGCCTAAAGGTTGGAGTGTGGTTTAATTACTAACACTTAAACCTTAAGAAGAGTCATAATACGTATAACTTAATTGAATGACTTAAGTGGATTATCTATGTTGAGTTATTCAAATTTTGTGATTAATAATCACTTGGCAAACAAAAATCTAGCAATGGGGTCGAGGTGGGCCCAATGGGCTTAACCCAAGCCCATCTTGTGGGAACTTCACTTTTCTTAAATGATCTATATTTTAATAAAAGAAATTAACTTGAAAACTTGTTTAAATTAAATTAAATGATTTTCTAAATTAATGTTTAAACTTAAAATGAGTTAAATTAAAAACATGTTAATTAAGACTTGTTATGATTAACTGTGGGATACGGGTTACAAATGGGTATTTAAGTTAGACTAGTTAGAGGAAATCTTAGAAGCACATTAGTAACATAGGACACTTAGTTGCACACTGAGACCAAACCCTATATACGACGACTATTATACATACTTATCGTATTCGAGTTCTTTTAAAACAACTCAGGAACCGAAGAAACATAGGCTACAACAACGAGCGCGCATTTTGTGAAAATTCATTACAGAACAACACAGGTGAGTTCATTGCCCCTATTCTAAACATTTTTGTTTTCAAACGCGGGGCTGAGAAGCATGCGTAAACCTTTTTATTTAAATTGTTTTACGTAAATGCTTTTACTTCTTATTTGCTTATTATATACGCTTGTTTATACTCCTGGACTCATGTCTAGGTAATTGCTATACAGAATTATCTAACAAGTTAATTAATTACTCTTTAGAGTAATACCTTAATTCTAAACTCTAAACAAACCCTTAGTCCATCGAGTTCAAATTTAAGAATCTAAAATTTAAAGTGAAATCAAAAGAACTAAAGCTAAAGATCAAATGCAATGGAATCTAATCCAGTGTGTGATCAGTAAACTAAGGATCCTAATCAAGAATCTATAATCATTGTGGAAATCATGGAATTCAAAAGATCAGAATCAAGTGAATCATGAGAATCATAACCGTGTGTGAATCATGGAAATAATGAAATCATTAAAATCTAATTAAATCATTAATGCTTAAGTTAAGGTGGATGTCAGTTGTATGTAAATCAAGACCACGTGTAACACACGGAAAGTCCCGTCATAAATAATAGACTCTTGTAGTCAAGCTATATGGGCATAATGGAAACTATTAAACAAATCAAAATCAGGAGAATCAAAGAAGATCAAGAATCAAAGGATATCCTTAAAGTCCCGGCATGTACAGTAGACCAATGGATCAAGCTGATATGGGCATCATTAAAGTCCCGACACATACAGGTAGACTCCTTGTGGGTCATGCCTGATATGGGTCACGTGTGAGAGGGTACAACTTGGACAACCACCAACAACTAAGTCTAATTGATTGAGTCAAATAAGGCCCAATCATCATGTCTTAGTTGTATTTAAATGTTTAGTTATTAATTTAATTACTCATTTAATATTATATTTTTACAAATGCTTTGGGGTAATCATGAATACATGGTGAACTCAAGAAATCAAAGGTGAATCTATTTGTGGAAGTCAAAACCTAAATTGAAGGTGAATGGAGTGAAACGCTTAATTATCATTAACAACAATATGCTAAGCAGTCTGGTATGTGGTGGGACGGTGGCTGGGGCTTGTCCCCTACATATGCCCTATATATAAGCATACTTGATTGGATAGCATAGGTGGTTGTTGATGAGGTTAAGGTTGTCATTTCGGGGGATCAAGGTAAACAATGTTCAGGGAAATCAAATTTTATAAATCAGATGTTATGAAATCAAAGATGTGGGATGAAACGCTTAATTATCACCAGGAACAATATATCATGTGGTTTAGTATGTGGTGGGATGATGGTTGGGCGGGCCGTAAGTTCGACCCTACATATGCCCTATATATAAGCATACTGAACTGGATGGTATAGGTGGTTAATGGTGATGTTAAGGTTGTCATTCAAAGGTTATTCAAACTCATTTTTATAAAACTACATGAACTCACCAACCATGTGTTGATTATATTTTTGCATGACTTCTCAGGTGACGAACTTGTCAACTAAGGAGTTATTACTTTTGGACTAGGATACCAGTTAGAGGACCTAGCTTTTTGGACCTGCATATTTTTGAAACATCATTTCACAGATTATTTTGTATATCTTGTGCAGATACAAGATTGAAGACTTATGATGTTGATAGTAGATTTACATTGTTAAATTATGAACTAAACTGATGTAATTTAACTTTGTAATTCTATTTTCATTTAGCAGTTTCTCATTTATATACATCATGTGCAATGTAAACAATCTGATCATTCCGATTATCACTCACGATATCGCGCCCCGGGAACCTTCCGGCGGACGGGGAAGTCGATCCAACCCGCTGGCTCGGGGTGTGACAAGAGGTGCAACACCACATGAGGGAAGAAATACAACATCAAGTGAGGGAAGAGATGAAAGAAGAGATGCAACGACAAATAGCCGAGCTAATGAAAAAATTTGGCAATACTGGCAATCCTACATTATAGTTTGGCTTATTTGTCTTTTGTAGTTGAAATTATCTTATGATAATTGTAGTCTTTTGTGGTGAACTTGTAATTTGATGGTAATCTTTTGATGCAAAACTTCTAATTCGATGATGATAGTTTTTCGTGGTAGAACTTGTTATTCTTCAACGAAGTTATTTTGTAGTTGAATGAGATTTGTAATGGCTTTTTATGCATTTAAAGCAGGAAAAAATTTGGGTTTATTGAAACTTTTTATATATATTTTTTGCAGTGTTTTTTGTCGGAAAATGGTAGGAACAAATAAGAAAAAAAAGTAGAAAACTTTTGTCGGAACTTTGTTGGAAATACAACAGAAAATGAATAAATAAATAAATAATGCTGGTGGTCGGAAATTTGTCGGAACCAAAATATAAAAAATAATAAATAAATAAAATATTTTATATGAAATCAGTTGGAAAATATAAAAAATCTGAAAAATAATCTTTGTCGGAAAAAAGTCGGAATAGACAAAAAACAAAGGCTTAAATCTTTTTTTTGTCGGAAAAAGCTCTTGGAAATTAGTCGGAAATACAGTCGTCGGAAAATCGTAGTAAAATTTACTCGAAAATTGGTCGGAAAAAGTTTTCCAACCAGGTTTTTTCCTGCTGATATATTTCGTCGGAATTTGCTCGGAAATTGGGATTTCAGACAAATTTCCGACAAAAATATTTGTCGGAAACGCGCGCGTTTTATAGTAGTGTCGTATGGTTGAATTTTCATGGGTTTGCATGTTGGTGTGGTTAGATTATGATGAAAGTCAAGTTTTGGGGCTTTAGTGTAGCTTAAATCTAAGATGATGTTTAGTAACATTGGAAACAACTAAAATAATCATCTTGTATCTATAGTAGCTTAAAAATCTATAGTTGGATGTTTGGGCATTTCTTGGTTTTTATAAACTCTATGAATTTTATGAAGTTAATAAAGAACTTTGATGAATCAGTGTTGTTTGATAGTATATGTGCAGTGATTTTGATAAAAATCTTAAACTTAAGAGTTTGAGAGTTCGTATGTTTTAAAATGGATATGAATAGAATTGAAAGAATGTTTATAAAACATGCACATAAGGTGTTTAAAAAATGTCTCTAACAACCTTAATTGCTCAAAAGATTTTAGATGTTGATGAAATTGGAGGTTAACAGTTAATAAGCATAATTGTATGACCAATAAGTATAAAATATAAATTAAGTGCAAGTAGTTGGAATGACAATAAGGGACAGTGATTTGGTGATTTAAGAGATTTTGATCATCATAAATAATTATGTAGATAACGGTTTAATTGGGTGAAATTTGAATGATTTTTCATAAATTAAATGTGTGGTGCATGACATGTAGTAATTAGGAGGTGGAGGTACAAACCAACGACTCGGTAAGGAGAAGATGGATCATATTAACACCTCAAATCAAGGTGAGTAAACCTTCCATGAATATACAACCACAAGTCATATTTAATGTTTATGATGTGTTGACCTTTTGTTTAAACTACTTGATATAGTGTCTTGTACTAACTATTGTTTGTTATGTGGTGTATGGATAACTTAGATTAGTGTCAATGTATGTTAGATGGTAATTGACACATTAAATGGGTGGTGATCCACATTCACGCGGAATATGATATAAGACCACAACTTGATGGCATTCATGCAATGATTCACATTCGTGTGGAAGGATATGCAATTCCATATTCATATAGCAAAAGGAGACAATTTACATTCATGTGAAAGTTGATTTAAGACCATTATTGAGTGGCATTGGGATGATCCACATTCATGCGGAAGGAAATTAACGGGCTAAAAATTGGTTTGGGTGAAACGACCCGTTAAAAATTAGTTGGTAATTATATGTTGTAAGTCACCAAGATAGGTTTGAAACTTAAAACATATATTATTGTGTTGTCATGGAGTGGAGTGGATTTTGGGGTAAAGGAATGATCAGAAGCAAACCGGAATGATCAGAGATCGCATGACATTTGAAAATAGTCAAATTGTTGGGTCTGGAGTATTTTACGCAAGTTGGAGTAATATACTCTTGTCGTGGAGTATTTGGGGGAAGGGGCATATTATACGCTGATTGGAGTAAAATAAACTAACCAATGTTTTTCAAAGCCAAATTTCGCTTCCTTGTTGGGTTTTGATCCGGAAAGTGTACGGTGTTATATCAATCAGTCCTTTTGGAGTAACACATGATTATTTGGTGGTGTTTACATGTCAGAAGTAGGCTTGGCTACGAACATGATGATCAGGATATGAATGATCAAACTAAAATTGTAACAACAAGCTAGTATTTTGATAAAACTAACTTTTGTAAATCATTGTAAATAATTTAAGAGTGGTTTGTGTTAAAATACATTCATGTTTTGGAAGCTTTGAATGTTATATATGAATTAGTTGGGTTATGTAACAAATACTGAAAATTTGTTAGACCTATTTTGTAAAACTATGATATAATTATGTAAATGATGTTTAGGGATTTTGGGTGCCACAAATAAATTTAACCTACCTTTAACGAATTATAGATAGCCTAGATATGGAGCCGAATCGCCGATAGCCTGGAGATGGAGCCGTCACCCATAGCATGGAGATGAAGTTGAATCGCTGATAGCCTGTGACAAATAGGATAGCCTGGATATGGAGCTTTGTGAGGCTGTGACTGCAAGATCGCAAGAGCAAGACATGATTTAGGACTCTGGGTTGCAAGTTGCAAGAAGTGTTCGGTTCATATACGTTTTCATTATTTGTTATTTAACATAATTACAAATATGGCACGGAAATATCATTATTACTAAAATTAACCATATATTTTAGTATTTTGGATTAAAATGTTGAGCAAACGAGCCAAGCCATAATCCGAGCCAACTAGCGATCTATGAGTCGATCCAGCATTGGCTCGGACTCAGTTACAAGTAAGCTTTATCTGACCCGAGATTTATCCGAGTTTTTTCTGAATGAGCTACAAATTTTTTGGACAACCCTATCTAACGCCTTTGTGAACGTCTTTTGGGTGTCAAGGTTGACCTAAGGATATTAACACCAAAATGTAATTTTATTATAGGTCTATATTTTGTTGTTTCTTTGGTTTTAGATCTAAATTGATTACCACAATAAAACAAAACTACATGCTAAACTGTATATTTTACATATAATATTTGTTACATATCAGTCAAAATAAACCTCGCATTAGTCAGGCATTCTGTTTATTTTTAGTGTTGAAAACCGTTGTCAAACATATTAAGCAAGAAAACAAATTAAGTGTTCATTCTGTAAGTTGTTAAATACAACCAACATAAAAAAGACAATAATTTACAGGCATGATGCAATAATTTATAACTAAGAGCACAACTGAAAAAAAAAAAAAACTTTTTTTGGAGTTGTTTCATATAATGGATCGTTGTTTCATAAAAAAGACAATAATTTACAGGCATGATGCAACATAAAAAATTATAACCATTTGGAACGTTAAAGATAATAATCCAATATTGTTTATTTTATTTTTTTTTACCGTTGTAAAAGGATTTTTGTTTTGAATTTTTTCATTTGAACCGGTGTTAAAGATAATAAGTAAATTATACTTCTTCTTTTTTTTCCATTTTTTTGCTGAAAGGACTTTTTATAATACTGATTAAACAGTAATGATGTTAACTAATAAGGCTATGAGTTATGCATCACCCCTAGCATTCCACATATACGTCACATAATCAACCAACATCATCACTCCACGTCATCACCACATGTGTTATCATCATTCACTCATTACGCCCCTATCACCTTCTCCTTTTCCCCCCTTTCTTCTCCTTCACGTCGTGAAGCTGCTCACGAGCTTGCCACCACCAGGTGGTCACGCCCCATATGTTTTGGTGATTCACGTGAAAGGGGGCGTGAGGGAGGGTGGTCAAGCCCCCCTCACGCTCGACAACACATAGTCTAATGGTAGTCAAATGATATAACTAATTAAGTTCTGTTTTCTCTGTTTTCGACCTGTTTTTGGTCTGATATTCATGATTCATAGAGGCAAGACGATATGACTAAAACTTAAACTTTTAGTAAAAAAATGTGATCCAATATACACATATTTTAATAATAATAATAATAATAACTATGTAATAATAATTATATAATACCATTATTAATTGAAAATATATGGCAAACATATTGACAGTCGTTGCTGTAACATTTGTACAGTAGACATACGTACATATGATGCTTGTAAACACTTGCTTGTATTTATAAGTTCGTTTTGTCAATAACAATGTGAAATTCAATGAGAACAAGTAAACGTATAACCAAAACATAATGGTTATGGCAGTGGCGGAGCTTGACCAAAAGTCTAGAGGGGCGAAACTTTTTCAGGGGGCGAAATAATTTTTTTTTAAAAATTATTTTACACTACGTATAGGGAAATGTACACTACTACAGGAAAAAAACAGGGGATAAGTCATACAACTCATCAAAGCATCGCCCCTGGGTTATGGCATAAGATTTACCGATAACGAGGAATCAAATGTCTTACAACTCATCAAATAAGTCATGTAAAACAAATACACCAACGCTGAAAACGTACACGACTGAGAGGAGGTCAAATTTTAAAACAATAGTGGATAGCATTCGTAAGTATTAAATTGACAGTACAATCATGTGAACGACGATTCGCATGAATATATATATATATATATATATATATATATATTTATGTGTGTGTGTGTGGGTTTAGCTTTCTGAAAGATATATTATAATTAGAAAACCAAAACAGAAAGTAAAACCATCGTCGTTTTCGTAGAGTTGACGATCTGTACGACTACGCGCGAAGGTTATTCGTTTTGACGAATTATTTAAATTAAACATTTTCGAAACTAAAATAATTAGAACATTGAACTTAAAATATTTATTAGGAATTACCACTTGAAAAGAACAACTTAAAACTATTTTACAAAGAAATAACATTTTTAGAGTTCCGCTCATAAAATAACGCTATATCACGAAACCGATCGAGACCAAATGCATGTACAATCACCCGGACTATAAAAACCATAAAAACCTCATTTATTTCCGTCACCCACTAGCTTTCATCTTTCTCTCTCTCTAAAATTCGTCCATGATCTCTCTCTACTCTCTCTCTCTAGAAAACTCACACTCTACTATTTAAAACTCCACCAAATCGAGTGTTTTTGGTGTCTAAATGATCCTCATGCCATTTGAAAGCTAGAATTACAAAGTAAATACCTTCAAATGACATCAAATGATCACCATTGAATCAAGAAGGTTTGGATTTCAGGGTTTCATACTACCCATAAACTTTTAAAGATTAAAACCAGTTTCAAGCCTTCAAAACTCAAGGACTAACAACAAAAGGACCTTAAGAATACGTGGATCAACTAAAGTTAAGAGGAGCCCCACGAACCCATATGTGTTGAATAAATAGTATCGACATATGAAATGTCGATATTCACAATATCAGCAAGCTGGGAAGATGGCAGCCAACTTCCATCAATATTCCTAAGTTCGACGCTTCAAAAATTCCTACGTGGCCGCCAATATCAGCAAGTTCAATGTTATCCAAGGAGAATGGGCTAAGTCCCCATCGAAATTGATAGACTCGATGGCCATGGGATCGATACCAAGGCACCATCGTCAGTATCGATGGACACCTTATGAAGCGACTAGACTTTAAACCGATACTATTAATATCGATGACCCCCTCATCAGTCCCAATCCATCGAGACTATTACTTTGATGAAATCCAAGGAGTTCAGTACCATGGAGCATCGTTATTGACATGTCTAAAGGCATTTAATGTCGACTCCAAGATCATGTCGATGATAGTAATATCGATGGGCTACCAAGTGAGTATAAAGTGGGATGTTGATACGACTAGTATTGACAGCCCCCTTAACGCCTTAAAACCATTCGATATTAGTAGTAAATCCGAGTAACCATGAGATCATTTTTAAACCACCATAAGAATTGTTAAACAACTATAAACTTGAATGAACACTCAGGGTTACAAAGGATCATTTTATGGACTAGTTTGTATGTTGGATATTTATGACTTGAGGGTTTTGAATACACAAGTTATAAATTGATTTAACTTATTTTACAATACTATAACAAGAGTTATATAAGGAGAACACTAAGACAAATCACCTAAATAATATTATGGCTTTCAAACTTAAGTTGAAACAAGAACATGATTTAGCTACAATAAGATACTCATAATTATGGAACATATCAAATGTAACACATGACTTTGAATACGACCAAATCACAACAACGAGCGAGAGCATCGATAATCAAACTCAAATTCATTGTACCACAAATCAAGGTGAGATCATAGCCCCTCTTTTTTATTTGAAACTCTTTGGAGTGATACATGTGAGTAACAACTTTCAAGGTGACAAATCCTTAAATAGTTTTCATCAATCTACTTTTCAAATGATGTGGCAAACTTAAATCTTTTCAATGATTCAAGTGACAGTCTTTGAAACAATTGCAACATATTCGTGGGATTCAATATCATTATCAACAAGATACTTTAGTACAACTTGTTTTTTCATAATTATAACATAACCCGTAACATGGTAATCATTGTTGTAAACAAACTTGTTCACATCTTGTATACATCATAAGAGCTTCAATGGTTGGATTTTGTATTCTTAGTTTAACCTGACTTGAAGTTCATTATTTTATCATGTCGTTAGTATTGGGTGATCACAACAAGGGAAAGCGGGCACATTACGACAAGGTCAGAGTTAGCATTAAATCCGTTTTATAGCTAAATGCGGATTGGACGCATTAACGACAATATGGAGTTGGTGTTAATTTATTTTAACAGCATGGGCCATATTGGACGCATTTACGGGAATACGGAGTTGGTATTGATTAACTTTAATACCATGGGTCGTATTGGACGCATTATGTCAACTTTACATCTAACTCCAAACGTAGTTTGGAACTTGATCATAAGTTGGACACATCATTATACTCGATGTTAGTTTGAGTTACAACCATCATGTTACATCCTTTATGTTATATATTCTTTGAGTTGTACATCATTTACTTATTCTATCAATTTATTTCATAAAAACTTATTGTTCATAAAATTAGTATTGTTTTGAATTAAACCCATGTTTCTCACCAACTATTCGTAGTTGACATATATTTTTCACATATTTCAGAAAAAAAATCAAGGATAGGTACATTCAGGGACAACTAAGACTACATAGTTAACATAGATCAATATCAACAAAAAAATCTAGGATGGATTAGAAACTCGCTTAATCCTTTTTGTTTAATCATCTTGTCTGTTCCTTTTTATAAACAATATTTTTTAGATTGATTAGTTGTATTATTTTGGAAGTTAGATATGACATGTATTCAAACTACATTAACATTATGAAATTTAGTAAACGTTGTGGTCGTTCTTCGTTAATCTTGGTCATGATTTAATCGATCGGTCGTCACCGCGCCGTGGATTCCACACGCGACACGGGGTTTGACTGTGGCATCCAGTACCTGATCGTCCGACAAGTCCGTACGGTATGTGTACTTTCACTATTTACTATGTGTAAATACAATGCATGAACAGTGTGTGTGATAACATAACTCAGAAAACAAGAAATAGTTGTACGTGTTTAAGTGAAAATTTAAATACCGTAAGTACAATAACTCACGATAAACAATAGTTGTATGTATTTAGGTGAAAACCTAAGTACAATTAATACAACGAATCAAGAGAAACAAAAGTGTACAAGTAGACAACAAGAACACATCGGTAGCGATCTGATATTCATAGATGATAGGAATAGATGGCCGACAATTCATTATGAAAATAATGTGAATTCAAGGGAAAACAATGTGAAAACAGAAAGTTTAGTTGAGTTTGTCAGTGAGGAAACACAATTGTAGTGTCGTTTCAGAATAACGAAATGACTAGTGTGTTTGCGTGGGTGACGATTCACACAAACATATCTGTGAGTTTAACGTTCTGAAATGATGACTGGAAAGTAGAAAACAAAAGTCAGAAAGCAAAACCATCGTCGTGTTCGTTCGGGTGACGATTCGAATGAATACGCGCGAAGGTGATGCGATCTGACGAAACGTTTAAAATAACTAATTCGATAAAATAATTTAAGACAAACAAATTTAGAGGATTTACTAGGAATAACCATCTGTTAATTATTAAAAATAAATTCTTCTTATTTAAGAATCGTAAAATACGCGTGACGTTCCAGAAACGCAACGAAAACGCGAACCGAGCAATCGAAATGAACCCGAACTCACTCGGGGTATAAATACCCTAAATGAGTTCATCTACCTCATTTCTCTCTTCACTTTCTCTCCCTAAAACACCCTTTCCCGGATTCTCTCTCTCACTACAAAATTCAAACTTCAAATCCTTGTAATTCACTCATTTCTTGACGAAAATCAGTGTTCTTGGTGTCCAAACGTAGCTACAAACGTCCTCTACATAGAAGTACAACTGATCTGAGGGTTCATCCAGCAAAACTTGAGGTAATGGAGATTGAATAATCTGAAAAACTAGGGTTTTGCACCTTGTTCGCACCTAACCCTCAACCGGTTATGGTAGCCACCTCACAAGATGGTTCTACACGCCCTGAACCCTAAAACGAACTAGTAGGTGAATGGGTAAGCCGCGGTTGAGCTTGCATGATGCAGAAGGTCGAGGATGATGATGATGAAAATGCTGGTTCGTGATAGGGAGATCGGCCGAACCTTTTGGGTTTGAGTCCTAAGGTGGCCGAACCACAACTCAGCAAACCTTTCCCTGGCCGAACCTCCTTTGAACGAACCCATCCTTGAGTCGAACCTATCATCATGGCCGAACCCTCTACCAACCGAACCCACGACGGAGCCGCGAACCCTGCATGGTCACGAACCCTATAGCTCGAACCTAGGGGCTGCGAACCTCCCATTCATGCGAACCTGTGTGTTGTCACGAACCATAGGAGGCAGCGAACCTCCCCTCCATGCAAACCTCTATTCTTGACAGAACCTACGAGGAAGCCACGAACCCTGAATTCACTAACCTTGGGTGAGGCGAACCAGTGAGCAGCGATTAAGATGAACGAACCTAGAGCTCTAGACCAGCGAACCTTCATTGCACCCCGAACCTAAGGTCACGGCCGAACCCCTAGTTGCTGCTAATAGGTTCGCTGACCCATTTGCTTACCTGGTTGTAACAACACTCGACCCAACCCTCCACTTCGGTTCAGACTCACTACAATCGGACTAGGGTCACTTGTTCAACTTATCTACCCGGCCCAATATCAGTTGGTTCGGCCCATGCCCAATCTCGATCGGCCCACACATAGTTCGGCCCACCTTAGTCATTCGGCCTGGCCCAACATGCTGCTCACATGGTTTAATTTCAATTATCACAAGAGATCAAGTTGTTAAGAATAATATGCATGGGATTTTGGATGTTTTACTACAAAGGTGGTAACTAATTTGTTAAACAAAACTTGCAAAGATTTTTAAACTATAAACCTAAATTTATACTTAGTGTGATTTTGCAAGTTTATAGTCAATACACTTAACTAACATGTTATGACAAAGTGTTGATATTTCAAGAACGAGTTAAGTTAAACACACAACACAAAGACACGGAATGCTAATGATCTATAACAATAGAACCAGGGCCGAATGATGACCGAGACTTACGTGTGTTAGCCAACTTTAGGGCTAACACATACACACACACGAGTCACTACAACTCATACTTACAAGTTACAAACAACATGAAATAAATACAGGATCATGAAAACAACAACAAGTACAACAAAGAGCGCATGCATTCTTGTTTATACTTAGTCAACCACATCAACAACAAGGTGAGTTCATACGCTCCTTCTCTAATCTTAACTGATTTTAAACTCTCGGGGCTGAGAAACATGTTAAATCTTTTATTTATTTAAAAGTTTTAGTTTAACATATTGCTTATACTTTGATTTAGATAATATTGCTTGACTTATTATCGTTTATCATTGTATGCATGTTTGTATGATCATGATATGACAGAGACAACTAAGATGAATATGATCATATAACTTCATAAATCATCAACGCATTAGAATAGCATAGTTGTAAGATTCTATTTTATAACGCTTACTTATTCTTACAAGAACAGACATTGAGATTATCACAGGTGAACATGATGACAACAACAACAACAAACATGAATGATATGAAAATAATATATCTTCATAATATCATTTAACACCGGAGTTAGCTAAGTGTAAAAGGACAAGTTCTTAAAACACTCCGCTTATAACTCGGTGCATACTACAAGATAACACGAAACAAGTATCATCCACCACCTGAGTCGACTAAGTGTAGTAAGACTAACTCTTACTGGGGTCCACTTGAATACCGTTCTCGTTCACTACATGACCAAGAAATTGAACTTCTCGTAACCAGAATTCACACTTGGAGAACTTGGCATATAATTTTTCACGTGCCAAAAGTTCTAAGATCAGTTTCAAGTGTTGAACATGTTCATGTTGGCTTCGAGAATAAATGAGAATGTCATCAATAAATACAATCACAAACTTATCCAAGTAAGGCCTACATACCCGATTCATCAGATCCATGAAAACTGCAGGAGCGTTCGTTAATCCAAACGGCATTACTAGAAATTCATAATGCCCGTATCCAGTTCTGAATGCAGTTTTAGGAACATCATCTTCATGCACTCGTAATTGATGATATCCGGATCTTAAATCAATTTTTGAAAAATAGGTAGCGCCTTGAAGTTGATCAAACAGATCATCTATACGTGGTAATGGATAACGGTTTTTGATTGTCAATTTATTGAGCTCCCTGTAGTCAATACACATCCTGAATGAACCATCCTTCTTTTTCACAAAAAGAACTGGTGCTCCACAGGGTGAGAAACTAGGTCTAATAAAACCCTTGTCTAATAGTTCCTGTATTTGACCTGAAAGTTCTTGCATTTCTGATGGCGCAAGCCGATACGGGGCTTTAGCAACAGGTGCTGCGCCTGGAATCAAGTCAATATGAAACTCAACCTGTCTCACTGGGGGTAATCCTGATATATCTTCAGGAACAACTTCAGGAAAATCCTTGACTACTGGAATATCTGTGATATGTTTGGGTAAAGAATTGAGTTCAGTCACATGTGCCAAGAAAGCATAGCAGCCTTTCCTTAAGAATTTCTGAGCTCGCATACAAGATATAATACCAAGTTTTCTACCGGCTCGCTCTCCCTGAACTACTAGTGTATTACCCTCATGTAATGGAATATGGATCACCTTAGTTTGACATATTACTTCCGCTTGGTTATCAGAAAGCCAGTCCATGCCGACAACGACATCAAAACTCCCAAGCTCAATAGGAAGTAAATTGATATTGAAAAGATGATCATTCAGATTCAAGGAACATCCTTGAATGACACTGTTAGTTTTGATTAACTTGCCATTAGCAAGTTCAATGATATAGGGAGTTTCTAGATCTACCAAGGCAATGAAAGTAATGATGCAAATTCAGGAGAGATAAAGCTCTTATTTGCTCCCGTATCAAAAAGAACTGATGCGTAAAGATTATTGAGCAAAAACGTACCAGTGACAATGTTTGCATCATTCCTCGCCTCGGTTGCACCAATCTGGAAAGCTCTCCCCTAGCTTCATTTCCCGGATTGGTGTTATTATTGTTTGGACAGTTCCTAATCAAGTGATCAGGACTCCCGCATTTGTAGCATGACCAATTCGTTTGAATGGTTTGTCGTGGTGCCTGATTCGGTTGGCGAGCAGGCAAGCTACAATACTTGGTGTAGTGTCCAATCTATTACAGTTGGCACAAGTAGGACACGGCCCAGTATGATGAAATGAACAACGAGTACATTTAGGCGCCTGTCCAGTGTAGCCTTTCCTCTCAGAAACCACTGCACCATAATTCCTCCCGACTGGGTTGCTCGTTTCAGCCGGAACCTTGGCCTTGGTTTTTCCGAACCATTTTCGTTTGGTACCTTTAGAAACGTTTGAGGTATCGGCATCACTACGGCCCACGGCCGTCTGGGTTTTTGTTGACAACATACCACTCCTTACCGCCTCATCGGTAAGCTTTGTGGTCAAGAGAATTGCACGTTTAAGAGTCGTTGGTTCAGCTGCAGTTACCATTCCCCGAATCTGGGGAATCAGACCCTTAATGTACTTCTCGATCAAAGCTGCTTCTGTAGGAAAC
Organism: Mikania micrantha; assembly: GCA_009363875.1. Taxonomy (NCBI): domain Eukaryota; kingdom Viridiplantae; phylum Streptophyta; class Magnoliopsida; order Asterales; family Asteraceae; genus Mikania; species Mikania micrantha. The sequence goes on from CM018695.1 coordinate 62,162,989, forward strand.
ATATCGGGAAGTAAGCAAGTAAGTTCGTGAAAACGATGGGTATACGCTAAACAATCAGCCCCGATCATCGAGTGGTTCCAGAATTCCTCCTGGAGCTTTTGAATTTCAGTGAGTGGGCAATACTCTGATCTAATCAGAGTTTTAAAATCATTCCAGCCCATCGAGTCGACTGTGGCTGAACCCAAAGTTTTTGCCTGGGTATTCCACCAGGTTAAAGATGATTCTTTTAGAGAACAGGCAGCATAAGACACCTTATGCTCCTCCAAACATTGGCTGATTTTAAGTTTTGTTTCCATTTCCTCGATCCACCTTAATAGACCAGCCGCTCCCTCCTTGCCTGTGAAAGTAGGAGGGTTACAGGAAGCAAAGTACTTATAAGTACATCCCTGCTGAGGTGGATCAGGAGCAGTTGTTTTTGTTGTTGTTGCACCAATGGTAGTATGAGTTTCTGCGTGACCACCAGTAGCATTATGTTCAGTATGATCGTGGTCACCACCAGAACCTGCAGTGATATGTGGTTGTGTTGTATCAGAACACCACAAGCAGATAGCTGTTCCCGCACAATTCGCGCTATCATTGCTTCGTTCGTTTTGGATCCACTTGCACCTGCAGGTGGAGCAGTGTTCGCTCTAGGGTTCACTGGTGGAGCAGTATTTGTTTCCAGATTAACCTGTGGATCTGGATTTGATTCAACATGTACTGATGGACCTTGATTCGACCCTGAGTTAGTAGCGTTCTTGTTAGCCTTCCTAGCTGGTCGACCTCTTTTTGGAGCCATAGTTCTGCTCACATGCAGACAAACTCAGGTCAGTTTAAGAACATTACAGTTATAACCCGTTTGATCACATAAATTCTATCATATTCAGTTACACTGAATTTTATATTGAAGTGTGATTATAGAAAGCAAAGTATAACTACATTGATATAGTTCTGATATGTTTTCGATACACAGAAATCACCCAAATGTTTGTAGTTATACTCAGTCCTGATAATTCAACAACATGGCAAAATATGACACAAGACTTTGAAATGTTGCCATACAAGACTTTGAAATGTTGCCACACAGGACTTTGATATGATGCCACAAGGGACTTTGATATGATGCCACAAAGGACTTTGATATGTTGTCACACAGACAATTGAAATGTTACCACACAGTACTTTGATATGATGCCACAAGGGACTTTGATATGTTGTCACATAGACAATTGAAATGTTACCACACAGGACTTTGATATGTTGTCACACAGACAATTGAAATGTTGCCACACATGACTTTGATATGATTTTAATATACATACATGTTCCACATATCACATACTACACAATAGATACAAACAGAGATTCATAAGCAACCCATTTATTATGCAATATCAGCTATTAAACAAACAAAAGTTTCAATACAAGAACTATCAGAAACGGTAATATCAATACCAACTACCAGGGATCTATTTAACAATCAAAACTTCCCTTCTACATTACGTACCAACAACCTATCCGTCTGTGCATATGATATCCCAAAAGAACCGTCTGAACATACTTATCGTAAAAAGTACGATAAGCAAGAAAACATCATGGCTACAGCCGCCATAATCACACCCAAAACTATCATCCTGGTCTCGAAGCTGGCCATCCCCAGCCACACCAAAAACTCTCTCACCCTCACCACTCCTGCTCTCAACGCCTCAACCTGCTGCCAAAAGGTAGCAATAATCCTCTGCACCCACGTCCTTCGCAACCGCTCTTCCACTGAAGTCCTCCACACCTGTGTGTCCACCTCTAATGTGCTCACTCGATCTATAATGGTCAAGTGAGAAGTCAAAATCTCCAGTATCGTGTTACGGGTATCATCTATCATGGCATTCTGCTGCTGTATATCCTGCCTCATCCCTTGCAGATCCTGAGTGACCTACTGTAGTTGGGCTCTAAGCTCAGCCTGACGGGATGACTCCCCCACCTCATGTATGGTGCCGGGTTCATCTCTAGGCGCCATCTGACGTCTAGGAGGTAGACCTGTCGTTTTGCGAGCTTGACCTCGCATCCGTCTGAGTCCATCCCATGCTGGGGCTCTCGGTGGAGATGGCATAGGTGCTGGTACTGGTGTTGGTACTGGTGCTGGTACTGGTGCTGGTACTGGTGCTGGTGGTGTCTGTGGTACAGGTGTAGCAGCCTGTGATGCAGCCGCAGATACTTCCGACGGATCGGAATCAGACCCCGAACTCGAGCTCGGTGTATCATCTAGTATCACGTAAGGAAACCTCTGGTAAATGTATCTCTCCCCTTGATCGGCCATCGCTGTTTAAACAAAGTTCCCAGATCAGTACCATGTAATAGATATTGAATAATAACATTCAACATAAACATGATATGACATGTCCTCCTAACTTAAAGCAGCTAATCGTTCTTATCGTTATTACTGTTCTGCTTGCTTTGAAATTTACTAGAACGCACACGTGTTGCAAATTCCAGTTATGCTGGCCACTCATAACTGGAAGTCGTACCACCTGATTATCCTGGCTTAATTCAAAACAAGTTTTGTTTGTTAAACATGTTCGGTGCTCTCTGTGTTACTATACGAGCCTATGGTTATAATCTAGGTCTCTAAGTCCACCTAAATTCTAGAACCTGTGGCTCTTATACCACCCTGTCACACCCCCACCTCTCGTCACCTGTGATGATGTCACTTGCTACTCTGATGTGATTGCGGAAGCATAGTGGTGATGTCTCAGAGATGAGGTGTGACTTACTTGAACCGATATCACAGCACACAAATTTACTTAAAATAAATAAATTACAAGGGTTTCGTTTGTTACATCAACTTAACAGTTAAATAGATTACATAATCTGATACATTTAAGTACAACTAAGTGAAGTGCATCCTCACCGTGTCGTCACCGTTGTCCTGCAAAAATGTTGAGTTTAAAACGTCAGCACAAAGTTGGTGAGTTCGACAGTTCAATTTAAAACAATATGATATGATAAGTAAGTTCTCAAAATGTTCAGTTCCGGATAACCATGGGACCCGTATCTAGTTCCTTTCGGACAGTTGTACGTTTCACGAAGATACTACCCGTCGGTAAATATCTTATTGCCTCATTATCTTAATGTCTATCACTAACATTAAGAAAGTTGTTATGGAAACTGGCACCAAACATTCACACCAGGGGAGATGCAATCCTCCCAGCGAATGGGTTGTCAGCCAATAGTACTATCAATGATTCCTGTTCGGCCCCATATGGGTTCACTAGATACAGTTCAAGAGATGAGGACTTTTGATACTGTGATAAAGATGCTAACGGAAAAATCCCATGAAATCACACAAAAGTCACATGAAATCACACAGATATCAGTGATGCATATCATATGTTCAGAAAACAGTTTGCAGAGTTACCCCGATGTATATAGAACATTAAAAAGAAAAGGGGTTGTACGAAACTCACTTGATATCTCACAGCAATAGGAACACTCGCAACTGGTGCTAATGATGAGATTCTATTCTGACGGATTCCAGCGGATGGAAAGATGGTCTGGACTCGTATAAACGTTCCCGGATGCGATCTAAGCGTTCCAGAGGCTTCGAAACAGAGATTTGATGGGTTGGATGATGAAATTTTCGTGCAAGGTGGTGGTGTCGTCGATGATAAGGATGAGATGATGATGAATGATGAAATCTGACTTTTTAACCAAGTTTCAGATCAAATCCACCCCAGGCGTATCGCCCCAATAGAAACGCCGATCTGGGGCGTACCGCGCGAACAAGGGAACCCAGATATTTTCGGTAGTGACCCGCGCGCATCGCCTAGGTTATTGCTTGACCCGGGGCGTACCGCCCTAGGCAATTTCGCCCATTTTTCGACAGAAACTTCGTTTCGCGATTCCGGGCAATCAGTAACTCCGTTTCGCGCACGGTTTTCGTCCACGTTCATCATTTCTCGCGTACTATCATCCTGTAATGATTTCGATTGTCAACTCAACGTGGATTTCAAGCACAATAGAATGTGCTTACGTTCTTGATGACGTAATCCTTCAAACTCAATTGTCAAAATTAACAGTTAACCCCACAAGAAATAGAATAATAACAAGGATCAGATTAAATTAATCTAACTTCCTTAATACATTGAGGGTGTGTCAATACTTCGGTTTGATAACTAAACCCCTCTTGACATATTATTCTACATATGATACAACGGGTGAATATCAAACGGGATGAACAGGTGAAATAATAATGGGAATCCTTAGTTGTACTGCAAGTGGTGTTAAGTTCTATTAGGTATGTGGTGGGATGTTGGCTGGGGCTTGTTCCCCTACATATGCCCTATATATAAGCATAGCTAATAGGATGAAATACTATTTGTAAATATAACTATGGAGAGGCCATTGTGCGAACGGGTGAATCAAACGCTTACAAGTATCATGTATGACAATTGTGACTGTGTATATGAACAATTCAATGTTTTCAATTATCAAACTTATGAACTCACCAACCTAGTGTTGACTTTGTTTAAATGCATGTTTTCTCAGGTGACGAACATGTTTAGTCACCAGTATTCAAGAACACAGCTAGTGGACTTTTAGAAGACCTAGCTACATTTTGTGTCGTGCATATTTTGAAATGACAAAACAATGAATCATCTTTTGTAGATCTTGTACAGTTACAAGATAGAAACTCATTGATTCTTTTGGATAGATTTACTGGTTAAATTATGAACGAAACAATGTAATTTAACTTTGTAATTCTATATCATTGTCATGTTAGCATTTCTCATTTATATATCATGTGCTATGCAAACAATCTGATCATTTTGATTATCAAATGATATCGCGCCCCGAGAACTTCCCCTCAGTAATGTCATGTGCTATGCAAACAATCTGATCATTTTGATTATCATGTGCTGGTATCTCCTCCTCTTCCTCTTCCTCCTCCTCCTCTGCTTCAGATACAAACTGCTCCTCCAATGCAATCAACCTCCCCTCAGCAATGTCGGCTCGATGTTCCTCCTCTTGCACTCGTGTAGTCAGATGTACAATGTGAGACTCCATCCCCTGAACTACACTGCGAAGCTCTACGTATTGGGCGTTTACATCCCGGAGCTCCTGTGCCATGTGCTCGATCCGATCATTAGCCCACTTTGACTCCCATGTCAATCGGGCGACATCATCTGACTCAAATCGTGGCCTTTTACAGGCACGGAATCTAGGTGGCATACGATATGAAGACTCCTCGGTGGGATCCTCCTCAGGAGCCTTCTCTGGGTCCCCCTGTTGTTCCTCCTGTGGTTCATCCTCAGGATCCTCCTGTGGATCCTCCTCCGGATCCTCCTCTGGGTCGTCCTCCTCCGGGTCTTACTCCGGATCCTCATCCGAGTCCTCTACAGGATCCTCCTCTGGATCCTCCTCATGATCCTGAAATACTGGAGCTATCGGCTCCTCATCATCCAGTACGATCACGTGCGGTGGTGACGGTGCTGCCATATCTGTTACATAAGACCATATGTAAATACTAGGCAAAAACAGTTGTGTAAACATGTGTCTAATGTCTAACAGTTATAGTCTAAGTCTACTAATGCAAACCTAGTTCGCTATAACCAATGTCTCTGATACCAATCTGTCACACCCCCAATTTTCAACTAACGGAATCATACCGTTGGGACGTGACAAACCAGGATCTCAGATCATTAGACATAACGAAGACCTCTATATGATTTTCAAAACATACTTTGGTCTAAAACTGTAATATCAAAGTTCTAACGTTGCGGAAACGTTTTTAAAACAATAACAAACTTAACGGTTTGAAAACTGTAAATTACAAATCAAAGTCTAAAATGTTCAAATTCAAAACACAAGAATTGAAATATGCATGCGACTCCACATCCTAGTCCATGCTTGATTGCTCTTGTACCTTAACGTCCTGAGAAAACATGTAAATCAAGTCAACACAAAGGTTGGTGCATACACAGGTTTAAGTATTCACAAATGTTTGAACAAAATGTTTACAGATAACATAATCACACATGCATAGTCATGATAGCTAGTCATTTGTACTATTTACATAAGCGGTCGACACCGAAGCTGACTGTTTGAATGTTGGTTGCCTTTCCACTATTGTCTAGCACAAACAATAGTAATGTGAATTGGCTAGTCAAACACTTGTGTAGATCCCATCTACCAAGTGAGGTTTTTCAAACCTAATAGATCTATTTCCAACTACCACACTTTGCACTACGGCAAACTAAACGGTTCGATATGTAAGGACTTGTAATGTTATGTTCGCACTTAATGTAAGCAGCTAACTCATGCAAGTGATATGTATCTAAAAGTGTTTGTTTGCACATGTTTTCTCCCCCAAAACAGTAAAATAAGGAAAGGGGCCGTGTACGCACCTTTGATTGTGAGTAGAATGATCAAACACACGTGCAATCGCGTAAATAATCCTCTACGAAGAATCTGTGTTTAAACAATAACGTTGTGTTATTCGGGATGTCGTTTTGTGTTTGAACTCACATACATGTCAATACACGTATGTTAGAGTGTTAGAACTGTGCATCTATAAATACGCGTGCCCTTAAAATCGTTTAAATAAAATCATATAACCATATATGATTTTATTTAAATAAGCGTAATTATACGCGATTACGTTTTCGGGTTAAAATATAAATTTTATTACTTTATTTTATTCGGGGTTTCGTTACGGTTCCAACGCAACTTGAACGGGTCGAAACGGAGTTAGAACGAGTGAGTTATGATTGAAACACTAAAAATGGCTTAATACTCAAAAATAGGTGGTGCCCCGGTTCGAACCCGTGACCTCCAACCCCCCACACAAAGACTCTACCATGTCAGCCCACCAAACAATTGTAATAGAAAGCCCAATTTAATTGTTTTAAGCATAAACCAACAGGATCTCCTTTGCTCATTATAGCCGAACATATTGAGCCCAAATTGGCCCCGTTTTCGATCACAATTGAAATTGAAACCACAGGGCTTTCGTTCCTATAATTCAGAGTCTATTCATGATTTTAATTCGATTTTTAATCAACCCAGAGTCCAATTTCATCACACACGTGAGTTCGAACATGGTTTTTAAAAATTATCATTCAATTTCCATAGGGTTTTCATTATATAAGAAATTTCGAAACTTTCTGGTAGTTTTAATTTGAATATCAAGCTCTATTAACCCGAAATCCCCAATTCGTTTAAACACAAGAACCCTAAAATTCGAATTCACAAGATTCGTGTTTGTTTGACACAATTAGCATATGGTTTTCATCAAAAAGGAAACACCGAAACTATCTGGGCAATTTAATTTGAGAACCGATCTCGTCTTCATCAAAAACCCCAAATCATTTCGAGTTAAAAACCCTAGATATTGAATTCATTCAATTCATTGTTGTTTGTTAACAATAACATATGGGTTTCATTATACATAAGTTTTCGAAGCCTTCTGTATTATTTAATTTGGTTTTGAAACTTATTTGTGTAAAAACCCCCAATTCGTTCATTATATGAACCCTAACTATTCGAACTCTATCAATTCGTTATTATTTCATAAAATTGGAGTATGAGTTTTGTTAATCGGTGGTTTCTGAAGCTAATGGTGCTAATTGATTTCGTTTTTAAACCCATCTCGATCGAGTCCCCCAAAACCGTTTTCGTGATGAACCCTAGAATTCACGTTCATATGATTCGATGTTAAGGACCAAAATTAGCATGTGTTTATCCTTAGTCGGCCACTTTAGGTTGTTCAGGAGTAATCACTTACTTGATTTGATGTCGAATTGGATTAGATTGACTAGAAGGTTGTTGATGAGTATGTTGATTTAGATGAGGGTTATTTAAAGTATTTGGAAGAAGAATGTGGTGAAAGTGTTGGTGATTGTGAAGTTGATATATATTTGCGTGATGAGACCGAGAAAAAGATAAAAAGATATGATAACTATCATGTTTTGGGTTGGTGGAAACTAAATTCGTTTAAATTTCCTATACTTTCTCAAGTAGCAAGGCATGTTATAGGAATTCCAATCTCAACCGTTGCATCCGAATCCGCATTTAGTACCGGAGGTTGTGTGATAGATATATATAGAAGCTCTCTTACTTCAAAGACCATCGAGTCCTTAGTTTGTGCGCAAGATTGGTTACGGTCAACACCGACGAATTTACAAGAGTCTCAGGTCTATGGTTTGCCACTAGAAGACTTGGTTGAGCACTTGGAGAAAATAGAAGATGGTAATTATATTTCATTTTAAAGTATATAAGTTATGTATTCTGTTAAGTATTAATATATAATTCTTTTTGTAGATTTATTGACCTGTAAACAAACCACAAAGATTCTATTATTGAAGATGACGATTCGGACTAGAAATGAAAATGTTTTTATTTTAGTGTTTTGTTTTTTTTAACTTAAAATGTATTAAGTGTGTCGGATGATTTCGAATGTTTGTTTTTGTGTGAACTTTGGATTTATATTATCATGATGGGTTGTAAAAGATTTTCCCAAATTATATGTATTGTGATATGGTAGGTTTTTTTTTTAAATTAAGCTGAACAAAATCTACGGTTAACCAAAATTATCCGACCAAAACCGATCTTAACCGACTGCGGTTAACCAAAACCGATCGGTTAAGGATGTCATATAACTGATTTAATCGGTTTCGGTTACGGTGGGTGCTAAAAACCGCATCGAACCGCACCATGCACGCCCCTAGTTGTTATCACAATCGTGATTGGATAACATATCAACAACGTGATACGACTCAATATTTTTTGGGCATAATTTTAATTAGTAGATGTCATGTTTTTCTGTTAAATACGAGATTACCGCAAGAACGCGCGAGTAAACCCCTCGTTTGCATTATAAAAGACAAAAAAACTACATACCAAAGATTATCACCGCTACCATCAATATCAGAGTCATGCCAAATAATTAGCATATACATCAAGAAATTAAAAAAACTATTCAATTATTCGGTGCTTTACACATGTTGTATAAGACTATATGAGCCGGATAACCGTAAAACCATATGAACCATCATATAAAAACAAATGAACCTAATACGTCAACGGTCGAAACTTTTGTTACGTGACTTATTTTATACTGGTCGTATACGTATCTAAATAACGACTAGATGGTGTATGAATAGATGGACCATCAACTTTTTTTTTTTTTTGGGTAAATTAGATCTGTCCGTCCATCTTTCGTTTTGTGAATCCGCGTCAAGCCAATAGCATATCACTGCCAACCCTTTTACGTACGTGAAATCTTATCAGCACAAAAAACTCCACTAATCAACGGTTGGTATTCACGATCCAACACAACCAAAATCCACCAATCAGATCAATCCCCTCAATCGTATATAAACTCAACCCTCGTTGGACCTATGCATTCAGTCTACAACAATCTAAAAACATACCTTTGTAACTCCACAAACCAAATCTTTCAAAAAATGGCGCCAAAGGCAGAGAAGAAGCCCGCTGAGAAGAAACCGGCAGAGAAAGCTCCGGCGGAGAAGAAACCAAAAGCCGGCAAGAAGATCCCGAAGGAAGCCGGCGCCGGCGATAAAAAGAAGAAGAGAAGCAAGAAGAGCATCGAGACATACAAGATCTACATCTTCAAGGTGTTGAAGCAGGTTCATCCCGATATTGGAATCTCAAGCAAAGCCATGGGGATTATGAACTCGTTCATCAACGATATCTTCGAGAAACTAGCTCAGGAGTCATCCAGGCTAGCCAGGTACAACAAGAAGCCCACAATCACGTCCAGGGAGATCCAGACCGCGGTGAGGTTGGTGTTGCCTGGTGAATTGGCGAAACATGCGGTTTCTGAGGGCACCAAGGCGGTTACTAAGTTTACCAGTTCTTAGATTTGGGGGTTGTAATTTGTGTTTTTGATATTTGTTTTTAGGGTTTGTAAAAGTTTCATCTTTCTTGATGAATCGTGTTGGTAGCAAGTGAATCGAAGTTTGTTAATTAGTTATGTTCAAATGTTAATTCCGATTGAAATGCTTGATTTCATACTCTCTTTTTAAAATTCTACGGCTAAACTCTTGCCCCTTCTTGAAAAAATGGCGTCAAAATCAATCGAAAAGAAGTCTGCCGAGAAGAAACCAGCGGAGAATACGAAAGCTGCCGTGCCGGAAAAAGCTCCGGTGGAGAAAGAACCAAAAACCGGGTAGAAGCTCCCCATATTATCTGGCGCCAAGAAGAGTCGGAGCCAGTTCTTATATTTGAAAATTAGGGTACATCTTAATTTGTAAAATTTTATGTTTTGATTTTTTTTTGTGGTTTTGATGCAGTGGCGGATTTAGGGTGTTTATTAATGGGGGTAAAATAAACAATATAATAAAATTACACTAAGATTATGAAAAATAACTTCATTATATGTTATAAACTAACTATTCCTTACAATTGTTCTTTACGAGATTTTATCTTTTGAAAACGATCTGTTATAGCTTCATTCGTAATGTTTTCAAGTGCTTTGTTTTCATCTGCACAAATCACATAGGCATGCCTTTTATTTTTAAAACAAATTTCATGGGTGCCTTAAAATTAAATTTCAAGGGTGCATGTTATTTTTATAATCAATTTTAGAAGAAATTATATGCTTAAGAAGAAGTTGAGTATGGTCCATACCATCTGCTGAGAGTATGTGTAGTGAGGCGTGAGGTGAGACTTGACCACCCTCGGCCTCTACCACGTCCTCACCCCTCACAACATCACTACACGTTAGGGCATGACCAAGCATTGGTTTCAAATATATGACTATGGTCACAGTGTGAAAGAAGAAGGGGGACAACCGAAAAGAGGGAAGTGATGCGGGCTTGGTGAGGAGCGATGATAACAAATGTAGTGATAACATGGATTGATGATGGATGATAGTGTTAGTTGTTTATATGATGTCTATATGGAGTGATGTGGACGTTACTACTACACATAGGTTAATCATTTCTTCCATGTGCCCCTGTTTTGATGAATTGAAACTGGATTGTTTTATGAGAACGTTTGAACCAACTCTGTATTTCATTTTCTAAAGTATTTCACTATAATATCTAATCATTTTTAGTAAATCAAGAACCATGTAGTCTTTTAGATAATGATGCACACATTTACGTTAACAACACATATCACTATTTTCACATGTTTTGTGTTTGATCTTAGCATGTTTTGAGCATAAAATAGGTTGGCATTTGTTAATTTTTGTGTTTAAATAGGTAAAAACTTGTTATCCTGTTAAGACTTGTTTATAATCTAAAATTTAAAATATATAATATAATAAAATATGTGGGTAGCCGATTATCGTCTAAATTTCTCATTTTAACCTATGTTTTTAATGGGCTTTTTGATAGTTTCCTTAAAGGTTATTTATAGTGATAATTGTTTAAAATGTTTTCTTAACAGATCATTTCATGTTTACTTGTTTTAAACAGGTTGTGTTTGTGTTTGAAAAAATACCCGATAATTTTTCGTGTCATGTTCATGACTATTCATCTTGTGTTTTATGTCTTAATGTGTCGTGTCTGGCCCGTTATGCCATACTACAACCATGATCACAAATTTGATTCCAATAATATATGAAGCAAAGGAAAAAAAACCTAAAACAATCTCACTTTATATGCATATAAATGTTGGTACATTTCAGACATACAACTTGATACACAATCTTACTATACATTTGTAAACCAATCAAATCCTCTAAATCCTATGACCACCTTACAAAAACATGTATTTGACCTTAATCAATCTCAGCATGCACATAATCAATAAAAACAAAGTTCTTCTGAAGTTCATGAGAATAGTAAGCTAACCCGGCACTCAAAACCGCCAGCCCTGCAAAAATAACGCGAGTTTGGATCTCTGGAGGAATACCAGCAGCAGCACAAAATACAACAGCTGCTCCAGTTAGCAACTTCTGCAGTGTCTCAAATGTTTTATGAGCCTTCTTACATGATGAACACTTTAGAGTATGTTGTTCATATCTATCCAGCATCTGTCATAAACGACCAAAAAATTACAAAAAAGATGCAAGAAAAATGAAATAAAACCTGCATGCCAACAACAATTTAGTAGGGAGTGTCCATTTTGACCCGTTTACTTGTAAATGAATAATTTTGACCCGTTTACTTATAAATGAACAATTTTTGTTGTCTTTCATTTCAAGTGGGTCATATTTTATACCATATATAATATAACCTTTGTGGACTGTGATGTGCGTATATAATGTATATATGTGTTGGCCCTTAAAAGGCGAAAATAAAATTGCACTAATTTTAACGTTATTTTACTTATTTTTTTGTGAAAATAACGTTAAAAGCCTTAGGTTGGTCGGTTAATCAAGCATCATGAGACAATGGTCTCATTAGAAATAGCCTCACTATTCCTACAAGGCTACAATCCTACGGGATAGAGACAATGTTGTCTACATCTTACCCTCCTCATACACTATCTTAGTTTTACTAATGATGAGATATAATGAGTATGATGATGATTACATTTTGCTGTGGAATTTAGCAACAATTTAACAATTTATATTGAGATGGGATGTTTTTGTTCTTTTTCTTGCCGAGTTGTCTAAATTTAATGACTGAAATGTCCATCATTTTAGCGTACATACTATTTACTATGATTTTTAAATATAAAATTTTAAAAGTATCAGTTTCAAACTCAAAAATGAAATGCTTTTCATAAGCATTTTCTTGCATATGCGCCATCTGACGTGGCTGGTGGCTGGTATCAACTGGTAAAATATCCAATAGTTTTCAGGTAAAATCTTTTAAAATGAATGAATTTCTATCTATTGAGTATTTCAAGCATTTTGCCCTTTTTACGCTCATATTGAAAACATAAACCATTTGTAAAAATGCCGAAAAAGTATTTACAGGTCAAGCCAATCCGACCCATTTCAACCTATACTAAAAGACCCATACAAACCTGGACCTGTTTTGACCTTAAGCCAACCAACCTGACCCACTAATCCTGCCACATATAGTTCAACATATCAATTATCAAGTACATACCTGGCGTTTGGAAAGATACGTGGATGGCAATGATTGGGTATTGGCATGTCCAAACCACTCGGGTTGACTGTTGCCATGCCGTCTAAGCCAATTTCTGAATGCCAAAACAAACCGATCAGCTTGTGTGGGTGTAAATGTAAGTTTTGTATACTGTTTATTGACATCTGTGGAACCATCCATTGACTGTGACAAAAAGATCTTCTCTTGGCCTTGAAGCACGATCATATCTCCATCATATACTTTGTTTGAAGTCCAATGTTCATGCCATCTTGGAATAACCTGTAATATTCATCATTTTCATACATCAATGAATGAGGACAGGACCCAAAAAATGGGTTTTTAGTGCTGTATAATGAGATTTTAAAAAATCTTACCTGCCACCATGAAGGCCCGGGCATTGTAAACTGAAAGAAGTTCCGAGCACTGCAAACAATAGATCGAGTCTTTCCGGGTGCCATTGGTACATTAAAGGAACAAATCCATATCACCCACTTTTGGTCACCAACAATAGGGAGTTTCGTGTCAATTTCTATTCTGGAACCAAAACAAAGATGCAACATATTCATTTTGTATGCAGTTTAACACACCGATTTTGATTGTCAGATATCTATGGGGTGTTTCGATTTGCCTTTTAAAACTTATTTTTTACTAATCAGTTTTTTGATTTTAGATATAATTTTTTTTTTTTTTTACTTTTGGTTATCTAATTATCATCATCATTCTCATCATACTCAATATATCTCACCTTTGGTTATCTAATTTTTTTTTACTTTTAAACATTATTTTCACAAAAATTAAGTAAAATAACGTTAAAATTAGTGCAATTTTACTTTTTTCACTCGAGGGCCGACACATATATACATTATATACAAGCACCACAAACGGGGCCTTGGTTATCTTATTATCTAGAGGCAAAATAATTAGTTCTGAATAATACTAGCTGTACCAAAACTGATAATGAAAGAGTAAAATCATATTACACAAGTACTCTTTTTTAAACTTGATTTGAGAAATTTTTACTCTAATCTCACAAGACATATCTTTATTTTTGTCATTTCATTTATTAGCTAATAAAGTAAATTTGCTAGACATTAAACAAGTAAACAACTGATGATCTAATAATTGCAAGTTCAAACAATGAAAACACATCCAAACACCATCTTCTACCACCCAATTATCTCAATGTCACCTAATTACCTTCTGATCACAAATCCAAACAGCCATCATACCATCCTTAATAAAGACTAACACTGATCTATATGCAAAAGAAATATTGCTTTTTATGAATGAAGGAAACAATATGTATTTAGTGTCTACAACATCAAGAGCATTTAGACAATATAACTCCCAGCGTAAACCATTGCAACATTTAATCAAACACATTGTTTATCAAAAGTTATCAGATATAATATAGTTGTTAAATTGGATAAAATATATGAGTTAGGAGTTGTCATTTAGACAAGATTCATTGCAATTATCATTATCATAATGAGGAGTTATTAGTAAATTGAGTTTCCTTTGAAGTATCTTCATTGAACTCCTATAAATAACTAGCAACTAATAAAATATTACACAATATATCCATCAACAAGAACAAAAAAGAATAATAACCTTACTGAGATTTCATTAATCTACAGAAATGTTTCATTGTTCGCCCAAAATCCAAAATATCCATCAACAAGAACAAAAAAGAATAATAATCAAGGCAATGACGCAGCTAATGAGGTAATAAACGAGGCACACCAATAGTTGGTTGAAAACTAATAACAAAAAAGAGGGACCATGTGGACCAAAATCAATGTCAGCAATTTTTGAGTAACAAAAATACTAGAGAACAAAGTGGTAATTTTTGGATTCAAGGATGTGAATTTAAGTCACTAAACTTACTTGTTTATATAATAGCAAGGTGCAATAAACTTGGCACTAATTTTTGGGTTCCCTTCATTTTCTCCTGAAAATCCCCAATGACCAGTTGAATCCATCTTAAATGGCAGTGGTTTAGCTCTATCCCTCCTACCAGTGACCTGTAAAATTATTCAGGAGACGAAGAATCCGATCAACAGCTATTTCTAATTATTTTATCTTTGATTTTCAAGGATATAATAAAGAAGAATTGAGGTAAAATACAAATATTTGGGCTTGAATTTGTTTACCTTATGATGGGCAAAATCAATGTGTGAGGGATCAGAAACATTCTCCATTAGAGTATCATAGCCATAGAATAAATCTCGTTGAATTGTCACAGTAGAAAATTCAGGCTTTTCGAAATCATCTGGCAACCTACATAATTCCCATATTACCAAAATCACATTCAAATAATTAAAAATGACGCATACAATTAGTTAATAAAACCAAGAGATTAAACAAATAGACCCCCACACTATGTCCCACTCAATGAAGTTGAATTATGCAAACCAAAATGTAAATCATCAATTAAAGGTGGTAAATTCGACCTATTTACTTGTTAATATACGTCGATTTGGGTTATGTTTAGTTCTGTTTACTAACGGGTCAGTAAGCAACTAACCTACAAGAAAACATGTCAAATGGTTAAGCGGTTAGACGTTTTCAAAAGTGTATTTTTAATGCATAAAACATGAACCGAAAGTGTTTAGATGATTATATAAACTTGAACAAAAAGTTGGCCATTTTGAACTTTCTAAAAAAGGAAAGATCACAATTATTTAAAGCACCTTTTACGAATCTTTTAGACCTATTCAATTTAATATGGATTAAATATTATATAACCAATTGACCATTGAATACTCAAGATTATATCAATTAACTAAATCAAACACTAATACATGCACACTCTGATGATATGATACTAAAAGATATGGATGATTACAGTGGAGGCTTGGTAGCACGAGCTCGTTCAAACCCATTTTCATCTGGCCACACAAACAGCAAACCCTGAGACACCATTGTTGGGAACCGGGTGGCACAAGCTCTTGGCGATTGAACAGCACGAGCCTCGGGTCCATCCAATGCTGCCTGGGGGATCCGGGAACACGACCCACATCCATCAAAAGACCATCCATGGTAAGAACACTGCAAATGCCCGTTTTCATCAATTCTTCCTTCCTGAAACAGTAATCATCAACATCAATACACAATTAAAAACCTCACACAGAAACCCTAAATTGGAAATTGGGGAGAATTAAGTTACAGATAAAGGGGCAAGACGATGAGGGCATTTGTCGTCCAAAGCAACCCACTGATTGTTACTTTTGTCGAACCAGATAACAAGATCGCGATTGAGGAGAGTAAAAGGGGTTGGAAGATTTGGGTCAAGATCTTCGATCAAAGAAACCGGATACCAATGATCTCTCCATGAGAATTTCGAGGATGAATCCAAACCGGATTCTTCGATTTCAAGATCGGCGGTGGAGGGGGATGGTGGAGCGGCTACACTGAGTGGTCGGAGAAGCTTTTTCCAGTGAGATGACGGTGGTGGGTGTGAACGGAGAATTGTGGGTTTTGTATGTTGGAGATGATGAGAGGGAAATAAGCGACCGTTGGTGGTGGTTGCTACGGTTGATGGTGGTGTTGGGATCAGTAAAGAAGCCATTTTTGAATCGGTTTTCTTGAAAATTGATTTGATTTTTTAATCCGGTGGTGTGTGTATGTGTGTGTGTTTAAGTAGGTGTTAGATGTGTGATAGGAACAAGACTTTGCGTGTAAGTTAGTAAAACGTTCATTGCAACGATCCAAAAACACCAAAACAGGACAACATCGCCAAGACGACATGTTGAAATCGTTTAAATAAAACAACTAGATATACCAAAGGAGCTTTGTCCTAGTGGTACCCCCATGGCTTTCCAAATGGAAGGTCATGGGTTCAAATCCTTCTCAAGGCGAAATAGGGGTCCTTGAGAGGTCAGGGGGTTTTCCGGTGCGGTTTCCTCCTGGGGTGGTGGTGGGGTCTCAACGGAGGTCATGGTAACTAGACCTTGGTGACATGGCCTGGAAACAGTGGTTCACACGTTGAGATCAAATGCCGTTCAAAAAAAAAAAAAAAACAACTAGATATGTTTGCCCAAACCAAGTGCCTGTAACCTTTTACTTCGTTATAAGAGATTTTGGGTTCGAATGCGGGTACATACATATTTGTGGAGATAAGGTTAGCAGGTATACCAGTTGTGGGGTTCCACTGAGGTGGGTTCTCAGGCGTACACTTTAAAGCGTCAAATACAAGAGGATAGTTGAAATCTCGTCTTAAATGTCGTCATACCAAACCATTCTAAAAAAAGATATATTTGACCAGCTTTGAGATTCAACCCGTTGTAACACGGTTTTGATTCTTACAATTTAATTATTTGATTGTTCAAATCCACTTTGAAATTTGAAACCGGTCGTGTAAACGGGGAAACCAACCAGCTGTTTCACTTCTACGACTTGTATATTTAGAACATGTAACTATGTATATGTTTTAATAAAATCGTATCATCTACTAACAAATCTTAAAGAGTTCACTTTTAAACTCGATTTTGCTCTTTCATTTAATTTATTACCTTTTATGTTTAACTGAAAAAAAATTAAAGGTTATATTATCGTCCTATGCCGTCAATATGCATCATATATATATTTTTTTCAAATTATTTTAATATGTGTTTTAAAATGAGTTTAAAAATTAATTCTCTAACTAAAATTACCAAATAACACACTCCTATGTTTGATTAATAAACATATTGATTTTTAGTATTTAATGCAAACTGATAAATAAAAAAAACAAAAAAAAAACTAGTTCACACCCTCAAAATCAAATCGTTAAAAAAGTCTAAAGAATCTAACGACCTTGTTTGTTAGGTTTTTGTTTCTGAAAACTATAGTCGGAGCTTTTAACATAACAACCTCATTATTTTTAATATCAATCTCAGACCTTGTTTGAGATTTTATCTAAAAATAACTTATTAACTTTTTTAAAAATCTAATAAATTAAGAAGTTGTTTGACAAACTTAAATGGTTTTTTGAAATGACTTTTTGTAAAAGAGTAATAAGTTTTTTTTCAAAAGCTAAAAATTATAGCTTTTCAAAATAACTTATAACTTATTGACATAAAATTACAAATATACCACACTCTTTACCTTTTACCTAATAACCTTAAAATGATGTCAATAAAAATGTCCTTTTTGGTCATTTTAAAATTTTATTTCGGAAAAGCTAATCCAAATACATTTTTAAAAACTTCATTTCAAAAAGTCATAAGATAATAAACACTTTTAACAAAAAGTCCTTTTAAAGCTAAATAATCAACCCCAAACAAGGCCTCAATATCTCATCTTATTTTTTCACTCCTCAATATCTGACTGTAAACGAATCAAACGTTCAGCGAATTGTTCGTAAACCGTTCGGCGTGAAGTTCGTTTATGTTCGTTCATTTCATAAATGAACGAACACGAACAAGAATTTCTGTTCGTTTAGTTAAATAAGCGAACATGAACAGAGGTCGTGCTCGTTCATTTGTGTTCGTGAACGTTCATTAACATGCTCGTTTATGTTCGGTTAAGTTCATTTATTATATTTATATTCATTAATTTTTTTTGAACGGCAAATGTCTCCATCGTGTGAGCCCACTGTTTCCAGGCTATGTCAGCAAGGTCTACTTACCTGGATCTCCATGAGCCCCCACGGCCACCCCATTTATATTCATTAAATGTATTGTATATTTTTAATTTTTAGTTTTAATAACTTAATATTTAAATTATTTTTAGTTTAATACTATAGTATTTTAATTTATATATTTATAAATGATTATCTCTAATGCCTGAGATTAAGAATATTGATTTTTATTTTTAAATAATATGTGTTCGTTAGCGTTCGTGAACATACTAAATTCCTTGATAAACGATGGACAAGGATTTTCGTTCGGTTAGGTTCGTGAACAAGTTAAAAGTTAAATGAACAAACACGAACAAGGGCTTGTTCGTGTTTGTTTGATTCGTTTACAGCTCTACCTCAATCTTAATATCTCATCATCAAATTATAAAGGAAAACAACTTAGGTGCTGTTTGTTTTCTAGAGGAAAACGTTTGTAGTATGTGGATCACGTCTGCAGATCTCTTTTGCAGAATATGTGACACCCACTGTCACTTACATGTCCCCTCCGGACATTAACACCAATATTTAATAATTTATGTTTAGGTCCCAGTAAAAACTTTCGTGTTTTACACACCTTGTAAACATACTATTTACTAATACTTGTTAAAACCAAGTTTACATATGTTTACATACTCCTCAAAACATTTGATACACAAAAGTTACACAACTGTTTGGTTATTAAAATTTAAAACCATCATACGAGCCTTCACGTTCGATTCCCGATCACTATCACCGCTCACCCGACTCCTGAGTACCTGTAAACACCACATTTAAATTCATCATTAGTTCGTTAGAACTAAGTAAGATTACCCCACTATTCCACCCAGTGTATTCCATAATACCATATGGATACACTAATGAGGTTCCAAATAAAATTTGACGGCAACAGTCAACCACATACAAAACGATTTACTAACGGTTCGTTTTCAACCAAAACCTCATTATATCTCTCATTCATGCACAATCATTATAATTTAATATAACACATATATAACCCCACGAAACTCCGATTGTGCATCATATTTCACAAAAATCACAATTCGCAATTTGACATTTGAATTTCAAATGTCTACCTCCTTATAAGTCATCTATTGTTCACACACCTTGTGAATCAATTACATTGGAATTGCAAGTCTTATGTTCACACACCTTGTGAATCAAAACATGCACATTACCAATCCACCATTTGTTCACACACCTTGTGAATCTATTACATTGGAATTACATGTCTTATGTTCACACACCTTGTGAATCAGCATGCACATTTCCAATCCACCATTTGTTCACACACCTTGTGAATCTATTACATTGGAATTACATGTCTTATGTTCACACACCTTGTGAATCAGCATGCACATTTCCAATCCACCATTTGTTCACACACCTTGTGAATCTATTACATTGGAATTACATGTCTTATGTTCACACACCTTGTGAATCAGCATGCACATTTCCAATTTAACTTCTACACAATAGTAGATCACCACGTGTTCACACACCTTGTGAATCATGTGACAACAATAACCACATTCATTTATCTCATTTCAATCAACTCAACAAACCATGTATATATGCTAAATGCATAGTTACTTATAGTGTAGACTCACCCAGTCCTTCAACTACAAGTTAATCAAATAGGTAACTTACCTCACTTTGGAGAGTTTTCCACAATCTCCAACTCTTTCCCAGGCCTTCTAGAACTAGATTCACCTCCTCTTCCTATTATATATTCACATATAACAAGATTTAACAACATGAACACACAACTTGTGTTATTTATATAATCTAATTCATTTGACCTGTTTTACTTTTCATATTCAATCAAACCTCATTGAGGCTTTTATCAACAATCTATGTGTAGAAATTAATCTACACATGTTCTTAATCATATTCAGCTTATCACAACTTCATATTTTGAAATTCGTTGCTTGACTTCCTTTACCAACACCTAGTTGCAACTCACACGTATACAACTAGTTTCAATACACCCAATACCCATACATGTTGATTCAAACTCATTTGAATCTCATTTATTAGTGTGTGGCATTTAGAAGTCAAGTTATCACCTATAATTAGCATATCATGCTAAAAGCATTAACGTTCAAATTTCAACATTTAATCAACACTTAACTAGATCTATCATTCCAAAGAATGATCTAAAATCATTATAACCATGATTAAATCACCCCACTGATTATCATATTCAATAATATGAATTTCACACCAACCGGACATCATAACGGATCAAAATCAAGATTTCACCGTTAAAACATCTAGTTCTTCATTTCTAATCATCATATAATGCTCACAACTCAATTTAATCTGTATATTATCAAAATAAATAGGATAATACGAATCGTTACCCTTTCGACGGATTTCTGGTTGAAATACGACGATCAGAACTTGCAGAAACGATTCCTGAGTCGATCTGGATAATCTGGTAGCTTCAAAATGAAGATCAGATGCTAGGATTTCATCTGTGTGTGTGGTTATGGTGAACAGATTCGAAGATGAAGAAATTAAGTTTTCTGCGTGAAAATCTGATAAAATCAAGAAGCTACTAAACCGCCTCACCCGTCGCGTACCGCGAAGGAAGGGCCTATTGAGGCTTCGCGTACCGCGAAGCAATTCGGGATTCTCAGACATCTTGGGTTCATCGCGTACCGCGAAGGAATTTCAGAACCACCTTCGCATACCGCGAAGAGTCCCAAAGCATAATATCTTTGTTTCGCGATTCCGGACAATCCGTAACTCCGTTTCGCGCACCGTTTTCGCCTATGTTTATCCTTTCTCACATATTTTCTATTTGTAACAACCACAATCATTTTATTAATGATTGTTTCAAACGTGATCGATAATTGAAAACCGGTCGTTACAGAATAGTTGGACAAAACCTCTTCAGTCAGTTAAACAAAGATTGTTTGTTTTTTAACGTGTGCAAATGAATCAACCAATTCTCACAATCAAACTGATTTTAAAAGATAGAAACAAACACATGTGAATCCATTTACTCGTTTATAGATAGAAACAAACACATGAACAGATTGAAATTTGACCAATTAGAAAACAATATTACGAGTCAACCGAATGAAGAAGAAACATGTTCTTTTGAGAGATTACCATGACCGGAGATGATTGATCGGAGAATATGAAGACAATGATCAACGAAATCTAGAGAGAGAATGCGGAATTCGTAGAGAGAGATGAAGGTGCTGGAGGGTTGGAGGCTACGACGGAGGATGTGGCAGAAGGCGGTGGAGGATGGGCTGAGACGATGGAGGTGCGGCTGAGATGGGGGAGGTGTGGCTGAACCTGAAGTTGAGTTTTTTTGGAGAAAACCTAATTTTCAACGTGGGAAAAAAACACGGGAAAAGGTTAATGAAATGTCTTTTAAAAAACATGCTTAGTTTAGGTCTGACCGAAAAAAAAGGTTGGGAAGACATTTTTTAATGAAATGTCTTCTAAAAAACAAATAATCTGAACCATCCTACATCTACCTGTTGTCTGCACAGCGCACACAAAAGATGCCAGGAAGATCTTTTCTGAAAAAACAAACAACACCTTAATATCCTTAGACCATGCGTAGTGGTACGTGACCCAGGCGTGAAAGGAGACTGTCACGCCCCTCTGGCGGTCCTCCCTCACCACAGAGGGGCGTGATGAGGGAGTGAGTGTCAATGGCATGGCATCACAGGTGAACTTGGTTGTTTGAAAAAAATAAAAAAAATAAAAAAACAAATATAACGGCTATTTGAGTGTTTGAAAGAAAAAAAATCAAATTTTTACCTATATAAACCCATTCAGCCTACAAAAAAAAAATACTTGCACTCTCAAAATTTTCTAATTTTCTATAACTTTCAACTCTTAAATATTTAAAAAAATTTCTACATACTATGGATCCAAACAACCGAAACAATCTGTTTTTTAACCCTTTTATGAATTATTATCGTATTCAAGGCGATACAAACAACCCAAACCTGTTTCCAACGTTTGCAAATCGATACCCACAACAACCGTTTTTCAACCAACATTCACTCGCTTTCGAAAACATTTCCGAAACCCAACCCGATCCCGACATTGAGGTGGTTTCGGAAATATAAGCCAACCCAACCAGCTACATCGCGACGAAGGCACAGGCACAAGGATGTGCCCGAAAAAACAACAAAACCGACCATCACTTGTTGGACGAAAGCTGAGAAGGTGACACTAGCTCATGCCTGCATTGATGTTGGAGACCGACTACAAAGACACGTTGGAGACCATATACAAGTGTCACACCCTGAGCCGGCGGGGTTGGATCGGAGTCCCCGTCGGGCGGAAGGTTCTCGAAGCGCGATATCGTGAATGATAATCGTGATGATCAGATTGTTTACATAGCATCAATGTTAAGAATAATTAAGCACAATGAAACATTAACTAAGATTACAAAGTTAAATTACAAATGTCAAGGTTTGGTAATTTAACTAAGTAATCCTATCCAAAAGAATCACATATATCTATCTTGTATATGAACAAGATATCAAAAGAGATTTATATTGATCTCAAAATGTGTGCTTCTTCAAAAGTCATCTAGGATCTATAACTGGTCATCCTAGCATGCAATCCTGAATCTTAGCTTAATCTTGTGCGTCACCTGAGAAGACATGTAAGAAAACAAAGTCAACACAATGGTTGGTGAGTTCAAGTAGTTTTAGTATTTTTAAAATAGATTTTGCACACCTCTTTGGTAAAACCTTAACCTCATTAATGACACCTGTATCATCCAACTCGGTATGCTTATATATAGGGCATACCCCTGAGTCGAGCCTACGACCCGCCCAGACGCCGTCCCACCACATACTAAGTCGCATAGGACATTGCTATTAATGATAATTAAGCATTTTTACCTACCCTTCGATTCATTTCTCATCATAGCTTTAGTTTACTGTTTCAAAGTTTACAAGTCTGTAGCATTTGTATGTAATAGCTTTATTATTAGTTTAAAAGCATCATGTTTAAAAGTTTATGATATTAACCCAAAAGCATTCAAGCATCCCCTTGGTAACAACCTTAATCTCATTAACACCACCTGTATCATCCAACTCGGTATGCTTATATATAGGGCATACCCCTGAGTCGAGCCTACGACCCGCCCAGACGCCGTCCCACCACATACAAAGTCGCATAGGACATTGCTGTTAATGATAATTAAGCGTCTTACCTACCATCCATTTCGTTTATAGCTTTAGCATTATGTTTAAGTTTATAGCATGAGTGAACATTGAGGAATCACTGTATGGCAAGTACTGAGAGACCATCAGTCTACTCCTCAAGTCATGACTATGAAGGTCACCCTATGGCAAGCACTGAGAGGCCAACGGTCTGTTCCTTCAAGTCCCAACTATGTAGAACACCCCATGGCAAGCACTGAGAGGCCAATTTAGTATGTTGTATCATAGTTAATAGTTTATAGCATTCAAAGTTTAACAACCGGTGAGGCAAGCACTGAGAGGCCAAATCGTTGCTTTAGCATGACAAGTTTATAACATTCAAAGATTAACAACCGGTGAGGCAGGCACTGAGAGGCCAAACCGTTGCTTAAGCATGACAAGTTTATAGCTTTCAAAGTTTAACAACCGGTGAGGCAAGCACTGAGAGGCCAAACCGTTGCTTTAGCATGACAAGTTTATAGCATTCAAAGTTTAACAACCGGTGAGGCAAGCACTGAGAGGCCAAACCATTGCTTTAGCATGACAAGTTTATAGCATTCAAAGTTTAACAACCGGTGAGGCAAGCACTGAGAGGCCAAACCGTTGCTTAAGCATGACAAGTTTATAGCTTTCAAAGTGTTCAAAGCATCCGTAGTTTTAAGCATATAGTTTATAGCATAAGCATTAAGCATCTAGTTTAAGTATATAGTTTATAGCATAAGCATCAAGCGTATAGTTTAAGAATATAGTTTATAGCATAAGCATCAAGCGTATAGTTTAAGAATGTAGTTTATAGCATAAGCATCAAGCATATAGTTTAAGAATATAGTTTATAGCTTAAGCATCAAGAGTATAGTTTAAGAATATAGTTTATAGCATAAGCATCAAGCGTATAGTTTAAGAATATAGTTTATAGCATAAGCATCAAGCGTATAGTTTAAGAATATAGTTTATAGCATAAGCATCAAGCGTATAGTTTAAGAATATAGTTTATAGCTTAAGCATCAAGAGTATAGTTTAAGAATATAGTTTATAGCATAAGCATCAAGAGTATAGTTTAAGAATATAGTTTATAGCTTAAGCATCAAGAGTATAGTTTAAGAATATAGTTTATAGCATAAGCATCAAAAGTATAGTTTAAGAATATAGTTTATAGCTTAAGCATCAAGAGTATAGTTTAAGAATATAGTTTATAGCATAAGCATCAAGAGTATCGTTTAAGAATATAGTTTAGAGCCTAAGCATCAAGCACTTAGTTTAAGCATCAAGTATGTAGTTTAAGCCTAAAGTTTCATAGCATAAAGTATAAACATCAAGAATAAGTTTAAAAACATTTTTATAAATCATTTGCTTAAAATGTATAACATGCTTCTCAGTCCCGAAGTAAAATCAAAATAGTTAGAAAAGGGACAAATGAACTCACCTTGGGTTTGTAGTGGTTGACTAAGTAAGGACAAGAATACACGCTCTCGTTGGTTATACTTGTTATGATGTTCGCGATCCTGTATTGATTCCACCAAGTTTTATAGTTTATACGTATAAATTATGGTTTGTTTGTGTGCGTGTTGTGTTAATCCTAACGTTGACTGGCACCCACGAGTCTTGTTTATTATCCGGCTCAATTTGTCATGTTACACAAAATAACATTGATTTCCTTTTATGGTTTAAAATTTCTCGACTTAGAGTTTAGTTTAAAAGTCAAAACCTTCATCTCTAACTTTAAGTATTTTCATATCTTTTCGTAAACGTTTTATCACCACTTTCGCAACAACCGAAGAATAAATTAACATGTGGTTTCATCATTTGTTGTTAATTGTTGAGCCGGATAACCCATTGGATCCCTTATTTATAAATGGGCCTAGCATGTGTATGTGTATGGGCCGAATCCTACGGTTTTGGGCCTATGGTTAATGTGGGCCAGTAGTTGGGCCGATTACTACTCATGGGCTGGTTAGTTTCTGAATGGGCCGAACAAATGAAAAATGGGCCGTAACTCCAAATGGGCTGACATAGTAAACGTTTTTGCCATCTCAATGGACCTTAGGCCAAAGTGGTGGGCTGCTTGACGTTAATGGGCTTTGTGGGCGTATGGGCCAGCTAGTTGGTCCGCAGAAAAGAAGTGGTGGCTGCGTAAAAGTCCCCATGGCCGAAGGGTTCGGCTGCTATTTACTAAGAGGGTTTGGCCATAGTTGTAGTCATAGGGTTTCGTTGTCCTTGATCCACATAGGAGGTTCGGTGTAGGGTTAGCCGAAGGTTCGGCTAGGTCTGATCACAGCAGAGGCTCACCAACGAAAAAGGTTCATGGTCATCCTAGGGTTCGTGGTTGTCACAGGTTCGCTACTAGGGTTCGCCAACAAGATGCAAGGTTCGTGATGGCCTGAAGGTTCGTGTCACGACATCAGGGTTCGCCAGGGTTCGGCCCATAGCTGTGTTACCATGTTCGTCGGTTTGAATCACCCGAACCCTGTACATTTCCTCCAATTCCGGGCTTCTTGAAATGATGAAATGCTATTCTAATGGTCATGTGGTGCGACAATGGCCTCCCATGGTCATGGTTTTATGGTTGAAAGTAGGTTAACCGGTTGTGTTTAAGTAGAACAAGAAGGGTTGCAAAAACCCTAGAATCCCGAAACTTTATGGTCTCTGTCACACCCCGAGCCGGAGGGGTTGGATCGGAGTCCCCGCCGGGCGGAAGGTTCCCGGGGCGTGATATCGCGGATGATAATCATGATGATCAGATTGTTTACATAGCATCAACGTTTAAGAATATCTAAAGCACAATCAAATGATATGTAGGATTACAAAGTTAAATTACAATAGCAATGTTTTGCAATTTAACTAAGTAAACCTAACCAAAAGAATAATATATATATCTTGTATATGTAGAAGATATCAAAAGTAATATGTGTCATCAACAAAAGTTGTGCTTCCCAAAAGTCTACTAGGTCCTCTAACTGGGCAGCCTAGTATGCATATCCAAAAGCTTAAGATTTAAACCTGTTCTTCACCTGAGAAAGCATGTAAAAAGATTAAGTCAACACAACGGTTGGTGAGTTCATATAGTTTATAAGTTTAAAAATAGTTTCAACAAACCTCTTTCAGTAAAACCTTAACCTCATTAACTCCACCTGTAATATCCAAGTCGGTATGCTTATATATAGGGCATATGTAAGGGAACAAGCCCTAGCCAACATCCCACCACATACTAACCCGGATATGACATTGTTGTTAATTATAATTAAGCATTTTACCTACCAAACAACTCAATCCTCATCAAGCCTTTGTTATCTGTTTCAAAGTTTTCCTGTCTATTGTATTCGTAAGTGTTAGCTATCATTATGTTTATCAAGCATCATAGATTTACACACACATAGTTTAGCAATTACATATCTCCTATAAGCAGACAAAAGCTCTGGAATACCAGAAGTTTAGCAATTACATGTCTCTTATATAGATAACAGCTTAGTATTCAACAAGTTCATGTTTAGCCTTTACATACCTCTTATAAGCCGACAAAAGCTCTGGAATACCAGACGTTCAGCAATTACATGTCCCTTATAACCAGGTAATAGCTCCGTAACGTTACGTTTATGTTTAGCCTTTACATACCTCATATAAGCCGACACAAGCTCTGGAATACCAGACGTTCAGCAATTACGTGTCCCTTATAACCAGGTAATAGCTTAGAATCGATACTTTCATGTTTAGCCTTTACATACCTCATATAAGCTGACAAAAGCTCTGGAATACCAGACGTTCAGCAATTACATGTCACTTATAACCAGGTAATAGCTTAGTATCATTATGTTTATGTTATTACATGTATCTCACCCCATAGGTACAAGCTCTGGAATACCAGACGTTCAGCAATTACGTAGCCTATGGTTAGATACATGTATGATGGCCTAGTAGCATGTAATAGTTTCTAAACATCATATCTCATGTAATATTATCAAGTCTTATGTAATAGTATCAAGTCTCATGTAATTGAATCAAGTATCATGTATTTGTATCATGTCTCATGTAATTGAATCACATCTCATGTAATTGAATCAAGTATCATGTATTGGTATCATGTCTCATGTAATTGAATCACATCTCATGTAATTGAATCACATCTCATGTATTTGTATCACATCTCATGTAATTGAATCACATCTCATGTATTTGTATCACATCTCATGTAATTGTATCACATCTCATGTAATTAAATCAAGTATCATGTAATTGAATCAAATAACCAATAATTGATTTTAAGCATCTAGCTTAAAGTAAAGGTTTCAATCATAAGTAATCATGATTATGTTTTAAAGCATTTAAATAACATTTCAATAAAATGTTTAACATGCTTCTCAGTCCCGAAGTAAAAACAAATAAGTTTGAAAGGGGACAATGAACTCACCTTATGTCCGAAGTGCTTGACTAAGTGGAATAAGAATATACGCGCTCTTTGTTTGCACTTGATTTAATGTTCACGCTCCTGTATTGATTTCATGATGTTGTATTTTATAAGTATAAGTTTGTAGAAATTTGTTGTACGCGTAAGTGTTAGTCCTAGTTTGGTCATCAACCTTTGGTGTTAGACCTTATTCGACCCAATATAATTCAAATTGATTTGTTATCAAGCAATTGTTTTAGTTTAAGCCTTGTGTTTAGTTAAATTTTGTGACCAAAGCTTTATTCTAATTTCTTACTAATACCTTTAACTTGGTATCATAAAGATTTAAATGAATTACACATCATTAATCATTTTAATCCTTGAATTAATTTGAATTTAAACTAATTGGGCCGAATATGTAGAACTTGGGCCATGTGAACCGTATAAACAATTGGGTCGAGTGAGCTTGGGCCAATTGGGATTTCTAAAGTGTTTTAATCCTATTGGGCCTAACCTCTTGGATTTAAGCTGATTGGGCCTCTTGATCGTGCATATCACATAGTAGTTCGAAAATTGTTGGGCCGGACAAAATAAAACAAAATATCAACCAAAGAAATGGGATGGCCGGTGGCAGCGGACCTATTCTATCAACATAAGGTTCGGTGGCTGTTACTGGTTCGTGTCTTCTAGGGTTCGCCGGAGATTAGCCAATCATAGGTTCGGCCAGGAGAGCTCGTGACTGAAAGGATTCGCTGCATGTGTTCGTTAGAAGGTTCGCCGGAGAAGGGAAGGATTCGTGAACATGACAAGGGTTCGTCGCTTGTACAAGGTTCGTGACCTGCTAGTTCGCCGGAGAAGGTTCGGGGGACCGCGAGGATTCGCCGGTGAAGGCAAAGGTTCGCTGCAAATGGTTCGGCCACTCTTTCAGGGTTCGGCCATGTGCAGCTCACGAACTTGTGTACAATGTTCTCATCTTCTTCGAATTGATCATGATCGAAGAACCGATCTGAGGTTAGCATCATTCATGGATTGGTTTTTCATGGGTCTGGTTGTTCGAAAGGTGGTGTCAACAACCGGTTATGGGTGTGTGGGTCGAGAGGTGTGCTAGAAAACCCTACTTTTTCGAGTTTTCTTTTGATTATACCTTGATTTTCAGTGGAGTTGGCTTTAGATCGGTTGTACTTTCATGTAGAGGGCTTCAAGAGCTACGCGTGGGCGCAATGAATCATCCAAATCGGTGAAGAAACGAGCTAGATATGAAGGATTGAAGGTGATATGGTGGTGGTGTTGAGTTTGGCCAGAAATGAGAGAGAGAGTAGGGTTTGTGTGTGTGAAAATGAAGAAAATCAACACACTCAAGGTTTTTATACCCCGAGTGGTGTCCGGGTCCGTTTTGGTTGCTCAGTGCGTAGTTTCGTCGCGTATCCGGAAAATTACGCGTATTTTTCGTAATTAAAATAAAAGACTATTTTTAACAATTAAATTACTATTTAAATTTTAATAATTATTTTAAATTTCGTTTAATAAATTTATTTGTCGAAACCCGTTATTTTACGCGTTTCGTTTATTGTTTCGCGTTTTAATAAAATAGTTAGATTTAAATTATTTTATGATGAGTTTCAAAATTGTAAAATAAGAAATATTATATTTCTTTAAATTTACGATCGTTCGTGTCGTTATTCGTTTCATCAGATCGCGTCACCATCGCGCGTATTCGTTCGAATCGTCATTCGAACGAACACGTCAATGGTTTGGCTTTCTGATTCTAGTTTTCTACCGTTAAGTTATTATTTCAGAACGTTAAACTATCAGAATCATTCGTACAGATCGTCACCTATACGAATAACTCTTCGGTTTAGCATTCCGCAATAATAACCGTTTTAGTTTCGTTTTGTTAAACCTCACATACGTTTATGCCAACTAATATCACATCAAGTATTTGTGTTCCAACACTGTGTTGTCTGACATGTTTCAGACTGTTTAACCCTAAGGTTTCAGTCAGATTCAGACAATCGTTTAATAGTTTCATGCTAATCAAATGTATAAATAGTCTAAACATAGTTTAACGAAATGTGTACCTGAATCACTGTACATGTTTACTGTTACGATCACTGTTCCGGCACGCGTCCGGCACTGATGTTACAGTCTCCCCTTGTTAGAGAAATTTCGTCCCGAAATTTAAGACTCGTTATTCGGTACGACTTCCTCGGCAAAGAGTTGGGGATACTTGTTTCTCATGTGATCTTCACGTTCCCAAGTAAACTCGGGTCCGCGCCTTGAGTTCCAACGAACTTTAACGATAGGAATACGGCTTCGTCTCAGTTGCTTGACTTTACGATCCATGATCTCCAATGGTTCTTCAACAAAACGTAGATGTTCATCCAATTGGATTTCTTCAACTGGTATGATAAGTGTTTCATCAGCAAGGCATTTCTTCAAGTTTGAGACGTGAAACACGTCATGTACACCACTAAGTTCATCTGGTAAGTTCAATCTATACGCTACAGGACCAATACGTTCGATGATCTCGAACGGTCCCACATATCGTGGTGTTAATTTGCCTTTCTTTGCGAATCGAACTACGCCCTTCCATGGGGAAACCTTTAACATGACACGATCTCCCACTTGGAATTCCAACGGCTTGCGCCGTTTATCAGCATAGCTCTTTTGTCTACTTCGTGTTGCTTGCAGTCTTTGTTGTATCTGAGCAATCTTATCTGTAGTTTCTTGAATAAGTTCTGGCCCCGTGATACGATTGTCTCCCACTTCTGACCAACAGATCGGTGACCGACATTTCCGACCATAAAGGGCCTCGAATGGGGCACAACCAATGCTGCTGTGATAACTGTTATTGTAGGAGAACTCGATTAGTGGCAAGTGAGAGTCCCAATTACCACCAAAGTCTAGAACACAAGTTCTTAACATATCCTCCAAGGTTTGAATGGTACGTTCGCTTTGACCATCCGTTTGTGGATGATAAGCTGTACTCAAGTTTAATTGCGTCCCCAGAGATTTCTGCAATGACTGCCAGAACCTTGAGGTGAATCTGCTATCACGATCTGAAATGATAGACAATGGCACACCATGGCGTACCACTATCTCGTTGATGTAAAGCTTTGCGAGTTTATCCATCGTGTACGTCTCTCGCATCGGCAAAAAGTGTGCAGATTTGGTTAATCGATCAACGATAACCCAAATGGTATGATGTCCACTGGAAGTGCGGGGTAGCTTGGTAACAAAGTCCATAGCTATCTGTTCCCACTTCCATAGTGGTATTTCAGGCTGTTCCAGCAAACTAGATGGTTTCTGGTGTTCCGCCTTCACCTTAGCACACGTAAGGCATCTACCAACATACTCAGCTATGTCTTTCTTCATACCCGGCCACCAATAAAATGCACGTAAGTCTTGGTACATTTTATCAGCACCGGGATGCACAGAGTACTTGGTCTTGTGTGCTTCATCAAAAATAAGTTTCCTTAACTCATCTACTGCAGGAATCCAGATACGATCCTTGAAGTAAACAAGTCCATCGGGTTTTGTTTCCAATTGTCTCTCCACACCGCAATCAAGTTCTTTCTTCAAGTTTTCTCGTTCAATCACCTCTTGTTGTGCTTGCATAATGTTGTCATGTAAGCTTGTTTGCACAGTCATTCCCATTGCTCTGACGCGCAAGGGTTTGATTCGTTCTTTCCGGCTCAAGGCATCAGCAACAACGTTTGCCTTGCCCGGATGGTACTTAATCACACAGTCATAGTCATTCAGAAGCTCAACCCAACGACGCTGTCGCATGTTGAGTTCCTTCTGATCAAATATGTGTTGCAGACTCTTGTGATCAGTGAATATGGTACACTTGGTCCCATATAGATAATGCCTCCAGATCTTAAGCGCAAACACCACTGCTCCCAGTTCCAGATCATGTGTTGTGTAGTTCTTCTCATGAATCTTTAATTGTCTCGAAGCGTAGGCAATGACTTTGTCCCGCTGCATAAGTACACAGCCAAGTCCCTGATGAGATGCATCACAATAAACAACAAAATCATCACAACCATCTGGGAGGGATAAGATCGGAGCATCACACAGCTTTTGTTTCAATGTCCGAAAGGCTTCTTCTTGTTTTTGTTCCCAAATGAACGGCTCGCTTTTCTGTGTTAGCTTCGTGAGTGGCAGAGCTATCTTAGAAAAGTTCGAGATGAACCTTCTGTAATAGCCTGCTAAGCCTAGAAAAGAACGTATCACCGTAGGTGTCTTCGGAGTGTCCCAATCTTTTATTGCCTCGATCTTGGCAGGATCAACGTGAATTCCCTCACTGTTAACAACGTGGCCTAGGAATTGAACCTCCTTTAACCAAAACTCACACTTAGAGAATTTGGCATAGAGTTTCTCTACCTTTAACAGTTCCAAGAACGTTCTCAGATGTTGCTCGTGTTCTTCTTTGCTTTTAGAATAGATCAATATGTCATCAATGAAAACAATAACAAATTGATCTAAATACGGCTTACACACACGGTTCATGAGATCCATGAAAACCGCGGGTGCATTCGTCAAACCAAAAGGCATCACCATGAACTCGTAATGCCCGTATCTGGTACGAAACGCCGTCTTTGGTATGTCTTCGTCTTGTACTCTGAGCTGATGGTATCCGGAACGTAGATCGATCTTCGAAAAGTATTGAGCTCCTTGCAATTGATCAAACAAATCATCAATCCTCGGTAGTGGATACCGATTCTTGATGGTTAGTTTGTTTAACTCCCTGTAGTCTATGCACATCCGAAAGGATCCATCCTTCTTTTTCACGAAAAGAACCGGAGCTCCCCAAGGTGAGTAGCTCGGGCGGATGAAACCTTTATCAAGCAGTTCCTGTAGTTGATTAGATAATTCCTGCATCTCCGAAGGTGCTAACCTATATGGAGATTTAGCAACAGGCGTTGCTCCAGGAATCAGGTCAATACGAAACTCTACCGGTCGCACAGGAGGCAAACCAGGTAGATCCTCCGGAAATACTTCAGGATATTCCCTCACTATCGGTATATCTTGTATTGTTTTCTTGTCTTTGTCTTTCTCCACCACATGAGCCAAGAATGCTATGCACTTCTTTTGTAGACACTTACGCGCTTTTATGCATGAAATGATCTTTACGTTTCGTTTTGCTTGATCCCCACGAACTTCCAATACACGATCATCCGTTACTGGAATCCGAAGTAGCTTCTCGGAACAGACAACTTCCACTCGATTGAGTGAGAGCCAATCCATCCCCACGATGATATCGAAACTGCCCAACTCCATCGGTAACAAGTCGATGGAAAATGTATGATCTATAAGTGTAAGTGGGCAGTTCCTAAGTATAGTGCTAACAGTAACTTGTTTTCCATTCGCTACTTCAATAATGTACGGGGAATCAAAAGTTTCCTCAGTAAGACTAAGTTGTCGTGCAAAATCAGATGATATAAAACTCTGGTCTGCACCAGTATCAAATAGTATGGATGCATAAGAGTCATGTAAAAGAAATGTACCAGTGACCACATTAGGGTCTTGGCGTGCGGCATTGGCTCCGATGACAAAAGCTCGTCCACGAGGTGCTTGTGCTCCAGCTGGCACCTTCTTCGGACAGTTGCGGGAAAAGTGACCTGGTTCCCCGCAGTTGTAACAGTCTCTGTTGTTGTTATTGCCTGGGTTCTGTGGGGGTGGTGGTAGTGCTCTGGTTGCAGTGTTGGTTGCTTGATTCACCGCAAGGCGACATTTGTTAACCCAGTGGCCAAACCGGCCACAATTCGTGCACTTCCTGCATTGAGCACCAGCAGGATGATGATATTTGCAGCTTGTGCACTGGGGATATTCCCCTCCATAACCCCTAGCAGCAGGGTTGACAGGTGCTGCAGGTGCCTGTCTCAATGGGGTGACGGCCGCATAATTCTTAACGACCTTCTGTTTCTTTTTCTGGTGATACTCGGGTTTCTTTGACGTTGTTTCCTTGGCTTTTCCAGCATCATCTTTTAAAACTCCAGACTTCACCATCACATTGGTGAGTTTAGCTGATAAGGAGATAGCAGACTCCAAGGTAGCAGGATATGCAGCCAACACAATGCTTTGGATGCAAGAAGGTAGTCCTGCTACATAACGATCAATCAGCTTTTCCAATGTTGGCACCATTTCTGGCACCAAAGCTACCAGTTCATGATAGCGAGTGGTGAAGGTCATATGGTCTGCTCCCTTCATAACATGGTTTGAGAGCTCAATCTCCAGTTGTTGCAGCTCATGTTTCGGGCAAAACTCATTCCTCAAGAGAAGCTTAAATTCTGCCCAAGGCATCGCCATTGCCTCATCTCTTCCCTTGGCTCTTATCTGTGCGTTCCACCAAGTCAAAGCTCGCTTGCTGAAAGAACCAGCTGCATAGCGAACTTTGTGATGTTCTGGACAACTGCTGATGTCCAAAGTATTTTCCATCTTCTCAAGCCATTGGATCAGTCCAACAGCTCCTTCGACTCCTGTGAAGCTTGGGGGTTTGCATCCTACAAAGGACTTGTAGGAGCAGTCTGAAGTATGACTAGTGTTTCCACTAGCCTCTCCTGTAGTATGGCCAGAATTGTTGCCATGACCTTGTATCCTGTTTATCATCTCTGGGATGACATCTTTCAGCTGACTGGTCAGTTGGGTACTCAATAGTGTTGCCAATGCGACAGTAGCTGGATCCAGTGTCTGCACATTGCTTGAGCCTGGTGGTGGAGAGTGCGGAGGAGGAGGAGGTGGCGGTGGTGAATCTGGTGGTGTAGGAGTCGATGAGTGAGGAGCAGAAACTTGTGAAGAAGGTTGTCTCCTTGGCGGCATTCTGATCATAACCAAAAGGATTTGGTTAGTGCAGTGATCGAATGCAGAAGACAATATGCATACTTAAATCTTATGTTCTCTATATGAGGGTCCCTAAGTTATAGTCTAGGCCAAACCGTTTGGTATATATGACCTATTATTCTCTATAACCTTGTACTCTGATACCAATCTGTCACACCCCGAGCCGGAGGGGTTGGATCGGAGTCCCCGCCGGGCGGAAGGTTCCCGGGGCGTGATATCGCGGATGATAATCATGATGATCAGATTGTTTACATAGCATCAACGTTTAAGAATATCTAAAGCACAATCAAATGATATGTAGGATTACAAAGTTAAATTACAATAGCAATGTTTTGCAATTTAACTAAGTAAACCTAACCAAAAGAATAATATATATATCTTGTATATGTAGAAGATATCAAAAGTAATATGTGTCATCAACAAAAGTTGTGCTTCCAAAAGTCTACTAGGTCCTCTAACTGGGCAGCCTAGTATGCATATCCAAAAGCTTAAGATTTAAACCTGTTCTTCACCTGAGAAAGCATGTAAAAAGATCAAGTCAACACAACGGTTGGTGAGTTCATATAGTTTATAAGTTTAAAAATAGTTTCAACAAACCTCTTTCAGTAAAACCTTAACCTCATTAACTCCACCTGTAATATCCAAGTCGGTATGCTTATATATAGGGCATATGTAAGGGAACAAGCCCTAGCCAACATCCCACCACATACTAACCCGGATATGACATTGTTGTTAATAATAATTAAGCATTTTACCTACCAAACAACTCAATCCTCATCAAGCCTTTGTTATCTAGTTTGAAAGTTTTCCTGTCTATTGTATTCGTAAGTGTTAGCTATCATTATGTTTATCAAGCATCATAGATTTACACACACATAGTTTAGCAATTACATATCTCCTATAAGCAGACAAAAGCTCTGGAATACCAGAAGTTTAGCAATTACATGTCTCTTATATAGATAACAGCTTAGTATTCAACAAGTTCATGTTTAGCCTTTACATACCTCTTATAAGCCGACAAAAGCTCTGGAATACCAGACGTTCAGCAATTACATGTCCCTTATAACCAGGTAATAGCTCCGTAACGTTACGTTTATGTTTAGCCTTTACATACCTCATATAAGCCGACACAAGCTCTGGAATACCAGACGTTCAGCAATTACGTGTCCCTTATAACCAGGTAATAGCTTAGAATCGATACTTTCATGTTTAGCCTTTACATACCTCATATAAGCTGACAAAAGCTCTGGAATACCAGACGTTCAGCAATTACATGTCACTTATAACCAGGTAATAGCTTAGTATCATTATGTTTATGTTATTACATGTATCTCACCCCATAGGTACAAGCTCTGGAATACCAGACGTTCAGCAATTACGTAGCCTATGGTTAGATACATGTATGATGGCCTAGTAGCATGTAATAGTTTCTAAACATCATATCTCATGTAATAGTATCAAGTCTTATGTAATAGTATCAAGTCTCATGTAATTGAATCAAGTATCATGTATTTGTATCATGTCTCATGTAATTGAATCACATCTCATGTAATTGAATCAAGTATCATGTATTGGTATCATGTCTCATGTAATTGAATCACATCTCATGTAATTGAATCACATCTCATGTATTTGTATCACATCTCATGTAATTGAATCACATCTCATGTATTTGTATCACATCTCATGTAATTGTATCACATCTCATGTAATTAAATCAAGTATCATGTAATTGAATCAAATAACCAATAATTGATTTTAAGCATCTAGCTTAAAGTAAAGGTTTCAATCATAAGTAATCATGATTATGTTTTAAAGCATTTAAATAACATTTCAATAAAATGTTTAACATGCTTCTCAGTCCCGAAGTAAAAACAAATAAGTTTGAAAGGGGACAATGAACTCACCTTATGTCCGAAGTGCTTGACTAAGTGGAATAAGAATATACGCGCTCTTTGTTTGCACTTGATTTAATGTTCACGCTCCTGTATTGATTTCATGATGTTGTATTTTATAAGTATAAGTTTGTAGAAATTTGTTGTACGCGTAAGTGTTAGTCCTAGTTTGGTCATCAACCTTTGGTGTTAGACCTTATTCGACCCAATATAATTCAAATTGATTTGTTATCAAGCAATTGTTTTAGTTTAAGCCTTGTGTTTAGTTAAATTTGTGACCAAAGCTTTATTCTAATTTCTTACTAATACCTTTAACTTGGTATCATAAAGATTTAAATGAATTACACATCATTAATCATTTTAATCCTTGAATTAATTTGAATTTAAACTAATTGGGCCGAATATGTAGAACTTGGGCATGTGAACCGTATAAACAATTGGGTCGAGTGAGCTTGGGCCAATTGGGATTTCTAAAGTGTTTTAATCCTATTGGGCCTAACCTCTTGGATTTAAGCTGATTGGGCCTCTTGATCGTGCATATCACATAGTAGTTCGAAAATTGTTGGGCCGGACAAAATAAAACAAAATATCAACCAAAGAAATGGGATGGCCGGTGGCAGCGGACCTATTCTATCAACATAAGGTTCGGTGGCTGTTACTGGTTCGTGTCTTCTAGGGTTCGCCGGAGATTAGCCAATCATAGGTTCGGCCAGGAGAGCTCGTGACTGAAAGGATTCGCTGCATGTGTTCGTTAGAAGGTTCGCCGGAGAAGGGAAGGATTCGTGAACATGACAAGGGTTCGTCGCTTGTACAAGGTTCGTGACCTGCTAGTTCGCCGGAGAAGGTTCGGGGGACCGCGAGGATTCGCCGGTGAAGGCAAAGGTTCGCTGCAAATGGTTCGGCCACTCTTTTCAGGGTTCGGCCATGTGCAGCTCACGAACTTGTGTACAATGTTCTCATCTTCTTCGAATTGATCATGATCGAAGAACCGATCTGAGGTTAGCATCATTCATGGATTGGTTTTTCATGGGTCTGGTTGTTCGAAAGGTGGTGTCAACAACCGGTTATGGGTGTGTGGGTCGAGAGGTGTGCTAGAAAACCCTACTTTTTCGAGTTTTCTTTTGATTATACCTTGATTTTCAGTGGAGTTGGCTTTAGATCGGTTGTACTTTCATGTAGAGGGCTTCAAGAGCTACGCGTGGGCGCAATGAATCATTCAAATCGGTGAAGAAACGAGCTAGATATGAAGGATTGAAGGTGATATGGTGGTGGTGTTGAGTTTGGCCGGAAATGAGAGAGAGAGTAGGGTTTGTGTGTGTGAAAATGAAGAAAATCAACACACTCAAGGTTTTTATACCCCGAGTGGTGTCCGGGTCCGTTTTGGTTGCTCAGTGCGTAGTTTCGTCGCGTATCCGGAAAATTACGCGTATTTTTCGTAATTAAAATAAAAGACTATTTTTAACAATTAAATTACTATTTAAATTTTAATAATTATTTTAAATTTCGTTTAATAAATTTATTTGTCGAAACCCGTTATTTTTACGCGTTTCGTTTATTGTTTCGCGTTTTAATAAAATAGTTAGATTTAAATTATTTTATGATGAGTTTCAAAATTGTAAAATAAGAAATATTATATTTCTTTAAATTTACGATCGTTCGTGTCGTTATTCGTTTCATCAGATCGCGTCACCATCGCGCGTATTCGTTCGAATCGTCATTCGAACGAACACGTCAATGGTTTGGCTTTCTGATTCTTGTTTTCTACCGTTAAGTTATTATTTCAGAACGTTAAACTATCAGAATCATTCGTACAGATCGTCACCTATACGAATAACTCGTCGGTTTAGCATTCCGCAATAATAACCGTTTTAGTTTCGTTTTGTTAAACCTCACATACGTTTATGCCAACTAATATCACATCAAGTATTTGTGTTCCAACACTGTGTTGTCTGACATGTTTCAGACTGTTTAACCTTAAGGTTTCAGTCAGATTCAGACAATCGTTTAATAGTTTCATGCTAATCAAATGTATAAATAGTCTAAACATAGTTTAACGAAATGTGTACCTGAGTCACTGTACATGTTTACTGTTACGATCACTGTTCCGGCACGCGTCCGGCACTGATGTTACAGTCTCATACCTTAAAAATGGCAGGAGTAAACCTTCGATCTGTTGTACTTCTGGATAGAGGATGAGAGCTTCGCGTGAACACCAAAAACACTCAAATCCGTTGAGAAACGACCAAGATATGATGATTTGAAGTTGGATTTCTAGTGTGAGAGTGTGTAGCCGGAAATGGCTTTTAGAGAGAGAGAGAGAGTTCATGAGAAATGAAATAAAAGCCACCATTTGTGGTTTAAATACCCCGAGGGTATTCGGGTTCGTTTCGGTTGCTCGGTTCGCGTTTTCGTTGCGTTTCCGGATCGTAACGCGCGTTTTTACGCAAGTTAAATAAAAAGACTTTATTCAACTTATTTTAAAGGTTGTAATTTCTAATAAATACTATTTATTAAATTTTCTTAAATTATTTGTCGTAATTCATTATTTTTACGCGTTTCATTATTTATTCGCGTATTTTGCTTTACGCGCCTTAAATTAAAATAGTTTCGTTTTAATTTCTTTCTGATGAGTTTCAAAATTGTAAAACAGGAAATATTATATTTCCTTAAATTTATTATCGTTCGAATCGTTTTCGTTATTGTTTCGTCAGAAAACGTCACTCACGCGCGTTTTCGTACAGAGCGCTAACTGTACAAACACGATCGTACGTTTCACTTTCTGATTTTGTTTTCTATTGTTCAGTCATCATTTCAGATCGTTAAACTTTCAGATCTATTCGTACAGATCGTCACCTATACGAATAGTTCGTCGGTTTAACATTCTGTAACAACAACCGTTATGGTTTTATTTTGTTTATCCTCACATACGTTTAAACCTAATAGTTTCAAATCAAGCATGTCTGTATCTGTTCATCGTTGTCTGATGTGTTTCTGACTGTTCAAACCATAAGGTTTAAATCAGGATTTCAGAAACATCGTGTAATAGTTTATGTTTAGCATCGAATGTTAATAGCTTCTAAGTATTTCTCCTCGTTTGCACATTAGTTACTGTACAAGTTACTGTACAGTTTACTGTTCCGGTAACGATTCCGGCACAGATGTTACAACAAGTCATTACAAAAATTTGTCGACTTACAGGAGCAAAAAAATACAATAATGACATGAAATTGTTGTGAACTCCAACCGTTCACTTAACTGGTCACACTCGTGAGATGACTGAGAAGACGAAAGAACGGATAACGAAAAGATACAATATGGATTAATTTTATTTTTATGTATTTTTTTATTTTATTTTGTATTTTTTTACTTTTATTTTGTAATTTTATTTTATTTTTAATAATATTATGTCTTTTTAAATTTATTCTATAATAAAAAAATTATAAAATATTGAATAAAGGTGGTGATGATGTGGAGTGATGTGAGAGTAATGATAAAACATGTGATGATGATGTGAAATGATGAGAGAGCGATGATTTTAATTGTTTATGTGGCACATACGTGAGGCATATATATAATGATGGAAGCGTGATCATTACACATAGCCTTATATTTGAGAGCTTACTAATCATCACGACATCTAGGGCTGAGCAAATACCGAAAAAATCGAACAGAAACCAAATTAACAGAAAAAACTGAACTGAACGAATAACCGGAAAAACCGAACCGAAAAAAATCCGAACCGAACCGATATGTAACGTTGTTTAAATTGCTCTTTTTATACTTATTTAACAGAATAAAAACACACAAAGAGCATACCGTTGAAGATGATAAATATTTGGATTAGATGAACTTTATCATTTTAAAAGGTGTAGATCGGAATTATTGCATATTTGGTTATTTATTTTTGAATTTTTAATATAAATATAAGAAATTGATAATTATTTAGTTTATTTTGATTAGCTGGTGTTCGATCAATTAATTTATGAATTGTCCATTAAACATGTTTGCATTTTCAATATTAGGTGTGACAGAGAACAAAAAAACAAAACAAAAAAAAGTAAAAAAAATAGAAATAACCGAACCAAAACCGACAAAAAACGAAAACCGAAAAATTGAAAATCGAACGGTTCCTAAAACTATGCCAGCTTCGGTTGCGGTTTAAGCTAAAAACCGAACCGAGCACACCCCTAACGACATCATTATATTTATTCATAATATTTTTTTTCAGAGTTAAAGAAAAAAAAGATATGAAAACTAATAAAAAACTATTGCTTAATATAATAGAAATATATACAGAAATAAGCTGTGTGGGATTTCTATACAAGAAAAAGAAATTACAACTATTAATGTGAGTTTTATTAAATTACAGGGATAAGGATATGAGATTTGATTTGAACAACTCTTATGAGTAGGTTTCTCATTCCCATTCCTATAATTTGAACAACTCTTAAATTGTAGGGATAAAGATATGGGTTTTCACTTACAGCACTGACTGGTATTAGGTCCAGAACTTAAAACGATGTTACTTACGTTTTAAATGGTGATAAATTTTCGCAAACCCATAAAAGAAGAAAATGTTGTAAATATGCTACAATGATGTTAAAAAAATCCAAAATTTGACGTCAT
Organism: Mikania micrantha; assembly: GCA_009363875.1. Classification (NCBI taxonomy): domain Eukaryota; kingdom Viridiplantae; phylum Streptophyta; class Magnoliopsida; order Asterales; family Asteraceae; genus Mikania; species Mikania micrantha. The sequence continues at coordinate 62,204,529 of CM018695.1, forward strand.
CTTGTCAAAGTCATTTGGGTTAATGCTTTAAAAGCTTGCTATTATTTGTTCACAAACATATATATATATGGGATGGTTCAAAAGAAAACTATGTAACCTATAAAGTTATATATATATGTAACTCATATATGTAGTTTACAAGTTACATATATATAATCAATGAGTTACATATATATAATAACATGAATTACATATATTTTTTATTTTTTTTCTTTTTGTTAACAAATATAAAATAAAACAAAATGTAAAACGAAAAACGAAATTGATTGATAACAATTGTGATTAGTTTTCTACAAAATGGTGGTTTTCTTAGGAACCCTCCCCTATATATATATATTGGAAGGTTCATAAGAAAACTTGTTATTTTTAGGAAAACTAAGAAAACCACTTTCAACCAATCAAAAATTTTCTTTAATATTTAATTATTTTTAATTTAAAGGGCATTATAGTAAAGTAACATCTTCTTTATTTATGGAATTTATTTTGTTTTTAAATGCCAATTTTTTTCTCAAATATTTGAAATTCAACTTTATCTATATATTTTCTATCGCATCAAACCCAAAACAATAAAAAAAAACCCTCCATCAGCTGTTCATCATTATGAGGACCATCACCCACAAACAATCTTCATGAATCATTAGAGGACCATTACCAACAACAATCTTCTTGATATGAATTCATCGATCAACCAAACTTCACTACAGTAGGTCGCAAATCTATTTCCACTGACATCGATCCGGTTACGCTATGTTCTTGGTAGTACTTTGCGGTCGAGAGGGCAACAACGTCAACACTCACGGAGCTCCGACGGAGAACGTTGTGATATCCTCGGCGTTGAAGCCGCAAATGTTCGTGGAGTCATCGAAGGCAAATAATTTCGTCACGTTTTACAAATCGGCGTTCGGTGCCGAGGAGGTGAATCACATCAATCATCCGATGCGGAAGGCCAATTGGGTAGGGGTGTTCAAAAAAATCCGTATCCGAAGTATCCGAAAATCCGAATCCGAAGTATCCGAAAATCCGAATCCAAAATATCTGAAAAAATCGGATATCCGAAAATTCGAATTCGGATACCTTTTTTGAAAAATTTCGGATAGTTCGGATATCCGATATCCAAATTAGTTTTATTTTCCGGATATTTTTTCGGATATTCGGATACTTTTTTCGGATATCCGGATATTTTTCGGATATTTCGTATAATTTTTCGGATATCCGGATAATTTTCGGATATCCAGATAATTTCGGATATTTGGGTATCCGGAATATATATTTTAACTTTTTTTTTCTGATTTAGGATATCCGTTCGGATTCGGATAGCGAATAACTATCCGAAATTTTCGGATATCTGAAACACCGAATATCCGAAAATGAACACCTCTACAATTGGGAGCTTTTGCTTCTTCTCTCGATGGTGATCATGCTCGGTTCCACCTGGTATTACATATATGATTTTAGAAGAAGCCCCTAGAAACTAGAAAAGAAGTTCAACAAATTTTTGAATCTTTTCTTTATGATTTTGAGTATTTACAGAAATCTTAAGGTGTTGCAAGATCTAAAATTAAAGAATATGTTTCGTGTTTCGCCTTCTGTCTCTCTTTTGGTGTCACATATATATGTAATATTTTCTTAGCATGTTTAAACGCATGTAACTTGATCGAACTAATACATTTGTATGATTACATACATGTAATCATGTTTATATATTTTAATAATTGGGTTGATTACATATATGTAATCACATGGTTACTTTTCAATGGTTACATGTATCTTTTTTCTAGAGTGCTTACATATATGCAATCAAGTTTACTTGTATACTTACATATATGTAATCAAATGATATGAGTTGTCTTTTTATTATTTTGTTTTAATTTGATTGATTACATCTGTATAATTAGATGATATGTACGAAAACACGTAAGCTACTTTACATGTAGGCCGATTACATATGTGTAATCAGTTGAGTTAATTCGTTCGATTGAAAAAAATCAGATTTTTTTAATACGTAAATGTCATCTTTTGAAAATTTAAATGTATATAATTATTGTTTAAATATTAAATATGTATTAATATTAGGAGAGAGGAGAGAAAATAATAATTTTAGGATTTAATTAATTTATAAGAGAGAGAAAATAATTTTGTGGACTAATATACCCTTAGAATTTACAATTAAGCCCATTGATTAACATTTATTTATAATCTTACCACTACTCAATCTCAACCATTGATTACATTAATCAACGGTGGATTAAGGGTTTTCTTGGTTTTCTTAAAAGTTAGTGTTTTCTGTGGACCCTCCCATATATATATATATATATATAGGGGAGGGTTCAAAAGAAAACTCTTACTTTGGAGAAAACTAAGAAAACTCCTACTAACCAATCAATTTTTTAAAAAAAATTCATGATTTTTTATTATTAGATTAGAAATGTTATAAACAAAAAAAAATTCATAAAAATTTGTAAATCACGAAGTTACGTATATGTAACCTATAAAGTTACATATATGTAACTCATATATGTAGTTACAAGTTACATATATGTAATCAATGAGTTACATATATGTAATAACATGAATTACATATATTTTTTTTCTCTTTGCTAACAAATATAACCTTATAATAAAACAAAATGTAAAACAAAAAACGACAAACAAAATTGATTGATAACAATTGTGATTAGTTTTCTTAGTTTTTTTAAAATGATAGTTTTCTTAGAAACCCTCCCCTATATATATATAGGGAGTGGTTCAATTGTTAACCCTTTCTTATTACGATAACCAAATACGTACATCTTATTATTTTGGGCTTATATTAAAGTAAATTTAAAAGTGTAAGCTTTTTTTTTTTCTTTTTTAATTCATGTAAGTGAGGCCCACATTAATTACGTTAATTAAAAAATAAGGAAAAACCTACACATTTAGATTTTCTTTAATGTGGGCTTAAAGTAATAAAATGTAGTAGTTATTCGGTTATCGTAATAAAGAAGAGGTAACAATTGATCATTCCCATATATATATGTATGTATGTATGTATGTATGTATAAATTCTAGCTTTTTATTTTAGATAGTGCTTTGGTCATATGATCGATAAGCGTGTTATCTATTAAAAAATGAGTGGTCGCTTATATAAATTCATTTATACATAAAGTGGGTCAAACTAAATTTTTAGAAGAAACTCAGAACAAATTTCCTGTGACAAAATGTCAACTAAAATATAGTAAACATATCCGTGTTTTTAATATTCCTAACTTGAAAAACTTAGGAACAAGAAACACCATCCGAAGTCAAAGTTGACAACTTTTTATTGGATAATTTGCTACAAAATACCATCCAAAAACCTAACATTATTTTGATTATATACCTAGAAACACCAACATTTTCAAACTTAACAAGTTACATTCTCCCCTAGCAAGCTATAAATACAAGCACTACCAATTCATTTTAATCACTCACTCAAACATTTACATCTCATATATATTTTCTTCTCTCATCTCTACAACACCATGAATACTATCATAACCATAACCCTCATCATTCTAATGGCTTTAGTCATTAATCTTTGCGCAACACCAATTGTAGACGATGACGAAGAGTTTGTTCCTTCTTCAGCCGGTTCACTAAGAGGGGCAAGTCGCTTCCTTGCTCAACACTACTCTAGGGGCTTAGTGAAATGCAACAAGAACCCAAGACTATGCCGGGCTAAAGGCAGCCCGGGTCCTGACTGTTGCAAGAAGAAATGCGTCAACGTTAAGACCGACAAACAAAATTGTGGGCTTTGTGGGAGAAAATGCAAGCACCAAGAGATTTGCTGCAATGGGAAATGCGTAAATGTCATGACAGATAAGAGACATTGTGGAGGGTGCAACAAAAGATGCAAGAAAGGGAATTCATGCATGCATGGGATGTGCAGCTATGCTTAAGAGGCAGAAGATGTTTGTCTAAGATAGAAATTCATTTGCAGATAGAAATTCATTCTATTTATTGTTAAAGAGTTAATATCTAATTATAAATTTCCTATTTGTTGCTCACTGTCTTGTGGGCGTATAATTAATATAAACAATTTAATGATTTTTGATATAAAAACTAATTACTTAGTGTAAACTTAATTCAAATAAGTTTAACAATGCAGATCTATGTATATCATGTGAAAATTGTAGCATATGTTTAAATCAAGTTGGGTGTTATAGAAGTACGTATTGTGAGCTTCGAAACTAGAGCAATGAATCATCTCCCACATCATAAGTGCCAACCATAACTATTAACATATAATATATTTGGTGAACGCTAATAATGGGGAAGGTTAAAAATATAACACACTCTTAAAACGATAACTCTAAATAACCCGTCAAGATCAAACCAAATTTTCGAATATTTTTTAACATCATTGTAAACACATTTAGAACCCTATGTTCTTTTATGAGTTTGTGTAAATTCATCACCGTTTAAGAGATAACATCGTTGTAAGTTTTTGACTTACAGTACTGTAAGTGTTTTTTGCCCAAAACTTACAACGATTTAAACAGTGATGAATTTACACAAAGTCATAAATGAACATAGTGTTCTAAATGTGTTACAATGATGTTAAAAAAAATCTAAGATTTAGCTTCATCTTGCCAAAGTTATTTGGGTTAGTACACATTTAGTGGGTTATGTAAAATTTCATGCCCCACTAATCATAATCATAATCATCACAACAATTGCCAGCGGCCTGGTGGATATGTATTATATAGCACTCTTCGGGTTGGCAACCCTCGTGTAAGGTTTGGTCACACTAACCAAGATCTATTTTGACAACAAGACAAATATACTCCACATAATATTTTGTTCTATTTATTCAATTGACAAATGCTAAATGTATTTTTTGGGGCTACAAGTCATTAGGGTTGGTTGTGACCTCATATTTATTTGCATCATATAACATTCATAACTTATGCTTTGTCTCCACATAATGTCTTTTAACATTCGATAGTGACAAGGGGCCTATCCCCCTCGTAACTTTGCTTTGTCTCCGCCACTTCTTGAAACCTTAAAAAGTCTACAAAATCACAAAAAGCTGACGGTTGACATGTTGATAAGAAGCTTAAGGGTAAACATGTTAAAACAAAAAAAGAACCTACACATGCAAGTTTCTCTCATTTTTTTGAACATTCATAACTTTTTATAAGTTAATATTTTTTTTTAAAAAAAAATTACACTATAAAATCGAGGTTTATTTATCTTTCTAATGAGTATAATATTAATATATATTTTTTTTAAAAATAAAAATAACGATTTAAACTGGGTTTTACAAATTGTATGTTTTATGGTGTTTTTCAAATATTATTTAAATTGAATGTTTGTGGTTTTTTTTTTGTGACACATATGTATGTTTTGTGATGCTCGCATTTTATGGTGTTTTTTGAGATATTTTATAGTGTTGACATTTTATGGTCTTAATGGTGTTCGAGTATTAATGAAACTAAAACATGACATTTTATGATGTTTTAAAACTAAAACACCATAAACACTTAAAATTTATACATGTTTTTTTTTTAACTTAGTTTCATGACATTCACGTTTTATGATGTCTTTTCGAGATATTTTATTGTGTTTACAGTGTTTGGATATTCATGAAACTAAAACTGGCCACTTTATGGTGTTTCTTAACACTAAAAACACCATAAACACTTAAGTTTATAAATGGTGTTTTTGAGCTATAAGCAACTTTATATATGGTGTTTCAAAACTACAAAATATATTTTTATGGTGTTTTTCATACCATTCATGAATAAAAAAACTACGTGTATTCCCAAAATAAAAACATCATAAAACGTTGTTATCCAAACACCTCATGAACATCCGAAAAACAAATGAAAAAACACCATAAATGATTGTTATTCTTTTTTGGTTATTCAGTGGAAAACAACATAAAATGTTTAGTTTTATAAACATTTGAAAAAACATCATAAAAACACCCAATTCATTATACACCATAAAAACACCCAATTTCATACAACGCACCGTTATTCGTTTTTTATATGGCAATATTATACTTGTAAAGATAAAAAAAATTCTCGATTTTATTGTGTAATTTGTTCAAAAAAAAATAATAACGTCTAAAAGAGTTACAAAAGTTTGAAAAAAAAAAAACCGAAAACTTGTTAAAAGTCAACAATTATAGCAATACCTATTATATTACTCGAGCCATTTTTTCCTTTTCAAACCTCCTGTGAGATGGTACGTTTAGAGCTATCAATTTCTAAAATAAGTGGCTAAGATTTCTTTTTAAGCTTTTAACCCTTTGTAGTCAAACCACATACAATATTTGTGTGTATGTTTTATAAATTTTAGAAATAAAAGGAGAAGAAGTGGTAGTGGTATCATGGCATGACCAAGACCCAAGGGGTAGGGGTGGGGGTTGTGAGGTGCCCTATGGTGACATTACGGTGAGCTTAAAGTGACATACTAGTGGATGTATGGCTCTACCTTAGGTGATTAATGTTAGTTACAAGTATAGTGGTCATTCGTTTGCCAAGTATAAAGGTTAGGATATAGATTATTTTTGGGTAACTTTGTAGAATAGTAACCAAGTTTCTCAAGTGTTCCAATTAAGTCATCAAAAGTTTTATCTCTCTTTAAAGTCACTCAACTTTCACTAAGTGTTCCAATCATGTGTAATTTTTTTATAAATATTAAAATTTTTGAAATTAATTGAGGCAAATGAAACATATATGAATATTTATTAGTATTTAATTATTATTTTGTCTCAATTTCACATAAATTTAACAATTTTGAAACTTTATTATTAATTCGTAAATTTGTTTTCTTCACAATTACATCTTATTTCAAGTTAATTAGAAAAAAAATCACTTATTATTAATAAATATTCATATTTATGTTTCATTTGCCTCTATCAATTTAAAAAAAATATATATATTTATAAAAAAATTACACATGATTGAAACACTTAGTGAAAGTTGAGTGATTTTAAAGAGACAAAAAAACTTTTGATGACTTAATTAGAACACTTGAAAAACTTGGTTACTATTAGGTGACATATTCCCATTATTTTTAAGTAACATGTTTAGTTCCTAGGTGTAAAATTCCGGTGAATTTTCAATTTCCGACGACATTCCGGTGAATTTTGTGGCAACTTTTGAAAATCTCAAGTTTCTATCGCAATGCTCGGCTAGCACCTACCGATTTCTATAACACTATGAATAAAGAAATAAAATTTCTTAGGTTATTTACACATATCCCCTGAAAGAACAACCATGAGTGGCTCATACTCACATGAGCACCAATCCTCTCTTCCGCTGTGAGTGGAATCACATTTAGTGACTAGTGAGAAAGAGAAACATATTTACTAACACATCACCCCTTTATGTGTGAGTGCCGAGTGAAAGGGAAAATGGTCTTATTTTCATGCTCACATTCACAAAGCATACTCTGCCATTAGGGTGATGGGACTAAATAAGGGGTTGTGTTCCCTCCCAAACCTAAATGTATCAATTTCTAGTTTCTATCTTCGTGTCGTAACACCTCTAACTCTCCAACTCTGTCGTTTTAGGTGGTGATAGTGAACAAGGGATTATGTTCCCTTTCATACCTCTATCTCTTAACTTCTACGGTTCTACCTTTGTGTCATACCACCTCTAACTCTGTGACACATTGTCTAATAGTTCAAAGTAAAACACTCAACTGCTATGAGGATAGAAAATCGTAAAAAGTGAGAACAGACTAGCATAGATTCATGTGATTTTCAAGCATTATTAGCCTAAAGGGTACAAAAACATAGTAATGTGAATAAATCTACCAATATTGTTTTTTAGAATAGTTCAGCTGATACATTGCAATACTTATAGAGAAAAAGAGTACCTAAAGGTTATTTCTTAGAATAAGTTTGATAATCAGGTCCCACATCACGCGATCCACTATTGATATAAGGTCCCCGAAAAGTTGCTTGAGGTGGCAGTGGCTTTGATGAATCAATAATGGGTGCCTTTGATGACCTAGTCCTGAATTCAACATACAATTACCATTTCAAGAAATGATAAAATGTACCAAAAAGCAATGCAAATAAATTGACGGTTTAACTGGTTTCTTATCAGATTTAGTAGGCCTTAAACATTTAAAAACTACTTTCAATACACCTGACCAGCTTTTCCATTAATGCTAAGTTTAAAATTTTGCAACATAAATTAACAAACTGAAGGAATTGACCCATTTAATGACCAACAATGAGGAATATACTTACGCCATGTAAAAGGGAAATGCTAAACCTGCACTTGCAAAAGCTAGTAAGCCTGTGGCAACAACGATGTTACGTTTTCTTGACATGAAGATTCCTAAACACAGGAATATGGGAATAATAATCTGTAGATCAGCAAAAATGATATTAGAATGCCAATGCAAAGCTATAGCATGTCCATTGTAGATAACATACACACTTTAAAGGACTTAAAGCTCCTAATAACAAATCCCTAATCACAACACGTATACCACTTTATAACCAAGAACAATTCTTTCATATAGCTTCCACAAACAACATTGTAATTTTACATTCTTCTGTATATGTTCATTATGAACACACAATATATTGTAAGTAATGTATTAGGAGGTTTGCAGATCACCCGCATCACGGATTTGAGGTGGGGATCTTGAAGAAGTGACATGATTTCATCATTCAAAACTAAATCCATAATTGGCAATTATTTGCTCCATATCAAGATTGGTACTGCTTGAATTTGATTAATTTGTGATTAAAATCTTTGAATTTAACTTGTAGAAACCATTATCAACTAGCTGAAGAATTCAAAACGCAAACAACCCAAAAGATAACACCTAGGTTATCCATTACCCCAAAATTCAAAAATAAATAAGCAAAACCCTAAAATCTATCCTGTATTTGCTATAACTTCATAAAAAAATTTCTTCAAAATTTCCTGATGTGATTTTAAGAAACCCTAATAACATAATCATAATGAACAATTAGAAGTCCAAATCATCTTAATCCTATAACATATATTGATAAATAGAAGCCACCAAAACCCTAAAACTTCAGTCACAATCACGATTATACGTAAGCTGATGCATAGAGATAGAAATCAAAGAATCAAATCAAATAACTGATGGTGAGATTCAGTATAATAGTTTAATTTACCAGGTTGCTCAAAAATTACAAGCCACAGATTGTTTTAGAAAGCTACGAACCGGCAATGATGGTGGTTTATGTTGAACCGAGTGACACCATCAAACATAAAACGGATCAAACAGTTCGGGTGCAGTCCGTGCTCCACTTGACTTGATATAACTACCATTTTACATTTGGATTAACCCGCTTAATTTTTTGGTGTTGATACGTGCGCACGGACTAAAGGGGCAAAGACATAGCAGCCTAGTGGTATTTTAATGGTGGGATAAAGTTCAATAAACAAATGGTCCTGAGTTCAAATCTCACAAGAGGGTTTTTCCCAAAATATTGAGATTCATTCAAAACTGGTGTCTTGATGGTGGATATGATCAAGTGATACTGCTGCTTACACTATTATATTCCGGTGATCCGTCAGCAATCATAAAATTTAGTCGTTCAAAACATAAAAACATGTGCACATGGCTCGATGCTCGCGACTAAAATATTGAAACACGCTTATTCTAATATTTTTATTTTCGTAAACAAGTCGAGCTCGCTTTGTTTGTAATTGAGGCTCAGGTGGCTTACCAACAAGCCGAGCAAAGCCGACCTAAATTGAATAGGTTAACAAATAATCAAGTTAACTGACGTGTGACCAATTAACCTAACAAAATTAACTAAAGTGAACAATTAACGGATGAATCGGAAATCATAAATGATAAACCGAAAATAATATTTATGTTTTGATTTTAAAGTTTAACATACCTGATTAACCAATAGCCGAACCAATATGTAGTTTTATCATCTTCGTCCTTTCTATTTCATGTCCATGTATGTAGTATTAGATGTTAATTGTAATATTTTGGATCAAGTGAAAGAATATTATTATATAAAACTAACATGTTTTTTAAGTTACTATATTTGCCATTTGGGTTTAGTTGCATCACTTATCAACCTATTATAATAAATGAGTATTTTTATAAGACGCATGTCGTGTTCTTGTGCAATATGTAAAAAAAATTCTTGTCTCTCTCCTAATAAAAAGTAATAATCTTTACTAATTAAATTATATGGATAATATCATATCATATATATATATATATATATATATATATATATTATCCCCTTATTAAGCATCAAAATTACATATATCTTCAATGTTAAACTAAAATTACAAATATCCCCATGTTCCAAAATTACCCGTATTAAGGAGAAATATGTAAGTTGTTTTTATTTAGTTCATTAAGGGTAAAATAGGAAATACATAATTTGTTTTTTAATGAAATGGATAAATATGTAATTTACTTTATGATTTGCGTAAATATGTAATAAATGGTTTTAGGAATGATATATATATGTAATGGCCCCTAAATTATATGATTCAATCTCAAAAAATATAAATATTATTATTCTAATAATTTACTAATTTATTAAAATTTAATAAGCTATAAGAATATTTTAATTATATCTTATCTTAAAATATAATTTTTTATTATTAAATATTTATTGTGATTTTATATTAATGAATTATTTTTTTTAATCATTTAGCATGTATGGTACACAGATTTCTAGGCTAATATCTATCTATCTTATATAATAAACTAAGTTACTAACCTGTGTATTACACGGATTAAATAAAGAAAATATAACTAATAAATATTAATGACAATTTAGAAAATATAAGATAATTTTAAATATAAAATAGGATTATAATTTCGTATGATTTAATATTAAAGTATAAAAATAATAATATTATTTCTTTAAATATTAACTTTTTTATAGTTTGTTTCTCTTTAAACATTGTGTTTCAAATAATTGTTTTTAAAAAAATTTATAATTTAAAATAATTAAAAAAAGTGTGTTTTTAATATTAATATATTTTAATGTATTAAAAAATCTTTTTTATTTTAAAAATGTATAAAAAGTGTATTTAATATTTAATATTAAATGTATTTAATATGAGAGAGATGCGGGAAATGGATGATGAAATGTTTTAAAAGCATGCCATGTGACACAAAAACCTTTATTTATTAGTATAGGTAGATAGGTAGATGCAAGCTTTTTTGTCACATGTCATGTACCGAGACATATTTTGATTATTTTTCCCGCCTTAAATTTAGATCATTAATTCATTTGTTAACATTTCTTTATTAATAGTAATAATTAACAACTATGATCAATTATTATAGTAATTTATTTTCTTAAAAAATCCAAGTATTCATTCTTATTTTTTTTATTTGTATACAAGTTTATTTAACTACGATAACAAAAATATTTATATGATAATTTATATTTTAATATAGTTAATATTTATCAATGACATAAAATGTTAATACATAGTTAAATACAATATATTTAAAAAATTAACTTAACAAAATTTATTATCATCACTTTAAAGTGTATTTCTTTAATAATTTATTTTAATGCCTCTGAGTATTAACAATTTAAATTATATTTATTCGGGCATGTATAAATTGGAAACCCACTTGAGTTGAAGAAACTTTGGAAACTTTGAAAAAAACAATGTAAACAAACCCAAAAAATTTTTATTTTTTTTTATAGTTTTGTAACATCATTAGGGTCAATTTTATAAAAAAAAATGAAAAAAGCGCCAAGCCATTTTTTTTAAAAAAATAATTTGTCGACGATGTAACAAAGACGTAACACAGCTGTACAGCACATGTTTTTATGATTGCTGTGTACATCGTGTTACGTCTTTGTTACATCGTCGACAAATTATTTTTTTTAAAAGAAATGGCTCGGCGCTTTTTTCATTTTTTTATAAAATTGACCCTAATGATGTTACAAAACTATAAAAAAATTAAACTAAAAATTTTTTGGGTTTGTTTACATTATTTTTTTCAAAGATTCCAAAGTTTCCTTAGCTTAAGTGGGTTTCCAAAATATCCTTCCCCATATTTATTCAACTTATGAATACAAATGTTTATTTAACAATTGAAAAGATACTATTAACAAAGACATCCTTGACCTGGTGGTCTTCGATCCAACATAGCCACAAGACACGAGTTCAAATCCGGGAGCCTCTAACATGTTTTGAAGCTTTTTTTTTTCTTTTCTACTTTTTTTGGTTTTTCTATATAATTTTTTAGATGTTTTTGAATCTTAAGTTTGATGGCATTATGTTTACGTTTCTATTAAAGTTTATTTAAAATTGACTCGCTTCTTGCCATTCTTTCGAGTTTTTCAATTCTCGCTTTTACGACATAGTAACAACTTACAATCGTTGCAACATGTTTTTATATACATTTTAATATTTTAGATTATGCTGATAGTTTATTTCATTATCTAGAAAGAGAACAAAAACTACATACACGTCAAATTACAAAGTTTGGACGTTAAAACTATCTATATAAAAAATAAATTGCGAATACAAGTTCAACACCTATATCCACACGATGTTAAATGATATAATTTTGGATTTAGATTGATCTGACTTTGAGTTCTCATTAAAACCAATCATATTTTTTATTTATATAACTGATATATCTATGGTTTTATTTCTTGTTACAACATATATATGGTTTCTTAATATTTTTTTTGAAACGAAACATGATCTCTTAAGTCTTAATACCAAATGTTATACATTATACAATTAAAAGGATTGGTTGGTTTACTTTTATTTTGCTAAATATAAATAGGTTAGAATTTTTCTAAACATTTTTAAAGTGGTTTGGTTGGAGTGGTTAATTAAGGCTTTGGATTTTCCCTGTTTTGGGTTTGAGCCCCTTCCATTTTTTTATTTTTTTTTGTATCAATCTCTTGCCCTTTTTTCCTTGGCGTCAATCTCTCCAATTATTATATTTGTTGTGGAGATAATATAGAATTACTATTTTTTTATATCTAGTTATATAAAACTAGTTTAACAAACTTGTGTATTATATGAATTATGTAAATAAAAAATTAAACAATAACTTGATATTATTTAGTTAAAAAATATAATACTTATTTATAATTAAATTTATTTAAGATAGAGAAGTGACAATAAAAAATGTCATCTTATTTAAGATTATTAAGAGAGGAGAAAACATAGTCGTGGAGAAAATGCAAACAATTGATATAACAATGGCTTATTTTTGGTTTGTGTGAAGCCGTTTGATTTTCCTTGTAGGCTTATTTGTAAAATTATAGGCTAAATGAGACAAGAAAGAAGTTGCTCAATATAAGCTTATGCAATTCAGTTCTCCTATTTTGTCTCCGGAAGAACTTTTGAGGCAATGAAGATGACATGTTATCGTAAAGGGCCGGCTCAAGCATTGTTGAGCTCAAAGCAAAAAAAGAAAAAGAAAAAAATCATGAGGCCCTTTTGATCAAAAAAGAAAAAAAAAACAACACAAACTTACCTACAGCCATTCTAACTTCAGTTTTATTCAATGCTCCTGCAGTCCTATAACTTCTATTTTAACAAGCAAAAATAAAATTTTAACCTCCAAAAACCCTCCTCTTTTGTCCTCTGGGACCGACAATTATAAAACAATGTTTATAATTGGTAAAGTTAAAAAAAATTCAAAAAAGATACGAAGCAGCAAGAAATAAACATGAAGCAACAATGTTTATATTAGGTTACAGCAAGAAAGATACAAAGTATTTATCAATTAAGAAGCAAATGAATCAAATAATCAGTTTTCAGCACTAAATTCAGTTCCCTAAATAAAATTTGCAAAATGAGCCAAAATAAAAATAGCAAGCAAAATCAGTTCCCTAAACCAAAATCAATCAGCCCTAAATTTCGCTTGAAGACAAAGTGAACCAAAATCAACTAGCCCTAAATTGTGATTAAAAGCAAACAACCAAAATAAAATAGATTGAAAGGCCAACATTTGAAATATATTATACCTATCAAAGACGGAAAGACCTTATGTTGTAAACGGGTAGTCGCTTGGCGGGAGGCGTGCGGTGATGCGACAGCCGAGCAGGCGGCCGGCGGAGGCATCCGGTCAAAGGGGGGGAGACGTGAGCTGTGAGCAGATCGTAGATTATGCTTCAGATCAGAACAGTGAGCGCTTGCCACCGACAGTGGCGGATCCAGGAATTTTTTCAGTGTGTCACTATTTTCAGACGTTTCAATTAAATAGAGCCGGACAAAAAAATTCCGGGTCGGGTTGACGGTTTGGGTCTTGTAATGTTCATCATGTAATAACAGTGTATTATGTTAAGTCAATTTTTAAAATTAAAAACATTGTCATTAAAGAGTTCGGGGGTACGGAGTACACTTTCGTTTAAAATTTCTGAGCTCTAGATCAAGCGGAAGTCATGGGGTCACACGCCCTTGCAAGTCCAAGGTGGCGGTCTTGCTGGCTAGTCAGCATGCATGGATCAAGGGGCAACATCCCTTGTAGTGTTCAGGGCAACACCCCGAAACCTAAACGAAATTTACTAAGATATGACCAAAATTAACTTAACCTAAGGTTTTAACCACCAATAACTATCATTTTGTTTGCTAAGTTTATATGACCGGAAAATGATTTTAACACAATCATATAGAAACTAAGTAGGGCTGTAAACGAACCGAATGTTCAACAAACCGTTCGTGAACCATTCGGCGGGAAGTTTGTTTATGTTCGTTCATTTAATAAATGAACGAACACGAACACCAAATTTCGTTCGATTAATTAAATGAACGAACATGAACAGGGGTCGTGTTCATTCATTTGTGTTCGTGAACGTTCGGTAACATGTTCATTTACATTCGTTTATGTTCGGTTAAGTTCATTTATTATATTTATTCATTAAATGTGTTGTATATTTTTATTTTTTTATTTTTAGTTTATTACCATAATATTTAAGTTATTTTAGTCTAATATCATAATATTTTAATTTATATAATTATAAATGATTATCTCCGATGTTTGATATTAAGAATGTTGATTTTTAATGTTTAAATAATATGTGTTCATTAGCGTTCATGAACCGTTTGTGAACAAGATAAATTACTTAATGAACGAACACGAATAAGAATTTTCGTTCGGTTAGTGTTCATGAACCGTCCGTGAACATGTTAAAAGTTAAACGAACGAACACGAACAAGGGCTCGTTCGTGTTCGTTCGGTTCGTTTACAGCCCTAAATCTAAGCATTGATTATCGAGATTTCTCTGACAAAGAGCACTTGCCTCAATCAAGTTTACAAATTGCTGTGAAAATTACATTAAAGATTCACTCTTAAAAATCTTTATGGATTCACCTTACCATTGGGGCAAAATCGTACTCAGGATTCACCCTTAAAATATTAATGGGTTCACCCTATTGTTTAACTCTTTCGAAAACTTTTTTTCCTACTAACGAGTCGATGCGCAACGGGTTCCCGTGAACCCACTCTCTTGTGCCTAGATCCGCCCATGGCCACCGAGCAGCTTCTTTGTGAGCAGATTAGGAGCATGGACGAAGCTTATAAGGGGCCCGAGGTGTCCCGGCCCCCTGCTTTTCGCTTGAAGGATCGATATAATAGTATTTTGTCGGAAAATTCTTCGGTTCTCTTCGTTTTCTTCCTAACTATCCTTCAGACCCCTCTGTTTTCATCCTAAAAATCCTTTGGCCCCCTTCGTTTTCTTCTTAAAAATCCTTTGGCCTCCTCCGAGTTTTTTTCCAAGCTCCGTCACTGATTAGGAGCTAGGACGATTCACGATTGTGTCTGGATTTTGGAATGAGGCGAATGAGGGAGTGAACGAGAATGAAATGTGCGGTGATGAGTGAACGAGAATGAGAACTCAGAAACCTCCTTTTCTTTAATTACCGGGCCCACCAAGTTTTAATAGGCCCTCTAAAATGTTAAATGTATTTCTCTCGGTCTCTACTCTCTACTACTCAGTTTTTAACAGGTCCGCATATTATGAAAGCCCAGAAAATAAATCTGTATAATAAGCTCATAAACATGAAAAATAGAAGGCCCTGCATATTTTGAAGACCCTAAGCCCTAGATTAGGCTAATTGGCCCACTAGGCCAGCACCGTGCTCATCTAAACATTTTTTTTACTTTGATCTACCTGCACGGTTACAAGGATTGTTCAAGGTTTTCGATCGGCTGGTCTCAAAAACTTTTTAGATACGTTAATGTTTTTTTAACGAATTATTTGGATCACTGGAGTATGGAGTATCAATGTAATACCAGCGTCACCGTCCGGTCATATCCACACCAAGTCACCAGTTAAGATGAAAACTCAATATTTTAAGAAAAACTCCCTTGTGTGATTCGAACCAAGGGCCTTATTGTCCTAAATATTTCTTTAAACGGATAGCACATTCTCAAAGGGAAGTTCATGCATCAGCCACACCACTTATATCTCACTAATTTATGAGTAAACTTACATTAGAAAAACCTCCTACTCAACAAGGCAATTACTTCCAGAGAGGCCTTTCTCATGTCGGGGAACTTAAGTAAGATGGAAGATGTCCCCTTAATGTAAGCTTATATTCTTATGTAAGTTTTTTAGTTACGTATGTACTAAATTTTTTTTTATTTGTATTTCATTTTTTTTCGTGTTTATTTTTGATTTTTTGTACCTGTTTTTTATACTAGATTTTGTTTTTTTTAATGAATTTTAGTTTTTATGTTTGTATTAGGGCATATTAGTCCGGCCACGTGGTTAGATTTTATTTTTAAATCTTATTAAAAGAATGTGAAAAAGACAAAAAAAATTTCATTTTTTAATGTAACTAGGGTGTAGGACCCCGCGCGTTGCGGCGGGTCCGATATATTATCTCATTCAATTTAACATACATTTACAAATTACGACGACGCACACCCTCATGCCAAGCCAAGCCAGCCAAGTCGCAACCCTCCAAGCCTCTTGCCAGGTCGCACATGACCATATGTAGGCCATTTCCGCATGAGATAAGGCCGCAGGCGAAGCAACAGGTCGAGAAGGACAATAGTTGTCCCTACAATCATGCTTTTAAGCTATCCGAAACACATTCTGATAACACATCATCAGCAAAAGCATGCAGAATAAATGCCATTCAATTGATGTTTCTACCTCTGCTACCTTCAAACCTTCCATATCTGTTACAATATGAGAACAAAATCACACAAAAAGCTCTTGTTTAAGAAATCAAATAAATCCTCTTTTCTCTTTCTCTTGCATCCTTTTTTGGTTTTTAATAGGCTCTTTATAGTAGTCAGTATCAACTATCAAATAGAGAATGTATAGTTTAGAGTAACAAACCTAAGAGGCCATGACCTGCACAGCTGCACTATGTCCTGTTAGTCTATTACCAGCAAAATGAACTTGCTATCTGATCAATTGGATGCATTTAAATCTATTATCACCAAACCTTCTTCTAATTAACGTATAAAATCTTCAAGGGGGTTTAAATTATTATCTCTATTAAAAGGCAACACCAAAATAGTAATTGACATTTATCCAAAATGTATCAAGACCAAAATAAATTGATCAAGGTTAGCAAAAAAAACAATTGTTGAATCGACGAAAAGTCTCCAACCAAATCCACACCGATTTCCTGTTAAATGTGGAACAGAATCCCCAAACAACCATAGCATCTCTAATCAAGCAAAACCAAAAACTGATGCTAGCAAAAAGGGAGAGGCAAATGAGTTTTGTAGATACCTGAAAAGAAACGGACAACTTCCCCATCGGAGAATCGAAGGGAACCTCATCGGATCTTTAGGGCACACCACGACCCTTATCACCATTCCTTTTAACAGAGAGTAATATACATGGGAAAAGCATGAAACATAAAAAATATATTGTTCTTCTAACTTTCCTTTTGATATATAATAAAGAGGAAAGAAATCAAACCTGAATTGCATTTGGTGGGTTGATTTGGTGTAACAGATGAAATCTAGGGTTTCAAATAGGAACTGAGTTTTTGTGCGATAGAGAGAGAAGACGGTCCTTCGTTGGGTTTAAGAGGACAAAACCTAATCATGGCTAACAGGGTTGCACCACCCGTACAAAGATGAAAAGAGACCAGAGAGACCAAATGAAGTGATAATGGCAGCCACTCGTGGTGATGGTGAGAACATGAGAAGCAGGTGATGGTGAGAGCTATAGAAAGAGATGTATGCATAAATAAATTGTACCTTGTGTATAATATGATGTAGGAAAGGAATAGTGATATGTCTCTCACAAAGAATCTTTCCTTTTTAATATATATATATATACTAATGTCATTTTATTTAAATTATTATTTTAACACCATACCTTATTTAACATGGTTTTTAATTACACATAACTATGTTAGAAAACATACGTATTTGAGTAGTATAAATAAAAAAATAAATAGTAATCATTTAATGTTTTAAGAGGAAAATAAAAAATTAAGCGTGAAAAATACGCAAAAATAAGGTGAAGAAGTCATCACATAATAATATATGTCTCTTTAATATTTATTTATTAGTGGATTGTGATTTGTGAGTAATTAGTGAAAAAAGATAGTATAAAGCATTTTATATCCCGACCCGAGCCAACCAAAATTGTATATAAGTAAGTTTCCATGTCTTAATTTTTTTGCAGCAAAACAACAAGCATACTCAGTAAAAATCTCACTTATAGTAGTGTCTGGGAGAAGAATAAAGACAAACCTTACATCTATCTCAGTTGGGATAGAGGTGATGCTCCTAAATAGTCTCCAACTCAAAGTTATCGTTTGAGGTTAATGATCCAACGTTTTTAACTATTATTTTCACAAAGTTATGCCCAACTTAGGTTATCCCAGTTGGGATAGTGTAGGGTCTGTGCAGTATTGTGGGGAAATGCAAGAGATGACCCGAGTAGCAAATGAAGAGGCACGTTTTCTAATTTCTAGTCTTGTTCATGTCATGACTTAATTAGAAATGTTAGCATAAGTTATATTTTTGCAATATTGCATAAGTTAAATTATATTGGGAACATACAATGTGGCCTTTGATGATTTAAATTTTAGAGTAAGAACTAATTAAGGAGAGAGACTTCGATTGAAGGATAAAATGTCAAATGCTAACACTTTTATCTTTGAAATAAGAATGCATGTGTACGTTAATTTCATTTAATATTTATATTATGATTATTCTTTTTGCCTAGTGACATTTGTTGTTTATCTTCACCCAAGTGGTGCAGGTTCAAGTCCATGAGTATATAAATTGTAGATGTTATTAACATATTTCAGTAAGATTTGTCTTTGCTGTTAAAAAGTTTTGTTAAATTTTTTGTTAACATCAAGCGTCTGGTCATCCAGGATCACCCTGGCAAATAGATCATCTTTCTGTCCGAATAATAGAGCGTGGTGACCTGACTCACCCGTTCAGGAGAATACCTACAACTATGAAAATCCCTTGCTCAACCTGAGAAATATTTGTTATAGGTGAGACTACAACCCAGAACCTATCTTAAGAGAAGTCAAGAGGCTATCATTAGACTAGAACCATTTTGGTTAAAAAAAGGTTTTGTTTAATGATATGTGCTTGAAAAAGATACTTATTGATACCCTTTATGATATTTGTCACTCAAGTCAAACTTCATGACGAATTAATGATATAGCCATATGCTAATGATGAGTGACGGATCCAGAATTTTTAATGAGTGGGGGCCAAAATAAACAAAACAGGGCAACACATATAAAAATATATGAACAAACTAATTAAAAATATTAATAACACTAGTAGTAGTAATAACTATTTATATTAATTTAGTTATAAATCTAGTGCTGAGTTTTATTAATTCTAAAACTAGTATAATCTTCAGTATTTCAACTTTGGCTTCATTAACTATTTCATTACCTTTGCTTCCAAACCTCCAAACTTCTAATAGTTGAGGGGGCCTATTAATTTGATTTTAAAATGAGTTGGAGGCCTTCTAAAAAATGCAAAAACAAATTTTGTTTTTTGAATTGTTTTAGAAGAAAATTCCGGTCCACAGTAAAATTGAGTGGGGGCTTCCCACCTCTTCACTCATGCTTGAATCCGCCCCTGCTAATGATGTACATATATATACATATAAACGCATATTTTGAGGCATTATGCCAACACTAGTTGAACCCAATGTTCACATTCGTTGGAGACTGAGCTTATGGTACAAGCCACAAGGTATTAGGGGTGTTCAAATTCGGATATCCGAACTTTGGAGATCCGAAATCAAAAAAAAAATAATAAAAATTTTAAAAAGTATATATTTCGGATATCCAAATATCCTAAAATTATCCGAATGTACGAAAATATCCGAAAATTATTCGTATATCCGAAAAATATTCGGATATCCGAAAAAGTATCCGAAAAAAATATCCGAAAAAATATCCGGAAAAAAAAAACTATTTCGGATATCGGATTTCCGAACTATCCGAAAATTTTCAAAATTGGTATCCGAATCCGAAATTTCGGATATCCGATTTTTTCGGATATTTCGGATTCGGATGTTCGGATATTTCGGATTCGGGTTCGGATACGTATTTTCTTGAACACCCCTAGGTATGATCTGTCGCAAAGAGAGGAAACTATATATAAAATGGGTTGACATGTTGATAAATAGCTTTCAAATCATGTACCTATAAATGCAGCTTTTGAATCATGACACCATCACGACCTGCACCCACTTGAATGTAAAATGAAGTCCATTTAAATGTAAATTGTAAACAAGAACCAATTACTTGTAAACGTCGTGTAGATTGATGAACCAATTTTGATAATTACTCATTGTCGTTTGGTTGATATGACAAAATATTGAATGCTATATAAAACGATCACGCCGCAACAAATAATACTAGTTATCGATTCACATAATAGTGAAAGATTACAATAAGCTGGCAAGTAAGCGAGCAACTAGTTTAGAATATATATATATATATATTCGAAAGGATTATTATTCTATGAAGATAAGTCACTAGTTGTCTAGTTGTATATAACCACAACCGTTCTTATTTCTTTTAATTTCTAAATTTTACAATTAAAGGATAGCTTTTATTTAAAATAATTTTTTCTTAAAAAGAATTTAACAACTACTCAGAAATAGTGGGACAAACGGGTCAAATCCGTTGCATGTTATTTTCCTGTAAAAAGACGTATTAGGTTGAGAACATTATAATTTACCTCATTTGACTTTATAAGATGTTAAAACGTATTTTTTTCAACTTTTTTTTGTTAGGTTTCCGCCAATCATATGTTTATGAGTTGGTTATTGGACCAAGTTTATAAGAACATTAAGATAATTGGTTGTTTTGTAAACATAAATATTTTTTTGTTAACATTCTCTTATCTAGTTTAGAAGGTTAACAATAACATTAAATCAAATGGTTCCCGTTTAGGATGTACGATTAAGATGGATTAGGATAGCTCGTAGGGAGGCTCACGAATTCTTTAGAGTAAGGAATTCATGATTATGTTGTTCATTCGTCTTATAATGAGCCTTTTATCTCTTATACATCCACAGAGAAACCCTAATTAGAACATTAAGGGTAATAACGTCCATCAAGTAATCACCTATCTAAATGAGTATTTAAATAATTAATCAATTAAATAAATAATCATGAGATCATATTGTAAATATTTAATTATTTATTTATAACATTCAAGCCATATAGATATATAGTTATGAACTAGTGCTTTAATTATGATTTATTCCAAACTCATGATCTATCTTCTAACGGTTTTAAATTTTTAACACAAATTAATGATTATATAAAGTGGTATTTTGTAAAACATAACCAAGTTTTAATTTTGTTTCAATCAAGTCACTCAAACTTTGTTTTGTTCCAATATGATAACTTAAGTTTATTTTTATGTTTCACTCTTGGATATGTAATTTATATAACTTGTAACCATAATTTTTTTATTTTCATTTTTTATTTGTATTGTATGATAACATGAAAATAACATGGATTTTGAAAAAAAAAAATGAAAAATCTCAAAATATTTTTAAAATTGCAAAAAATTTTAAAAAAATTAAAAAATTAAAAAATTTGTGAATTTTTTTAAAATTGTAAAAGTATTTAGTTGATTTAAAAAAACATAAAATGCCCAAATGAGTCTAAAATACGTCTAAAACCTTCAAACGGATCCTAAAATCATCTAAAAATTCACTTATAAAGCCTAAACAAACCAAAATTACCTGTTATCCAAGTTTTTTATCTGGTATTAGAACATAAATCAAACTTAAGTTAACTAATTGAAACATAACAAAGTTCTAGTGATTTAACAGAAACAAAATCAAAAGTTGGTTATGTTTATATAACATTTTCCCTTTTATAAAACAAGTAGTTTGAACGAACCCTCATAGGCTCATTGTCAAAACAAAACCGGTGAAACTCACGAGTCCGGCCAATCGACCCATAAATTACCTGTTATCCAAGTTTTTTATCTGGTATTAGAACGTAAATCAAACTTTAGTTAACTAATTGAAACATAACAAAGTTCTAGTGATTTAACCGAAACAAAATCAAAAGTTAGTTATGTTTATATAACATTTTCCCTTTTATAAAACAAGTACTTTGAACAAACCCTCATAGGCTCATTGTCAAAACAAAACCGGTGAAACTCACGAGTCCAGCCAATCGACCCATGGCCCAACTTGGTTAATTTGGCTTGTGCTATCCGAAACCATAGTTAGTAATTCAACCCAGAATTTTAGTCAAAACATGTCGAGATAGATGGTGAAACACAAAGGAAGGAGTATGCCAACAAAGTAATTCAATAGTAATTTCTCCATGGCAAATAGAAACAAACATAACACACAACAACTTTCAAACATTCTAGAAACATGATCATAGACCACATTGTTGTAAGTTAACATTCTGAAACAAGAATATGATGTACTCATTTCTACAGGAAATGAGACGTGGGTATCATACAACAAGACTAGCCCGATCACTTAGCAAGAAGGGATTGATGCGCCTGAGCCTGGTTCTCTTGGTTCTGCTGATAGTTGAGTGGCCTCCTAAACAGCATGATGTGTGGCTCTGGGCGGTGGATGGCATAGTGCACCCATCCTCGACTCTGTTGCACACCAATTGCACGCCATTCAGTCTGTAGAAAAAATATCACATGTTTAAATGCAAATATTTCAAAGGTTTGTACATGTTTAGATGCACACTAAGGAACATTTCAACAATCTTGAAGAGAACTTCAAACCTGATATACTTTTATCATAATAAACATATGCATTAATGATTATTTTTATCATCACAAACCTCATTCAAAAAGTAAAGTTCAAAAATTTAAATATCATTTATGTGCATGCTTAGTTTGTACTCACAAAGATTTCAGCTATCTTGAATAGAATTTCCTAAAATTTCACGCTTTTATCATCTTAAGCAGACACATTAATCGTTGTCCTTTAACATAGAGGAGATATAACAAGGCCACTTAACTCATAAGTTAACCACTGATTCGATGGTTAGTTGCAGGTCGGAGTTAGGGAGGCTAAAGGACATGAAGCATGAGGCATCCACATGGATTTCTATAATGGTTAAATCTTGATCTGAAAACAGGGTGAGAGAGAGGTTAGGGTTTATCCATTGAAGCTAGAAATTTATCAGCAAAATTTACTTCTGAACTGATTAAAGATCAAGCTGTGAAAAGCATTATTTCAATTAAAACCATCTAATCCTATACTCGATCCAGTCTCTTGGAACTTGGAATATCCTATTAGAGTGCCATTGAAAGACGAAATGAAGTACCTTACACATTACAACAACTTCCTAATCTTAACCTTTCCTAAAAGATCTAACTGAAGCGATGATATTGATCATGTTATCAAAGAGGCACATGCTAAAATCTCTTCTATACAAGCAATTTATCATAACAATACTAAATTAAACTTCAAAAGTTAAAAAAAAAACTGCTACAATCAAGTGATTAACCAACCAGATACAAAATCAACAATTTACCTCAGATAGAAGACGATTCTTAGGAAGAAGCTTCGCTACTTCGGGTGGAAGAACAACATGCCTACAAATCACAAGTTCAAATCAATCATCACACACTAATCAAAATCGACAAACAAAACAAGACGAGAACAACAATCGAAGTAAATTAAAAGTTTAAAACAAAAGCCATCACCTGTACTCAAACGTATCATCAAAGTACTTCTCGGAGTACTGAATCTGACCCATAGTCGATTAAAAGTTACAGATTTCAATCGAATCCTGTTGAGATATTGATTAGAAAACAGCAGATTATGGTAACCGAATCAAACAGGAATGAATAGTAGCAGAAATTGATATTTTTAAGAAAACCCTAGATACCTTTGCGAGATGGAGCGGATGGAGAAAGGAGGGATGAAATGGACCAGAAGAAATGCTTTTCACGCACATATAATATGTCATTAAATGAAGCAACGGTAGGAAATTGATTCCAGTTTTCGAAATTTGAAAGCACCTCTTCCAATTTTCAAAATTTTTAATTTACCCACTTTTTTTATTCCTACATATAGTTATTATGGTTTTGTTTCTTTTTATGTCAATACACTCTTAGGGTTGTTTGATTGCGTCTGAATGAGTCTGAATCTGAATGCTTCAGATTTAGATCATTTGTTTGGTGCAAAAAAAACATATCTAAATAGGGATTGAATGTCTGAACCAATGTCTGAATGGTTCAGACTTGAGATGAAGTCTGAATGAGAATGGGAAGAAGGATGGAACGTCTGAATGGGTTCATGACCACACCGACCACCGCAGCTCCTCCCCCCAACTGCTCCACGACAACCACCGCCGACTGCTGCCACTCCACCACACCGACCACCGCAGCTCCTCCCACCAACTACTTAATTCTGCTAGAGGGCGACGGTGAGGGTTAGACCGCGATGGTAGACCGCGACGGTGAGGGTTAGATCGCGGTGAGGGCGACGTAGGTGCGAGATGCAAGACCGCGATGGTGGATTCGACGAGAAGGAGACCACAGGATGCGATGGTGATGACCGAGAGCTGGGAAAGCTCGACGGGCGGAGGCGGAGACGGACGGTGGCGGCGATGGGCGGATGCGGAAGAGGTGTTGCGAGCGGCTGAGGAGACGGAGGAGGCGACGGCTAGGGTTTTTAAGGGAAAAAAAAGTTTTTTTTCTTTCTCTTTCATTCAGATGCAACCAAACACTTAACCATTCAGATCTCTTAACCATTCAGATCCTCTTAACCATTCAGACCTTTTAACCATTCAACACTTAATAATTCAGACTCAACCAAACGGCCCCTTAGTGTTTTAAATAGTTAAACCACAAGAAATAAATTGATAGAAAATTATAATTTAGATTAAAATAGTTAAAACACATATTAAATATGATCAAACTGTAATTTAATCGATTAAGTTATTATGTGTGTTAAATAAATACATGTAATAAAATTTACGAAATGATATTATATTAAATGGTAGATCAATCTCATAAATCATAAATATAATATGTAACAGAGACACCAAATATCTTATCCAAACGCTTTAAATATATGTCATATTAAACATCATACTATATTTTACATATTAAAAAGCAACTACAATGAATAGTTAATTTTTGTTTGTTTTACTTGATCGCCAGTAGATAAGACTATCTGTAATATCCACCCTACTGAAATTTTATTTCACGTCATTACCCCACTAAAAACCTTAAAACACACAGTGATCACCCCACCAGAAAACCTTCCCTATTGTGAGAGAGGAGAAAGATGGTGTGAGAGGGGCAGAACGGGGAGCGGGGGCCGCCCAAACTTCATTTTTTATCCCGCCGGGGAGGGGGGCGGTGTTCCCACTCATCCCACGGGGTGACCATTACCGCTAGTCTAAGCTTTTATCATCAAGATTAGGGATGAGAACACTCATGCTTTTACCAAAGAGGCATTGTCTCAATGGTACCCATGATTCTTTCAAATGGGAGGTCATGGGTTCAAATCCCTCCTGCAGCGAAAAAGGGGTCTGAGGGGGGTCAGGGGTTTTCCCAGTTGGGTTTCCTCCTGGGGTGGTTGTGGTGGCTCATGGGAGGTCCAGGTAACTAGACCTTGATGACATGGCCTGGAAATAGTGGGTTCACACGATTGAGACCTTCGCTGTTCAAAAAAAAAAGAACACTCATGCTTTTGGCATTTGTTATCTTCCGTGCACACATAAACAACCACAATCATTACTATTTAAAGTAATAATAATTAAATAATAATACACATATTGTGATAAACCAAAACTAATATCCAAGATTCAAGACTCAAGACTCAAGCCCTTCATTTCATTAATCAACAACTTTATATATACATCATCATAAATTATTGTAACTATAGAATTAAATGGGGAAGATGAAGAGAAAGAGGAGTAATTAGTATGGAATACATAACACTCCCCCTCATACGTATTACTACTCATCATACACTTATTAATAAAATACTTCATGATGTTTCAGGACAGATAGAATAATTGATATTGCTGGATCAATTATGCTGCCTCATTAAAACCTTACCAAGAAAACCCAATGGGACAAAACTTAGTGAAGGAAAAAGAGTACAGCGTGTATGATGCTCCTCCTTAATTTAATAAACGTCTTTTAATCTACGAAGTCCAATTTTATGTGATAGTTGCTTGAAACTGCTTCTAGGCAAAGACTTTGTAAATAGATCTGCTAGATTTTCACTTGATTTGATTTGACGAACATCGATTATTTTATCCTTTTGTAAGTCATGCGTTGAGAAAAACTTTGGTGAGATATGCTTTGTTCTATCACCCTTGATATAACCTTCTTTGATCTGAGCTATGCAAGCAGCATTGTCTTCATAGATAATTGTCGGGTCTTTCTTGATCTCTTCTAATCCACATGTTTGTTGTATGTGATTAATCATTGATCTTAACCACACGCATTCTCGACCAGCATCGTATAATGCTATCAACTCAGCATGATTTGATGAAGTTGATGTTAGTGTTTGCTTTGTCGACCTCCATGAGATTGCTGTGCCACCATATGTAAATACATAACCTGTTTGAGACCGAGCTTTATGTGGATCTGATATGTCACACCCCCAATTTTCAACTAACGGAATCATACCGTTTGGGAACGTGACAAACCAGGATCTCAGATCATTAGACATAACGAAGACCTCTATATGAATTTCAAAACATACTTTGGTCTTAAAAACATAACATCAGAGTTTTCAAAATCCGCGGAAGCGTTTTAAAACCAGTAACAGTTGTAATATGTAAATTACAAAACAAAATCCTCAAATGTGTAATTTAGACAGTAAATGTAAAACATGCATGCGACTCTATCTCCTAGTCCATGCCAGCTTTGTTGCGCACCTTAGCGTCCTGAGAAAACATGTAAATCAAGTCAACACAAAGGTTGGTGCATAACACAGGTTTAAGCATTCATAATGTTTAAAACAACAGTTTGAATATCAAGTTTGCAGATAACATAATCACACATGCATAGTCATGATAGCTAGTCATTTATACTATTTACATAAGTGGTCGACACCGAAGCTGACGATTGCCATGCTATAGCATGTTTTTGCCTTGCCACTATTGTCTAGCACAACAATAGTAATGTGTTGTTTGGTCAGTCAAACACCTACGTAGATCCCATCTACCAGATGAGGTTTGTCAAACCTAATAGATCTATTTCCAACTACCACGCTTTGCGCTACGGCAAACTAAACGGTTCGAGGTGTGTAAGGACTTTGAAATGCTATGTTGTCACATAATGTAAACATCTAACTCATGCAAGTGATATGTATCTAAAAAGAGTTTGTTGCACATGTTTTCTCCCCCAGAACAGGTTAAAGTAAGAAAGGGGCCGTGTACGCACCTTTGATTGTTGTAGAATGATCAAGCACACTTAAATTCGTGTAGAAATTCCTCCTACGAAGAATCTGTGATTAAACAATAATCTACAATTATTCGGAATGTCGTTTTGTGCTTGGAATCACATATGTGTCAACACACGTATGTTAGAGTGTTAGAAGTGTGCATGCGAAAATACGCGTGCCTTTGAACTCGTTTAAATAAAATCATCTAGTCGTCTATGATTTTATTTAATTAAACGTAATTATACGCGATTACGTTTTCGAGTTAAAATATGAATTTTCTTATACAATTGTATTCGGAATTGAATTCTGGTTTTAACGCAATTCGAACGAGTCGAATCGGAGTTAGAACGAAGAAATTACGGCTAAAAAACTAAAGTTTGGTTTAAATATCAAAAACATGGCAGCCCCCGGTTTTGAACCCGGGACCTTCCACACACACACACAAGTGCATACCATCTGATCTAGCCTATCTTTTGTTAACCTATTCGATTCAAAATGTTTTTAAACATCACTGGGCCGGTTCCCCCCTTTGTTATTCCTTAGCCGAACCAACTAGCCTCAATTGACCCACGATTCGAATCTGATCGACCCCAAAACCATAGGGGTTTTGCTTATAGTTTCTAATAGAGTTCCAGAATGATTTTAATTACATAGTTCCATAAAAAATGTATAGTTTTTGGTTAAAAACCCGGTAGTTCGAACCTTAGTTCAATCCTCAACTTAAAATCGTTCAATTCGATAATGTAAGTCCACCAACTCATAGGGTTTTCATTGAGTAAGGGTTTTCGAAACTATCTGTAGAGATTAATTAGATTTTTAAACTCTTTTGCTTAGAAATCCCCAACCTCGTTTTTAAGTATGAACCCTAATTATAGAATTCAATCAATTCGATGTTTAAACACGAAATACTCGTAGGTATTAGCTTATTCGGCACATTCTGAAACTTACCATGCTATTTAATTTAATTCTTAAACTCATTTGATCAAAAACCCCCAAAACCGTTTTGTTCTATAAACCCTAGAATTGAAATCATTAAATTCGTGTTTGCATCATAAAATTGGCATATCATTTAGCACATTCGGAGGTTTCTGAAACTATCTATACATATTAATTTGAATATAAAACTCATTTGTTTTGAAATCCCCAAATTGATCTTGATATGAACCCTAGTTAATCGAACTCTAACAAATCGATGTTTTTGCTAAAAATTGTTATATGATTCAGAGTAGTCGGCCATATTAGAGTGTGTGTGTGCCGATTTTTACCTGGTTGGACCTCGAATTGATGTGGACAACTAGAAGCTTGATCTTCGGCCTCACCACGATCGAAATCTTCTTCCTGATGCTAACTACTTCGAATTGTTGTGTGGAATGAATTCTAATGGGGCCGATTATTAGCTCTGCTAGTGTAATTGTGGTAATATTAGTCGAATTGTGTAACTTGTATGCATAACATTGACGGTTACAACCTTTGGGTTCGTTTTTGATTCAATTCGACTAATTAATTACACCATAACGTATGTAAACGGTTAGTAATCATCAAGGTGATGATTATAACAGATTAAATTCGATTTTTACTGCCTAATGATTCGAATTCCACTTCAATTTGATAATCCCATTCGAATTTTGACTTTTATAGTCAAAATTGATAATTAAAACATTACTTCTTATAATTTAAGTGTTCAAGATCATATCTCACTTGATTCTAATCTCTTAGAATTGATTTTTCTCGCTTACATAACCTCTCGGTTTATTCTAAAGTTAATGGGGTTAATCCGAATTGCCGAATTGTCACTAATTGGATCACTTAGAACATTGTTGGGCTAAATTAACCCAATTGGGCCTCTTAAATACAACTGGGCCTATCCTGGGCTCATTGGGCCTACCTTGGCCTTATTGGGCCTTACTTGGCTTTACTGGGCGTTACATGTCTTATTGGGCCTGTGATCTAACCATTTTCAGTTAACAAAGTTAATCCGAAAAGTCGGATTGTCACATGATAAATATCCAGCATCAGCATAACCAACAAGTAGAGACTTTTCATTTTTCTGGTAAAATAAACCTAAATCTCGTGTCCCACAAAGATATCTGAAAATATGTTTTATTCCAGTCCAATGTCTATGTGTTGGATTTGAACTATATCTTGCTAGTACATGTACCGAAAATGCAATATCAGGTCTCGTGTTATTTGCAAGATACATAAGAGCACCAATTGCACTCAAGTATGGTACTTCTGGACCAGGTATTTTTTCACCCTCTTCTTGAGGACGATAAGGATCTTTATGCGCTTCTAGCGATCGGACAACCATGGGTATGCTAAAAGGATGAGCTTTGTCCATATTAAAACGTATTAACATCTTTTCGATGTAGTTTGACTGATGAACAAATGTACCGTTGCAAAGATGCTCGAACTGCAGGCCGAGACATAATTTTGTAGTACCAAGGTCTTTCATTTCAAATTCTTTCTTTAATAGTTCAACAGTTTTTTCAATCTCATCAGTAGATCCAATTATGTTTATATTGTCAACATAAACTGCTATTATAGTGAATTTTGAGAGAGATCTTTTTATAAAAACACATGGACTGATTACATCAGACTTGTATCCCTCCTTTTTAAGATATTCACTTAGTCGATTGTACCACATACGACCAGATTGTTTTAGACCATATAAAGATCTTTTGAGTTTTATTGAACTCATTTCTTTAGGTGTTGATTTTAATGCTTCGGGCATTTTTAATCCTTTAGGGATTTTCATGTAGATGTCATTTTCTAGGGTCCCATATAAATATGCAGTGACGACATCCATAAGTCTCATTTTAAGTCCTTCAGAGACTGTGAGGCCAATTAAAAATCGAAGGGTTATCGCATCCACTACAGGGGAATACGTTTCCTCATAATCAACTCCAGGGATTTGGGAAAACCCTTGGGCCACTAGCCGGGCCTTATATCGTACAATTTCATTCTTTTCATTTCGTTTTATAACAAATACTCACTTATAACCGACTGGTTTGACGTTTATGGGTGTTCTTACTACGGGTCCGAAAACATTTCGTTTTTCAAGTGAATCTAACTCAGCCTTCAAGGCTTCTTGCCATTTTGGCCAATCATTTCTGTGCATGCACTCTTCTAGAGTCTTAGGTACGTAATCGTTTTCATTTATTACGTCTGTCGCTATAGCAAAAGCGAATATATCATCAACACATGTTTTATCTCGGTTTAATATCGTACTATTTTGTACATAATTGATAGAGATCTCATCTTTATTTAGTACCAATGTTTCTTCTGGAAATTTGTCTTCTTCTGAAATTATGTTAGTCTCTTCTGGGACATCTACCTCTGCTGGGGTTTCATTTGTAATGATTTTTGATATTTCACCAACCATGTTATTTTGCTCTTTTCGTTTACGTGGATTCTTATCTTTGGAGCCAATTGGTCTCCCACGCTTTCTTTGTATGGTAACCACTTCTGGGATTACTTCAATTCGAGCAGGTGCATTTGATGCTGGTATATGTGACTTTGTCACTTTATTTGTGTCTGTGAATGTATCTGGTAATTCATTTGCTATTCTTTGCAAACATATAATCTTTTGAACTTCAGATTCACATTGACCACTTCGAGGGTCGAAATGTGATAACAACGATGCATTCCATGTTATTTCTTCTGTTACCAGTCTTTCTTTATTCTTATCTCCCCCTAAGACTGGAAATATTGTCTCATCAAAATAACAGTCAGCAAAACGTGCTGTAAACATGTCTCCTGTTAGCGGTTCTAAGTACTTAATAATGGATTGGGAGTTAAAGCCAATATAAATACCCAATCTTCTCTGGGGTCCTATTTTGGTGCGTTGTGGTGGTGATATTGGAACATAAACCGCGCAACCAAATATTTTCAGATGAGACAGACTTGGTATTCTTCCGGATACCAACTGTAAAGGAGAATATTCATGATTAGCAGTTGGTCTCAATCTAACCAATGCAGCAGCATGCAAAATAGCATGACCCCATGCAGAAGATGGTAATTTGCATCGCATCAAGAGTGGTCTAGCGATTAACTGCAATCGTTTAATTAATGATTCTGCTAAACCATTTTGTGTGTGAACATGTGCTACCGGATGTTCAACATTGATCCCAATTGACATACAATAGTCATTAAAAGCTTGGGATGTAAATTCTCCTGCATTATCCATTCGAATAGTTTTGATTTGATGTTCAGGGAAATTTGCTCTCAATTGTATGATTTGGGCTAACAACCGACCAAATGCTACATTTCTAGTAGCCAGAAGACTCACATGTGACCATCGTGAAGATGCATCAATTAAGACCAAGAAATAACGAAATGGGCCACACGAGGGATGTATAGGCCCACATATGTCACCTTGAATTCTTTCCAAAAATGAGGGATTTTCTTGTAATATTTTGGTTTGTGAAGGTCGAGTAATGAGTTTTCCAAGAGAGCATGATGCACATGATAATTCTTGTGCTAGCAAGATTTTTAAGTCATTGAGAGGGTGTCCTGTCGCATTTTTGATTATGCGCCTCATCATTGTGCTACCAGGGTGACCTAGTCGATCATGCCATATGGTGAATATGTCCTTATCTTGTGATTTTTGATTATTCACCATATATGACTCAATAGGATTGATATTTGTACAATATAATCCAGAGGATAGAGCATTTAATTCTTCAACAATGGTATCTTGACCATTTTTCTTGGTGATAATGTGTAGATATTCAATATTGTTTTTAGATGTTGTTTTGAGGTGATAACCGTTTTTTTCGAATATCTTTAAAACTAAGTAAATTCCTTCTTGATTTACTTGAGTACAATGCATCATTTATAATCAGTTGGGTACCTGAAGATAGGATAATACATGCTCTTCCCGAGCCTTCAATGAGGTTACAGATACCAGAGATAGTAGTAATAGGTGTCTCTCTAGGAG
Source organism: Mikania micrantha (assembly GCA_009363875.1). Taxonomy (NCBI): domain Eukaryota; kingdom Viridiplantae; phylum Streptophyta; class Magnoliopsida; order Asterales; family Asteraceae; genus Mikania; species Mikania micrantha. The sequence goes on from CM018695.1 coordinate 62,237,285, forward strand.
ATAACTCAGAGAAAAATTTCTTATGTTTAAGAATAGTGTTAGTTGTACCACTATCTACTATACATTCATCACCAATAATAGCTTTGTTGGAGCTTGGAGACATAATTCTGTAGAAATGATATTATAAAATCAACACAAAATATAAGTCAAAACCATAACAATAGCTTAAACGAGGTCAAAACCAAACAAAACAAAGTCAAAACCAAAACAAACGAAATCAAAACCAAACATGGTTATCGTCTAAAGAAATTAAACATAATGTTTAAACGTCTCGAACATTCTCGATGAAATCACATGCTTCTAGATGAGTGTCTGACCAAAAAGCAGGTGATGATGAATTGGGTGCTCCCTCAATCAGGTTTGTTTCAGTTTGTTTCCCTTTTTCTTTCATCGTTCGTTGATAAGCTTCAACAAGGTGTTTCGGGGTACGACATGTTCGGGACCAGTGGTTGGACATCCCACATCTATAGCAGATGTTGTCTTTGTCCCCGCTAACTCTCCCTTTGTGTGGTCGCCCAGTAATCTGCCGACTTGATCCACGCCCACCATCAATCTTAGTATTATGGGACTCTCGATGCCATGTGTTGCTTCGTCCATGCCCACGACCTCTATGAGGACCACCACTTCTCCCTCTGCCGCGTTTGCTCCGAGTACTTATCGCGTTTGTTTCTGGTAATGGGTTTGTACCGACCGGTCGCTCTTGATGATTTTGAAGTAGAAGTTTATTGTTTTTCTCCGCGACTAGAAGACATGATATCAATTCAGAGTATTTTGTAAATTTCCGTTCCCTATATTGTTGCGCCAATATCAAGTTAGAGGGATGGAACGTTGAGAAAGTCTTTTCAAGCATGTCTTCATCGGTTATGTTATCTCCACATAACTTTAGTTCAGAGCTTATGCGAAATAGAGCAGAGTTGTACTCACTGACAGATTTGTAATCTTGTAGTCTGAGGTGGATCCATTCTGAACGAGCCTTTGGGAGCAAGACCAATTTTTGGTGGTCAAATCGGTCTTGTATATTATTCCATAATTCAAGTGGGTCCTTGATGGTGAGATATTCTCTCTTTAGATCTTCATGGAGGTGATGGCGTAGAAATATCATGGCTTTTGCTTTGTCTTGTAGAGAGGTCTCATTATTGTCAATGATTGTCTCCCCAAGGTTCTTTGCAGTAAGGTGAATTTGGGCATCAAGCGTCCACGGTAGGAAGTTTTTCCCAAAGATGTCGAGTGCGACGAACTCAAGTTTTGATAGATTCGACATTTGTATCTGGTTGTGAGTATTGGTGGCCTCCAACTTTAACATGCGTAGAGTTCGTGCTGATAACGTGTGATAAACCAAAACTAATATCCAAGATTCAAGACTCAAGCCCTTCATTTCATTGATCAACAACTTTATATATACATCATCATAAATTATTGTAACTATAGAATTAAATGGGGAAGATGAAGAGAAAGAGGAGTAATTAGTATGGAATACATAACACATATCATCATTTTGAGGTTATTGACCTAAAAAACTGACTTGGGATATGGCTGGCATCAATTTCTAAAGAAGGGACAAGACAAATATACAAACAATGAAAGTGTTTTTCATGATGTTTGGAAGATGGGATAGGACATATACAAATAAATAAAATATGTACTCCATTCTTTGCTTGCAACCGTTTTCTAGGGTTTCGGTCGTGTTTGGAGAATATATCGTAGATTTATCTGTTCTCATATAAACTCAATGTATTCATTAACTTTACAGAATACGTATTTATTATTAAACATAAAAAATCTTATATTTTTTTAATACTTGTCAAAAGAAGCATAGATGATTTTTGAATGTCATATTAGGCTATTTGAATCTTCTATGCATTTAATAGAGAAGGAAAACTATAGGATCACTGATAACGAACAATTAATAATGACAGAAATCATGCATTTAAGTTATAACGCTAATCGCTATAGAAATAACTACAAAATAATTTTTAAATTTTAAAAGTATAGAAAATTAGCATATAATAGCTATAAAAAAGGAATATATATTTTTTAAATAATATCTCTTGTTATTGTATATCTCTTTCATATTTAAAAACCCACATCACTGTTTATTTTCTTTCAAACCATGTTTAGTTGAAAATGAATTTTTTTAATCTTTTATTCCATTATTGATCGTGACATTATATATATTATATTTGAAGATATTATATTGTGAAACATGTTTGTCCCGTTTGTAATGCACACATATAATGTATATATGTGTCGGCACTCGAGCAACAAAAATAAAATTTCATTAATTTTAACATTATTTTACTTTATTTTTGTGAAGATAACGTTAAAAACGTTGGGTAGTTTAACTTCAAATTATAACTTTGAGTCAGACTCATTCGGAACAACCTCTCTATCCTAACTGAGATAGGGGTAATGTTTGTCTCATTTCGTCCTCCAGACCCTACTAAATAGTAAAAATATACTAGATAAGTTTGCTTATTTTGATTATTGGTATCACTCTGTAAGTTATTTGACTAGGATGAGATCATGCAAACTTATTTAAAATTACATTATAGATTTCAATAGGAATTTTCGAGATCTTTTTTAGTTTTTGTAGAGCTATACAATACCAAATAACCCGTTACTTTCGACTACAAACGTTATGTTGAGATTGTCAACTCAAGATTTACGATTAAATTGTGTTTGTGTTTGTGTTTGCATAATGGTAACTCATGTGCACGTTGTAAAGTGCCCCAACGAGCACAAACCTTTTGCAGTTCAATAAAATTTTATGTAAACGTAAAAAATGCTTCTTGTAATATTTTATAATAAACTAGGTTTATTTCCTCCGGGCGTTACGGCAGGTTATTATCATAGTACACTCCTAAGAACGCATATTATATATCATTTGAAAAGCATAAGTTACATCGCAAAATCAAAATCTCTTATCACGAGCTAAACCATAAACCAACAAATGCTAAATCTCTAAGCAGATATCTCAAATTTAATAAAAACCTAAATATGTAATCAAATATCTCAAATTTAATAAAAACCTAAATATGTAACTATGTAAGCAAATATCTCGAATTTAATATAATCATCTCTGTTTACTACTTTTCAAAGTTAAAAAACTTCTGGTGGTTCAACTCTAAATTTTCAAAACCTCACTACATGAATTAGACACATCGAATAAAGCTTGTTTATAATCAAGCCAAACTAAGCCGACTCGTTTTGTAACTGAGCAGAATTCGAGCGAAGGTTGGCTTGGCTCGTTTGTACAACATGATATGTCATATTATAAATATATATGGTTACTTTTAATAAAAGCATACTTTGGTTTCATATGTGTAATTATGTTACATAAAAATAATAATAGAAAAATAAAAGAAAACGTACAATGTCATGATTGTGCTATATTCATCAAATTTAAGTGCGTTCATAGGTCAGTTTTTTGCTTACTCTAAACCAAAAACCGAAATAGTTTTTGGGTTTTTAGACCCGTTTTGGTTTGGTTTTTATCTTTTTAACAACCATTTGGGTTCGGTTTGGATTTGAGTTTTTCCACTTACACATAAAGTTATGCTTATAGAAAAACAAACCAAATATTGTGTTTAAATTTACAAAAAATCATACGTGTTTTTGGTATCATAAGCATAAAAAATAATAAAATATATGATTTTTATATTACTTTTGGTGTCAAAAACCAAGAAAATAAAAATAAAAGGTTTATAAATTAGTGATTTTGAAAGGTAATATATACACACACATATATACACATTATTCGGGTTTTTTTTCGGTTTTATTTTAGGTAAAACCAAACGTAAACCCAAATCCATACTTTTGGTTTTTTAGAAAACTTACACCAAACTCGTCGGTTTATATATGGGTTCGGTTATTTCGGTATAGATTTCTCAGTTTTTGGGTTTTGGTCGGTTTTTTCGGTTTCATGCATCCTCATTCAGATTAATTCATTTGCCACCAAACTTAAAATGGTCTTTCTTACATACAATGCCATGATGAGAGAGATTTTGTACTATACATATTTGATTAATTCATTTGTGGTCAAACTTAAATAGTCAACAAAAAAATCACTATTTCTTTTCATGGGATTTAATATTATACAATAATTTTCAGTTAGGTTTTGGTCGGGTTTTTCGGTTTCATGCACCCTCATTCAGATTAATTCATTTGCCACCAAACTTAAAATGGTCTTCCTTACATACAATGCCATGATGGGAGAGATGTTGTACCATACCTATTTGATTAATTCATTTGTGGTCAAACTTAAATAGTAAAAAAAAAAAACCACCATTTCTTTTCATGGGATTTAATATTATATATAGTAATTCCTTACATACAATGCCGTGACGGGAGAGATGTTAACTATACATATTTGATTAATTCATTTGTGGTCATACTTAAATAGTAAAAAAAACCACTATTTCTTTTTATGGGATTTAATACTATATAGTAATTTTCAGTTTTTCGGTTTTGGTCATTTTTTTTTGGGTTTCAAGCACTCTCCTTCAAATTAATTCATTTACCACCAAATTTAAAATGGTCTTCCTTGCATACAATGCCATGATGAGAGAGATGTTATACTATACCTATTTAATTAATTCATTTGTAGTCAAACTTAAATCGTAAAAAAAAACATTATTCCTTTTCATGAGATTTAATCTTTATCTTTACTATTATATAATGCATGTTGGTGAGATAAACATTGATGTCTTAAAATTAAGAAAAGTGCAACTAAAAGAGCTTGTGGTACAACCAATACATGCCATAAATCAATCTCGTACTCTATTGATTTTTGTTTTATATGAAAACCTTGATTTCTACTTTCCTTCTTCCCTTAACATCCTTTCCCCTTTTCGGCTTCATATCTCCCAAGTAAGAAATCTTTCGATCTATCACCGTTCTCTTTGATTCTTGTTTCCTTAATCGGTAATCTCTCAACTAGGTGAATGGGATATCATAACCAACTCTTGAAGCATGCTTTCTTGATATCTTTGACGCTGAAGCAATAAGATGAAAGAAGGAGGCATCTTTTCATCTTTTCTTCGCTTCTGAATCAAGACAACCGAAAAGAGCAATTTATGAAGACATTTCTGAGTGACGCACCAATTTCAAAATTCAAATCCACCACTCTCAAATCTCTGGTGAACGTCATTCCATTCAAGAAATTCAGTTCAAATCCCTAAAGCGCTCATTCGATCTATTCTCTCTGGTTCACTCGCAGTTGCCCCCTTCTAATCCCAACAGATTTCGTTCTAACCTATTTTTTATTTGATCAGGAAGGCCAAAACGGGTCAGGTATTTGGGCTTTCAATTTTCCGTTTTAGCTAAATTGCATCTTCATTATCAGTATTAACTTCAATAATAAGGATGCAAAATTTTGTTACCAGAAATTATAAATTATGGAATCAGAGTTTATATGGTATCCTTAGGAGCCTGATTCAAATATTGAATTGTATTTTAGGTCGTATTTTTGTATTTATGATCGGTCTTCATGTTCTTATAAATAATTAAACTTATAACTTTGATGCAAAATTGTATGCTATCAGAAACTATGAACTATGGAATGAGAGTTAACATGTCATCATCATGATTTTAGGTCATTTTTCATATTCATGATTGGCTCTTCATGTTCTTATAAGTAATTAAACTTATAATTGTAGTGTTCTTATAATTAGTTAAACTTATAACTTTTGGTCTCAGGGCAAGACTTTCATTTTGCCAATATTGGAGTCTATCACTAATGGACCAGAGAAAGCATCACGGAGGACTGCATATGTCAAAGGCCCTGCAATTCTTGTGCTTATGCCTACTAGGGAATTAGCTAAGCAGGTATTATGATTAAATTTGATGTTAAGCAAGATTAACTTTTCTTGTATTAAGTGGATGATGAGGTTTTTAAACAATTTATGTTGTTTTTGTTGCAGGTATTCACTGACTTTAAATACTATGTTGATGCGGTGAGGCTTGACATCATGTTGTTTGTATGGTGGAGGAGGAGCATCTATTTCTCCTCAAACCATGAAATCGAAAATAGGGAAGGATATAATTATGGGAGGCAAGTATTTGATCGTGTTAAGGTATCAACTTTTATGGTTTCATTTTTTTTTTTATTTTTAAGCGCGCTAACATGCTTCTTTGGTAAGGAAATGTTAAGTGCAGCTTAATTGGTTCAACATGCATCTGCTTATTTACATGTCATTCATTGTAAAAGGTAGTTATAGGATTGTAATGGTGCTTATTTCATATTAGAATTCTATATATGATGTTCTCTAGGTTTTATAGGATATCCTACAATAATGAGGTTGACCTGTTTAGAATAAAATGAGTTTCAAATTGAGCTATATCAAATGGGTCTAATGTGATTTTGTTAACTATGTACACTAAAGAAAAAAAGTTAAAGAGTTTAGATGATGACTATCCTACATAAGATAGCTTTGTTTATGTAAGTTTCTTATTTATATTTTGATATTAATTAAACTATCTACATCTGTTTGTTCAATATGTATGATTTTCATGATCTAGGGAATACAATTTAGCTTTTTTTGTGCTTTGATGTGTGATTTTTACATCTTCATTTATGTGTGTGTGTTTTGTATTTTAGGGACATTTGTGTCCGTAGCAAGTGCAGCTATTATGGCACTCATCAAAGGCCCTAAACTTCTAAATGCTCACATGCCTTTATCAAATTCTCTACTATTAAATTCAACTCAAAGTGATAATCTTTAGCTTCTGATCTGTTTATGTCTATTTGGTAGCAGACAAGGATTCAATCAAACTACGTGTTTTGAATCTATAGAAATTTGGTAAGTTAAGTACAATCTTTATATGAAATTATAAATATTATAGTTGGCAAAAGTGTATGTGAGGTAATGGGTCAAAATGAGTAGGCACTTACGATAGACTAAAAAGTGTCAGGTTGGATTGACCCATCAACATTTTTTGAGTCAATTGTCTGGAATTGGAAATGTACTCATTTCCACAACTTTTGACCTCTTTGGTGTATGCTAATTTTAGTGAGTAAAATGGGTAAAATCTAAAAAAAAAATTAAAATAAAGGGAAACATATTGTTAAATTGTATAAAAGAGTTAATCATATTATAGTTCTGCTATCGTAATAAACAAACTAATTGTGTTTAGCATGCATTAACCGGAATAAGTGGGATGCAGGAAGTATATGTTAAAATGAAGGTTTGTGAAAGAAGCGTATTCTAACTCTTTGTCCCTTGAATGACTTATGATATGAAATTACTATATATAATCCCAACTTATAAAATTGATCAATTATTTTTGGTATATTAAGAGACCTTTAGGCGGTGTTTGGGAGTACGGTTACCAATAAATAATTTTTTTTATTTAAGATAACCAACTTTTTTTTTCATTTCTCTCTTACATAAATTAGGAATATTTATTGGATGAAATGAAGCAAAAGCTGGAAAATTTTGACAGGTTTTGAATATATATATATATGTTCAAACCATGCAGTTGACACGTAATTTTAACTTTAAACTTGCATGTTTTTGACCAATTTTTTTTTTATTTGTGTGGTTGGTTTTTTTATTTTACAAGATTATTGTGTTTATAATAGATTTTTTTATTTTTTTGTGTATTTTATAATGAAGCTTTGTAAAACTCATGTCATAGATAGATCATACCAACATTACTAAAAAGAAAACTAACAAGAGCATTATCTATATCAAAAGAACATTGATAAATAAATAACAATACAAACACCTCGTTCTATATTGTCGTTGACGCCGCTGCATCGCGCGGGTTTCCTGCTTAATTCAGTTCATCTGGTTAGGTTTAATCGGCTTTTAACATGTTTATTTGGTTTTTAATTGGTTTATTTGATTGAATTCGGTTTATTCAGTTTTTAACTAAACCGAACAAATTAAGGTCTATTGAATTTAGTTTGGCTAAAAAACTTTCGAATTCAGTTTTAGTTACAACACAAAAATAATCAGAATAATCCGAATGAACACCCGACCCAGGAATCATGACTGCATCTGTTTTCTATGTTTTCATCTAGATGGTAGGATGACGAACAAAACCAAATAATAAGACATGAAAATCTTGACGCAAAGCAAGATATCTGTGTATTTTTTTCTTGAACGACTAATTTTGGATCACTAACAAATTACTGGTTTATTATCGGTCACCAGCAATACCGTCAAATCATATCCACCTTAAAGTCAGCCGTTTTGAAAGAAACTCAATAATTTGAGAAAAACCCCATTTGATTCCCGAGCCTTATCTCACTACCAAGATACCGCTAGATTATAATGTCTTTGGTATTTATGTACTTAAAAGATATTTTAACTTAAATTAAATTGATGTTTTTTAAGAAGTTATATAGACTCGAAATGATTTTACTTTAACATAAATCCTGACTCAAATGTATTCCGATTCATTCCAGAACTAACCCTACATGTCAATTTTGTCACGATTTCAAATAATAACGCGAAAAACGACACGATCCACACGCTTCTCCAATAGTCCAACTAGATTTTTTTTGGGTAAAGGGCTTTTGCCCGGAAAAAAATATACCAACCAAAAAACAATTACACAAATCTAGAGGGCATACCCTCGTAATACATCACATTCCCAAACACATGTTTAAGAACCCAAAAAATAAACGGGATAAACTTAAGTCCATCTCCCCACCTATACAAAAACGGGGCATGAACCATAATGCTAAAACAAAACAAACTACACCCAATAAACAAACAAATACAAAGGAGATGACAACCTAAGCCAACCAAATTAGAACGGTAGCATGATGCCAATAGCTCCATATCCCAATAGTAGAAGACATCGGGAACAAACAAGGAACCCATGGCATCAAGCCCAAAATATCCATTAAGCTCCAAAGAAAACCACAAGACCGCATCCAAGCATTCCACTTGCAACTTCTCAAACCACCCAAGATAGCCATACTCACTTTACAAACACCCTCCATCATCAAACCAATCAACCTTTGCCTCACGCACGAGCCCTCCAAGCGCACTCAACACCCCACAAGGAGCACGGGCCCAGAGCCATTTTACCACCCTTCTACCCATGCTGTTCCCATGCCTCCCTGGCCCAATATCAGGCCTCCCTGTCAATTATCCTTCTGCGTAGGTTTGGGATAGGTTTGACATCCTCATCTCCCAAACCGGTTTCAACCCCTCCAAACCGGTTTTATAGGTTTGACATCCTCAATCTTCCAAACCGGTTTTGACCACGCGTTGATCAAACCGGTTTGGTTTGAAAACCGAACCGATTTAAGAAAAAAAAAACGGGTTTGAGCACCTCTACTTCTGCGCATGCCACAAAACAGCCCACCCCAGCGCAGAGGCCGAACACAAACCATGAGCGGTGAGCCAAAACATGTGTAGCCTGTAAATGTAAACAGAAAAATAACATTTAACGCCCCACAAAATATCACCAGTTTGGTCATCTAGCCGCTCCAACTAGATTTGCTTCTAATTTATTTGATTTTCAATTTTCATATTTACTGATCCCTGTGTTATCACTTGATAGCTTCAGTGATGATGTGTTTTATCTTCGATTTCAAAATCAAGAAAACAGGGATGTGATCACCGATTCACCGGTACTTACTAGTTACTAATTAGACTAAAATTTGAAAATTGGCGAGAAAATTCTTCCGAGAATGTGTCACCATGTAGCATACATCAAACTAAGGAAACGAACTCTTTGCAGTGGCGGTGTTCTAAATCTGCGGCAGCAATTAATCCATCAGCTCCAAATATCCAAACCCAGTTTGATTCATGAAGAACAAGCGTACTCCAGTCTTCTGACGATATGTCTTCAAAACTGCAAACAAATTCAAGCCCGCCGACTGTTCGATGAAATGCCTCACATACTTCAACGAGCATCCAGAGCAGTTAACCTCATTCATGCCCAAAGTTTGATTCTTGGATTTGATTCCAAAGGAAGACTTGGCAATGCCATTGTTGATTTGCATGCGAAATGTGGCAACATTACCTTTGCTAAGAACGCATTTAATCGTTTGGAACAAAGAGATACATTGGCTTGGAACTCAATTTTATCTATGTACTCAAGAAGGGGACAGTTGGAAGATGTTCAACAACTCTTTGGTTCTATGCAGGCTTCTGGGGTGGATCCAAATCAGTTTACCTATGCAATTTTTTTATCGGTTTGTGCAAGATTGATGGACGTTGTGTTGGGTAAGGCGGTGCACTGTCATGTTATCAAAACAGGCTTTATGTGTGATTCGTTTTGTGAAGGATCACTTATTGACATGTACGCAAAATGTGGTCTTGTTGATGATGCATCAAAAATATTTGATGGGTCTGTTTACTCAGATACAGTTTCTTGGACTGCAATGATTGCTGGCTATGTTCAAGTTGGTCTACCTGATAAAGCAATAAGATTATTTAAGGATATGTTGAAATTGGGTCATATACCAGACCAAGTAACATTTGTAACTGTCATAAGCGCATGTGTTGAATCAGGGCTTTTTGATGATGCTCGCCAATTGTTTGATGAAATGTGTGATCCAAATGTTATAGCATGGAATGTCATGATCTCAGGGCATATTCGGGGTGGTTTTTACCATATAGCTGTCGATTATTTCAAGAATATGACTGAATATGGGATTAAACCAACAAGATCCACTTTAGGAAGTGTTTTGAGGGCAATTGCAAGTACATATGATCTTGATTGCGGTTCACAAATTCATGCCCTAGCAACCAAACAAGGGTTGTTTTCCAATGTTTATGTTGGAAGTTCCTTAATCAATATGTACGCAAAGTGTCAAGAAATGGGGTCCGCGAGGAGTGTCTTTGATGCATTGGATGACAAAAATATTGTTTTATGGAACACAATGCTTGGAGGTTATGCACAAAATAGAAATGCTGATGAAGTAATTGGTCTATTTATTAACATGAGACATTTTGGTTTCTTACCTGATGAATTCACTTACACTAGTATTTTAAGCACGTGTGCTTTTTTGAAAAGTGTTGAATTAGGGAAGCAATTGCATTCACTTGCTATAAAAAACAAGTTCAACACGAACTTATTTGTGGGAAATGCATTGGTTGATATGTATGCGAAGTCTAGTTCTCTACAAGATGCTATAAAACAATTTAGCATGATAAAGAATCGGGATAATGTTTCTTGGAATGCAATGATAGTCGGGTTTGTGCAGGAAGAAGAAGAAAACAACGCTTTTAGCATGTTTCAGAGGATGAGAAAAGACGCTATTACCCCTGATGAGGTATGTTTTGCTAGTTTACTCAGTGCTTGTGCAAATATTCAATCTCTCACCAAAGGACAACAATTGCATACCCTTTTAGTTAAATTAAATATGGAAACCAGTCTTTATGCTGGAAGCTCTCTTCTTGATATGTATTCCAAATGTGGGGTCATTTCAGATGCACAAGTAGTTTTTAGTTCCATGCCAGAGAAAAGTGTAGCTTCTACTAATGCTTTAATCAGTGGGTATATTGTTCAAAATTCCATTACATTAGCTTTAAGTCTATTTAGAGATATGCTATTCCAGGGATTTTTAAAACCATCAGAGGTTACATTAGCAAGCTTATTGGATGGATGCAATGAACCTACCAAATTGACGCTTGGAAGACAAATTCACAATTTAGTAATGAAATATGGTTTTGTTAGTTTTGATGACGAATTTCTGGCTGTATCTCTTCTGGGCATGTATTTTAACACGGCTGTCCCGTCAGACGCGATGGTTGTTTTCTCAGAATTGCCAAACCCTAAAAGCACGGTTTTGTGGACTGCTGTCTTATCAGGACTTGCTCAAAATGATTGCAGTGAGGAGGCCTTGGAATTATACCAAGAAATGAGGGGAAACAATTCAATGCCAGATCAAGCGACATTTGTTAGCATTCTTAAAGCTTGTGCAGCCTTGGCATCTTTACAAGACGGACGCGTGGTCCACTCGCTTGTTTTCCACACGGGTTTTGACTCTGACGAGTTGACTTGTAGTGGGCTTGTGGATATGTATGCTAAATGTGGGGATATTACAAGTTCTTCACAAATTTTCAAGGAAGTAACTAACAAAAAGGATGTTATCACTTGGAACTCAATGATAGTTGGTTTTGCAAAAAATGGGTACGCTGAAAAAGCACTACAAATGTTTAACGAAATGAGGGAGTCAAAGTTTGACATAAACCCTGATGACATCACGTTTCTTGGAGTACTTACTGCTTGTAGTCATGCAGGAAAAGTATCTGAAGGACGTTGTATATATGATTCTATGATTAATCACTACAAGATTGAACCACGTATGGATCATATTTCATGTATGATTGATCTTCTTGGGAGGTGGGGTTATCTCAAGGAGGCTGAGGAAATTATTGAGAAATTAAATTTCAAACCAAATGCAATGATTTGGGCTACATTTCTTGGGGCATGTAGAATACACGGTGATGAAAAAAGAGGAAAACACGCGAGTGATGAGCTGTCTAAATTGGAGCCCGAAAGTTCAGCTTCATTTGTGTTGCTTTCTAATATATATGCAGCTTCAGGTCGGTGGGACCAAGTGAAGTTTGTTAGAAGGGAAATGAAAGAGAGGGGAGTTAAAAAGCATCCGGGATGTAGTTGGATTAAGTTGGGACAAAGTACACACTTATTTGTTTCAGGGGATGATTCGCATTCAAGTTGTAGTGAATTATACACGCTTTTGAAACAACTTAAAGCACCAATGAAGGATCCAGGGCTTGTTCCACTTATGCTATGATTTTATTGCATTCATTTATAACTCACAGGTACATTTTTGCTGGAACCAGGTATTTTTACAAGATGAAATCACCTTAATTTACCTTTGTCATCATGGTTGTTTGATTTAGGTGCAAATTTATTACATTTGAACGATAATACAGCACCGGGATCATACCAATTTTACATTGTTGTTGGTATAACAGAAAAAGGAGATTCTTTTGTTGCTCAACGGTGAACATGAGGTATACATCATTTAAATTATAATTTCTTGCATCTCTTCAATGTGATGCATCATATACTGTGTTTATCTTTATGTCATATTTTATTATGATAAATGATGGGTGTACCCTGTTCTTGATTTAGCTCTCGTTTTGCACAGGGGTCGGATTGCTTCGCGATCTGGTGTAATCATCCTTACACTATACATTTGTGAAAGAGGTTGTTTCTCACTACTTGAATCTGTGACCTCATTACAAAGTAGCAATCTTACCGGTTGCTCTAAGCCTCCAAGGCTCGCCTTTTATGATGATAAAAAAAGAAATACGTACTTCTGAAGGAATGATGAGAATCCATTTTCGTTATGCCCAATTTCCACATAGATTTGATGGTATTGACAAAGAAGATCGATATGCCAACAGAATTTAGTCTTTCACCGGAAAATTCATCATACCATAGGTAATTAATTAATCAATAATACTTAGTAGCCTGAATGTTGAATAGTTGTAACTACTTGATTTGATGACTGATTTGCAGATCAGTAACTATTAGGTTTGGTCAAATTGCTTGCCCTCGGTTATTCATGATCCCCAATATATATACAGTAAACTATCCCATTATAATAGGGATAGATATAAAATCAAATAATTACAAATATTTAACAATATATATAAATCTATTCCTATTATATGTTGAGGGATCTATTAGTAACCTTGTGAGTTTATGGTTTATGTTCCCTTTTGTTTTGATTTTTGTCACTGGTGTCCTTGAAATGAGATGGAGTTGTGTTCAGTGGCGCACCTAGAATTTTTTTGTATGGGTGTCGGAATTTTTTTTAGTAGTTATTTGATGATAAATATTTTTTTGACCAACTCAAATTGGGTCAGGTCGGATAACCTAAAAAATGATAAAACTAAATTTAATTACAAATACATAATAAAAACACGTCAAATAATCATCTCATTAATTATGATGATATGATAAAATTGGTTTTTTTTACATGATTCGAAAAATACTATTTAAATTACAAATCAACTAATTTTTTTAATCATGCCAATAAGTTTCAATTTTTGAAATTATACAATAATTACTCAATATATAAATTATGGTTGGTCGGATGTAAATGACAAAGGTGTATATAAGTAAGTAATTGCTTTTAGCCTATTTTTTTAGTCGAGATCCGAATATTATTTCTGAACATCAAATTCAATCACTCAATATACAAATTTGGGTCTTATTACTTTTTTTAAGCATGATATGACTAATTAGGTATTGAGTTAAATTAATAATTACCAACTGAGTTTAATCACATGCATATTGCATTATTGAGTATTATTTTATAACTTTTGGATTTAAAATGATTTAAATTGGGTTTCATCGATCTGTTTCGTCAAATTTTCATGGGGGTCGGTCGAGATCAGATCATATATACAACATTAAAAATCAAAAGTTCATGGGGGTCGGTTGACCCCCATACACAATGAGTATGTACGCCCCTGGTTGTGTTGGAAGTGTGTATGCGATGAACTTGGTTTTAAAAAGCGCCAAGCTCCCATAAGCAAAAGGTCTAAACACGAAGCGCAGGGTGTTTATATAATTTTTTTTATACATATCATAGATTTTTACCTCCCCAAAATATGACAATAAATAAGGTTTGTATGTTTTTCAAAAATAACAATATTAATAATAATAAATACGGTTTTTATATACGATTTAATGTAAATTACTTTCATGTTCAACCTTTTTAGCTATATGTGTAACAATTTAAAGCATAAAAACACCCCTGTACAAGAAGTGCATGCCTTAATGGGTTTTTCCTAACAAATGTGCTTTTTGTGTGCCTTTCATATAGAGTGTGTGCCTTGAGTCACATAAGGCGATACACTCTGGCCTCAAGTCCCTTGCACCTAGGCATGCTTTTTAAAACCAAGAGATGAATAGTGGTTCCCAGTCATGTTATCCACTTTTTGGTAAGCTGATTTTCGTGTTTTGTGTAATTGTTTATCTTTACTCCCTCAAGGGTTTGATGAGAAACATATCCGTAGGCCAAGCATTGTTGTCATGTGTAGGGGTGTTAAAAAAAACCGAAATCTGAAAAAATCCAAAATTAGAATCGTATCCAAAACCTGAAAAAGCCGATCCGATTTCTTATTCATGTTATACGGATAGATGCAGCCATGCAGGTCAAATATTCATTTTCTTATTCGGTTCGGATATCAAATATACAAAATCTTGCTTATTTGGATTGGACATCCGAATTCAACTCAAATAAACTAAATAATACCCTATTAATTTGGGTTATTTGGAGGTGAAAATCAAGCTTACTCGGGTGGATTCGGATAGGATAATCACATATCTTATTCAGGTGTCGGGTTTCGAATAGGATCTAAAATTTCTGATTTTCTGAATCCGAATAAACCGTTATGCGAACTGATGAGATCTATTGTGATATTAAATCTATATGTATTTTAGTTACCTTTGTAAATCAACATTTGCCTTTGTAATATCAACATTTCAGTTCTTAAAATTAAATAAACCACGAACCATATGATTATAAATTTATAATGCAAGGGTGTGTTTGGTTTAAGGGTATAGGAATAGGAATGAGAACGAGGCTCATGAAATCATTACCTTTTTTCACATTAATCTATAAGAGAGTGGTTTTACAAAACCATTCCGTACTTACTATGCTAAAACCTATATGCCCATACCAAAAGATTCCGAAAAATAAATTTGACGTGCAAAAGCTCAACTGTACACAAGGCGACCTTGGGTGCAGGTCTCATCGTGTTCTAAAGGCAAAATTGACGTGCAAAAGACGCACCAGTAAACTGCTTAAGGCACAGGTGAGGCACTTGCCTCATGTACATGGTGACCTTTTGTGTTTCAGGATTTTGAACCACATTATTTTTTGTTTATATATGTAGGTAATTTATATACGAATTCATATACAAGACTGATTTATAGCTAAATTTTAAGTAGAAGATGCTAGAAAGATGAGCCTGTGTTAAAGTTGCAACATCTAAAGTACTTTTTGCTTAACCCATGTTTGCATGGTAACAACATGCATGCACATGTTTAATTGATGTCAGTTAGTAGTTTCTCAGTGTGTGTGTGGTAGGTTTAGTGAGACAGTGAGTCTTACATTTTACTATTTATGTATTTTGTTTCGACTTCTAAGTAGATCATTAATATCAATCAGAAAGCTTTTGGGCATTTTTACTTTGTTCATTACTTACTTCACAGCCATCCTTTATAATCTTCCTGAGTTGAAGAATCACTTTCTTTACAGTTCTTTACAAGTGGTATACTTGCAAGGCCAAGACCTGTGGGAAATATTGCAAGGAAATGATACCAAGTACCAGAACGGGCTCTAAGAAAGCGGCGAGTAAAGGGCAGAAAGGCGTTGTTTATCCTAAAAATGACAGTGGAAGAACTCTTTGAATACATCAAGGATTCACCAAATCCTATAGTGGCTTGGGATACCTAACCCAAAGTAATGACCAAGAAGAACGATGCATGATTACAGTTGCTCGCGAATGAATTGTTGTCAATAAGCCAAAAGGATCTTACCATATTTTAGTACTTTCATAAGGTTAAAATCTTGTGTAGGGAAAATGGTGATCTTGACCAACAGTCATTTTTTGGTGATGCAAGGATGAAGCTCATCATAATCCATGGATTGAAGGCCAAATACCAGCGTGTTGTAGCCAATGTGCAAGGTTGGCTAAGCTAAACAACCATGTTTGGGTGTGTTCGATAATTTGCGACCCCGTCAAGAAGCTCTATCCAAACAAATGGGATGCAGAGGCCTTTGTTGCCTAAGCTAAGGATGCAACGGCCATAGGGCTATAACTGAGATTCAAAGAAACTAGATGGATAACTGGATCATGACTCGGATTGCTCGAATGACATGACGTGAGATAAAAATCGGTTAAATAACCTGAGCAGTACGGAGGCAGCCTGGTTGTAATCATAGCCAATAACTCTAGGCACTCAATTGCTCAAATCGAAGATCATCCCTGGAATGAAGAAAAATGTATTCCCATACCACAGATTATAGCTGATGGTTATTGTGTGGTGTTTGGCCCAAAAGATGTCAAGGTCTACAAGGAATTTGAAACAAAATCTACATTAGTACTTCAAGGTCATAAGAATGATACCATGTACATGTTGAACGTGAAATCAGCGTATGTTGGTAAGACGAAAGGGAATCAGACGACTGATCTGTGGCACTAACGTTTGGGCTGTGTGGGCTTCAATAAGTTTGGCCAAATAAGCACATCATCGAAATCAATCAGAAAGGGTTGGCGTTGTTGCGACCCGTATACCAGGAACGTTCATGTCAAGTGATAGCAAGGCTCTGCCTGATATGGGACAACTCAAAGAAAACCTTTGAAATCTCACTAGTTAAACTCAAGTTTATTGATGATGAAGTGGTAGTGGAAGAATTTTATACAACTGATCAGAACAGTGAACAAAATGCTGCACCATATATGAATTTAAGGTGGTCTTCAAGGGTATCCAAATCAAAGAATGCTAATTTGCAACTGTTGTTGTTAAGTCAAGTGAACCAGAATGCTATGAAAAAATCAAGCATAAAAAGGGAATGGAATAGAGCAATGAAAGAGGAGATGGAGGCACTTCTAAAGAATCAAACTTGGGAGCTCACACCAAAGCCATCGAGTGTAGCACTGGTTTCGTGTAAACAGGTCTACAAGTTGACGCAACGTCTAGACTGGTCAAGGGAAAGATACAATGCTTATCTAGTGGCCCGAGGATTCTCACAACAATATGGGGTGGATTATGAAGATACTTTCAGTCTTGCGGCTAAACTAACTACTATGCTAGTCTTACCAGCACTTGTGGCTAGTAAACGGTGGAGATTATGGCAAATGGACGTTTATAATGTGGTCATACTTGGGGATCTTGATCATATCATTTTCATGGAAAAGCAGTTTGGGTTTGAAGATCAAGAACATCTAAGCTGCACGTGCAAGTTAAAGAAGGTGATTAATGGTTTGAACCAATCGCCTCGAGCATGGTTTGGTAAAATTGGTTAAGTAAATAACAAAGTTGTGGTAGTACTCGTGTGTGTTGACAAATTGATTATTACAGTTGATGTTAAGGAGCAGATCAACTCAGGATGAAACACTTAGGGAGGTTGGTTCATTTTCTGGAGATTAAATTAATTTATAAAAGAGACGACTTTTTGATACACCAAACCAAGTATGTTCCAAATCTCCAATGGAATAAAGTATCAAATTATCCGTTGATCAGAGTAATCGAAGATCCAACAGGTTACCAAAAAATAACGAGGAGCGTTCTCCAAGATCTTGAGTACGTTATGCGAGCACTAAAATGTGCTTCTATACATATAAAGAAAATTCATAAATTGATGATAATTAAGACAAAAAATATTTAGTAAATAAAATAAAACAAAACTATTGTAGCAAAATCATTTGTTTTATATATTAAAATTATGTTTTATTTAAAAATAATTTTACATATAAAATATAAAAAAGTGATACCTTGTAACTAGAGGTGTGGAAGTCTTCTGTTTTTTCTTTTTTCAAACCGGTTATTGCTTAGATAAAAAAAAAAAAGTTAAATCTGATTTTTTAGGAGAGAAGTGGTTGGTTTGGTTAGCTTTGCTTTCGGTTTTGAATGGTATTTTTTTACCACTTTAACCGATTTAGTTATCTTTAATCACACGTCTTGCATGGGGTTCGGGAACCAGTCTCTATTTGATGAGTTGCACTGGGTTGGGACTGGTTTAGTTTAGGGGTGTTCACGAGTCGAGCCGAGCCGACTAGGGACAAGCTCGAACTCAGATCATATTTCTACCGAACTTGGATCGGCCCAACTCTGATTGTAAACCGAGCATGAAATCTTGGTTCGAACTCGGCGTGTTTTTAACCGAATCGGCCTAGCTCGGTTCATTTTTGGCTCTGTTTCTACATAATTTAGGTTTTAGGATGTGAGTTTGTGACATGTGAGCTCCACTCATGTTTTCTTTTATTTTTTATTATTTTTTTCTTTAACATAATCACAAATATGACATCAAAGTATAATAATTATTAAAAGTAACATTATTATACTTTGATATAACATGTTGTACAAAGTAGCCGAGCTAGCCTTGGTTCGGACTCGGCTCGGTTCGAATCGGTTACAACGAGTTTTATCTGAGTCGAGATTTTTTTAAACTAGCTACAAGCCGAATCCGAGCTTATGTTGGAACCTAATAGTTTGACTTTTAGGCAGATTGTTATAGTCGGTTTGATTTTTTAGCTTATGATATGCAATTACTAACTATAAATGTCTCGTAAGTCGTAATTATGGCTTCATTATTTATTGTATATCTATTTAATTTGTAATTTTAGTTGGGGTATTTTTAATTACACCCTACTCTTATTCATTCGATCAAAGAGAAACCATGTAGTGGGAAGAAAAAATAAAAATTGCCATCTAATTTTCTCATATATTAAAGAGTTCAATACACAAATATATATAATATAAATGAACAAATCTAATATTTTAGTTATTATTAAAAATAAAATAATATTTATAATTGTAACTAAATTTTTGTTTTTCTATCTATGAATCAATTTACATGTAGATGAGAGAAGAGCATTCGATTTACATGTGTGTTAAGTGTTTATATAACACGAGTGATATATACATACACATAAATTCGAAAAGCTTTTTGCTTAAAAAAATTATTAAGAGATTTTAATTTTATAATTTATAAATTTATTGTTGATATCAAAGTATTAAGGGTAAAAACTAAAAAGGCGAAAGAGTATGATAAGAATTTTTTTTTTTTTTTACTTTTTCTAATTCCTTTGTTTTTTCATAACTTAAAATCAATTAATCAAGTGTTTTTTCTTTGATTTAAATGTAGTGATGATATACCTTTTTAAAAAATTCGGTACGTTAATATGCTGTGTTAAAAATTTGGTACCTTTTTTCAATATAATTTCATCATCATGGTTTTCATTTTATTTACATTTCATATTGACTTTACTCTTTAATAAAACTCACATTTACCTATAAAATTTATTTATATTATAAAATAACTCACAACTCATTATTTATTAATTCTTTAAATTTTGTTTGGTTCTTCAAAAAAAAAATTATTTGAACCTTGCTTCAATAATATATCTAGAAATAGATATATCAATTTAGGTACATTGATAAGAAATACTTATGTTGTTAGTTATGTTAGAAGATTCACATCTCATTCTTTGTCCTTATCTTTATAAATTAACAAAACCCATATTTACTCATAAAATTTATTTACATTTTATAAACCTATCACAACTCATTATTCATATCAGTTCGTATTTAATTGAATAATATTTGTTTAATAATTTTTAATTTTGTCTCATTCTTCCAAAAAATTTTAAAAATCTCTTTTATCAAAAGCAAAATTCTAAGCATTTAAATTAAACAAAACAAAAAGAATATATCCTATACTGACCAAATAAAAAATGATGAAAAATTACAAATTAAAAAACAAGTTTTGAAATGATAAAATGCTCTCAACTGTAACGACTATGAAGCATTAGTATCCTGTTTCAACTTTAATTTAGACTTTACTTATAACAAAAAATTTATGAATGAAAACGTAATATCAATAACCAATATATCATAATTCATATATGTTGTGCTCGTGATGGTGGCCTCTTGGTAAGAAAGTGGGTATTTATAATGTGGTCTAGGGTTCAAAGCCTGACACCACCCAATTTTTCCTAGGTCACGCGATTTACCTTTTTCATTTGACAGTGAGAACAGTCCGTGAGGGGTGCCTAATGGTAGTGTTCACCATTTTTTATATATAATTCATTTATTATTATATTTTATTATTTTATTTATCAATTACTAGTCTTGTGTCTCTAATAAATAAATAAATCAAAACGAAGCAAACATTTATATCTTTTTGTAAATCCATGTTGAAAATATAATGTGTATTTTATAAACGATACCTTAATGGTTAAGTAATATATAGATTGATTTTCAAAGAGAGAGATTGGGGTAGAGAATGAAAAGTTGAACTCAGCCTTTTTAAAGATAACATAACTTAAAGTGAAATAGAATACAATGTGAATTATATTGGTGAGCATTATTTTTTGCTTTTTATTTTGTTTGTTTTTATAAAGCAAAACATATAAACTCGCCTAGTCGTTCAATGATCCGCTGGTAGCACGATGATACTTTAGTGATTGTTTAAACACAAACTCACACACACACACACACACACACACACACACACACACACACACACACATATATATATATATATATATATACGGACTTACTCTATTAAGAACCATTAAATATGAAGAAACCATATGAACTAATTTGAAGCACAAGTTTTAAGAGGTATAAAAATAATTTTCTTTTAAAATAGTGTAAGTTACTTTTATACCCTTTTAAACTTGTGGGTAAAATTGGTTCTTTTAGTTATAAAGTAACAATAGTTCTCAATTTAACGTTCTTCTATGTATATGTATATAGAAATTCCCATTTTTGTTTTAAAATTCTCTTGGTCTCTATTTATTCAAATGATAAATTAATGCTCAAGTTTCTATATAACTAACTGAGTATGGTTATATTGTAATTTTAATCTTTGAATGGTTTGTTCAAAACGATACTATTTTTTTTTGGGAACAACGAATCTATATGTATACAACCTTTAAATTAATATATTATTTATTTAGGTTTAAACCCATGACCTTCAGACAAAAGCTATACCAAATATTCTACTCTCACGTTAGCAAACATGATACTATTGGTCTCAAGAATGGATGCGTGTTAACTTTTATTAATAAGAGATAAATTTATGACTAATGTGATGCAATTACGTTTTTACATTAAGGAAATGGTTTTTAGCAAGTTTATTTATGGTAATAAAAAGTAAGGGTAAAACTGTAATAATGTGTTAAAACGAGAATGGTAATTAAACTTACATTGAAACCTTCAAAAAGGCTAATTCTATAGAATTAAGGTGTGCTCGGGTCTGCTTTGGGCTTAAACCTAACCAAAAGCAAATCTTAGGCAATTTGAATTGAGAAACCGGTGGGTTTAGAGGTGGGAAAAAAAAAGGGACCCGGAACCGGCAATCCGAACCGGAATCGATCAAAACCGAACCGATGAGTACAAATGGGTCCGGTTTTTTAGACAAATTAAAACCGGAACCGGAAAAACCGGAACTGGTTCCACCTGTACCCGGCCAAAACCGGAACCGGTCGAAACCCGGAACTGGAACCGGAACCGGGTATTGACTTTGTTAACCGGAACTGGAAAAAAAACCCGATTTGCACACCTCTGGACGGGTTTATGTTATTTCGGTTTTGTGAATGGGTGCACTTGTTTTATTTCTTTTTTGGTTTGGCTTTGAGTAGTTCGGTTTGGTTTCTAACAAAAATCATAGCCAAAATCAAACCGTAAAATTTGGTTTTCAAAACACGGTTATACTGAACCATCAGTTTTGTATCGTGTTCGGCTATTTTGATGCAGTTTTATTTGTTATTTTAAATTGAAGGGTGATTTACAAGTGTCCCCGTTCAAGTTATGTTCAAAAGGTTAAAACAACTTCAAATTCCTACGCATATAAACATTTTTAAAATTAGATTTATTCATGTCGGGCTATGTTATTTGTTTGAATCATTAATTTACGCATATATGTGCAAGGTTTGGTCACGATCTTCAACTTCTATATTTTATTATAATCACTAATAGTATGTAAATTATATTATATATTAGAATTTTGTGAAGTTTTTGTATAATATATAATTTTTTTTTCACAAAAAGTATTTATTTTATTAAAACCATGTATGTAAATGTTAGAGGTTGCTCGTTGGGTATAGAGGTGTGAGCTTATTCTTTTTGAAACTTAGGCCGACCTATGGGATTTTTTTTTATTACCTGGCTAGTGTGTCTAGTCTCCTTTTCTAGAGAGAAATATAAAAACGAAGATCAGCAGCCATGAGCCATCAAAGAGAGCCGAGAAATCGTGGGGCCAGAAACCAATCGTCGCCTAAGGCTAAATGCCCAAATGGCAATCATTTATGAATCGTTGCTAGTCGCTTGTCACGGAAAGTCTAAAATCAATCGGTCATTCATACCCTAGGCCAAACAACAAAGAAATCGTCCCTGACTACATGTCTATAGTTATGCTTAGCTCATGTTTTTTTGCTTAGTTAATTGCAGTATGTGGTTGTGAGTTTAAGAGTAGCCTAGCTAGTTGGAGACTCTTGTATTTGACAATTTATGACTATAGATTTAGATCTAGATGTCAAACCGTAATCGAAAATATGAATTAGATGCCTCAAAAAACAAATAAACAAGAAGCATACAACGAATCAATAAAGGAAATCACTCCAACATTTTCTTGGATTTGAGGTTGTCTTGGCTCTTGATGGTTTATTTTTGTCTCTACACAAACACATAGTCGATCTTCTCACCAGCTTCAATATGGATGGGGCAAAATCCTTAAGCAGGTCAGTATTAAAAGAATGTAAAAGTTGAAGTGTAATGTGGTTTGATTTATTTCTAAGGAGTTTGAGTAATATTATAATAAGACTAGAAAGTTGGTTTGATTTATTTGCATGAGTCAAGAGTTTTATAATACAAGAAGAGTCGATCTTGGTTGAGATTAAAACTTGTTGTTAGTAATCTTGGGCCTAATTTCCAACACAAAATAGGTTTCAATTCCCTTCAGCTCTAGCTAAAGGTGCGCAAATCGGGTTTTTTTGGAACCGGTTCCAACTGGTTTCTGTTCTGGTCAACAAAGTCAAGAACCAGTTCCAGTTTCGAGATTTGACCGGTTCCGACCGGTTTTTTGCCAGTTCCGGTTCAGTTTTTAGCCGGGTACAGGTGGAACTAGTTCCGGTTTTTCCAGTTTCGGCTCTAATTTGTCTGAAAAACCGGACCCGTTTGTACCCACCGATTCAGGTATGACCGGTTCCGTTTTTTTTGCCCACCTCTAGCTCTAGCGACCTTCTGTCCCAAGCTTGTTGGTTCTCTTTCAATATTTGACATTTTACTCGTCTTGATGTCTCATTTATTGTTAATAAACTCTCTCAATATATGCACTCCCCAACTCAAAGGCATAGACAAACACTTAAATGTGTCCTTAAATACATAAAGGGAAGCATTCACTTTAGTCTATTTCTCAATCTTTGGTCTCCTCTCAACCTCACCACATTTTTTTACTCGGACAGGTTTGTGTTCATGTTGGTGGCTGATGTTCCTAAAAGTGGTCTAAGAAATAACTAAAAACACTAACCTAGACTTAACTTAATTATAACGAGTTAAAACCGAAAATCCTAAACTAAACCACTACGACAGGCAAGTGTACCTATCAATTGTAGAATAGCAAATGAAAGTCCGGATATCGAACCCACGAGACACTGACTTAACGAAACAAGATTAGAAAATGATTTAAAATAAAGATGGGGGGTTTTGTGAATAAAAATGACAATTACCAAATTAATTAAACTAATTATCCTAATTAAATTAGAAAAATCCAATTCAACTAATATCAAACCCTAAAAACAGATTAACAGATTTAATTAAAAGAAATAATTTACAATTTTAGAAAAACTTAAACAAATGGGAAAAACTCTACTTAGGTAGAATTCCTGTTTGTGATTATTGACACTATTGACTTTGTTTGACACGATGGAACTAGGATCTTAAACAGCAAAATATAGGTAACCTAATGGATTCTGGATCAATTACCAGATGTAACCAACTAAGAAAACCTAATCTTGCAATAAACACACTAGTTAGTTGAATCACCTCCCGGATTTTTCCAATAACACTTTTGTACTCAAATGAACAAGTCACATTCCTGATTTTCTTATTCCAATACACCAAAGATGCAAGGAGTAATCTTAAAATGTCTAATTTGACACGAAATGACAATAACACTAAGTCTTTCAAGTAATCATCCCTCCCGGGTAATTACTATGAAAACCCTAATGCTAAAGATCACCCGACAAGTCTATCACCTTCCGGATTTCTAAACTTAGATACACATAGAACCTTAAGAACATCAATTATATCTTTTCCTATGGCTAGTGATATCAAACAAGCCACAAACTAGTCATAACACCAAGTCGATGACCTAATACGCGTCTAACACTGAAAGACATTCAATAAACACGTATGGAACATGATATGAACTGATATAATCAAGATTAGATATGCAAAACTCATCAAAATGACATACTAAGATCTGTTACAAAAGTGTTTTCCATCACAAATCAAAACAATAGTCAATAGTTATCAATAATCATCAAACATTCATTCTAACCTAAGTAGAATCAAAGAACTAGCCAATATACATCATCATCAGTCAAGAATACTCAGAAACAACAAGAATTAAATGTTATAAACTACTGAAAATTAATAACAAGTAAGAACAAAAAGTGACCAAGATGAATTCACATGAAAACCAAGCCTTCTAGCCCTCCAATGCTTCCCAAATGCTTCCCAAAGCTCCTGGAATGCTCTCCTGCTTCAAAAATGGTCGAGAATGATGATTCAAACGGCTGGGGAGCGTCTCCTCTTTATTCTCGCATTCAATTTGAATTTTTTTCAAATTTTAAACCTTGTCGCGTACCGCTAAGAATAATTCAAAACACTATCGCGTAGCGCGATGGACAAAATAAGCGGGGAAGTCCTGAATTCCTTCGCGTATCGCGAAGGTAATTTTCTCCCTCTTCGCGTACCGCGACAACAGCAAAATGATTAAAAATTTGTCTTTTTCTCTGGATTTCAACCGGGCTCGATTCTTTCGGGTTTCGAACTCGATTTCCGCTCATTTCATTCGACAAACCTGTAAAAACCACAAAATGTAAAAGGAAACTAAAAATAACCCTAAACGACGTATTTACAACTTAAAATCGACTCAAAATTACTTAAAAACCGGATGTGTTTTACAACCCATCAAAAAATACCCACACTTGAACATTTTTCGTCCTCGAAAAAGATTGCAATGGAATCACAATCAGAAATTTAACTTTCAAACTCAAAAAATTTAAACACATACGCATTAACCACGATTGTCAGTATTTGTATCCACTTAAACCCAACAACTGATATCTAAGTTCCCTAATCTTGATTCATTATGTTCAAATGATTCAATCAACTATAGTTATTACACTCAAGTCATACAGATCAACCTAATCCTGATAAAAGCTTTCAAGTTACCATTACATTCAAACAACCTAAATGAATTTAAAAATCAAACCTTAGATGGAATGGATGAAGGTATGGGCATTTTGCTTCTAAATTACTGAGCCTAACTTAGTGGTGTTTCACTCGGTTGCCATCCGGGATATGATACATAAGCTGCAGCTCTTATTTTTTTTTTCTGCAAGCTCAGCCCATTTAGTGGATTAATGGATGATGTTTCTTTTAATCAGGCGCCATAAGTCTCGAATTTATTTTCATAAAAAGTGAACATATGTACCAGGTTTAATTTTAAAAACATTAGGTCGTTCGTTTGCAAAAGTTCCTCTAATCACAATTAAACAATTTCAAAATCCCCATATTTCCCAAGGCAAAACTCATTAGCATCATAAAGATTAAGTAAATTATATCAATACTAGAGAACCTTTCTATCAGTTAGGCCTACTAACATATCCCAAATTAGATGCGTATGTTTAAACTTTTAAGAAATCACAAAATTCCCAATTATACTATCATTTTCCATTTTAATGCAAAACCTAATTCAAAGACATTTTACAAAATTATATACAATATTTATACAATCTAATCTAGAAAATTTAAAATTAGACTCAATTTACAATTTAACAATTAAAAACCTAAATAAAGATGAAAAAGAACAAAATAAAGGAAAAGAAAAGAAAAATTTGGAAAAGACTTAGCTGGTTTCATGTAACATCCGTGCATGTCAAATCCAAAATAACACGATCGTATAGCATTCCATTCGCGATCGGGTTATTATAATCCTGTTGGTTGCCATTCTACTACAAATTGTAAGTTATCACCAATGTTTTTAAACCCGGACCGGACCGGCCGGTCGGACCAGGAATCGCCACTTAAAACGGTCCGGTTCAGCCACTTAAACCGTTTTTGACCAAACCGGCCGGTCGGACCGCGAACCGCCGGTTGGACCGGAAACCCGCTGTAAAAACCGGTCGGGCCGTATGCATTTTTACTGTTTTGCCCCTGCAATAATAATAACCTTAAAAGCTCCAGCCCCCAAATCGAATTCACTTTCAATGCTCGATCGCTTCCCAGTTCCCACTCTCCCTTACCGTGTTCCCGTAGTCTGCTTTTCTTCCCCTTGAACGATGACAACCTGTGGTGGCCGTCGAGAATCAGTGAGCAGCGGCGAGCGGCGGTACTTCGGTTGCAAGCAGAATCGAACAGCGCACACAACGAGGTGCTATTTTACGGCTGAGTATTTCCTGCGCTTTGAGTCGGTGTTGGAATCAGTGAATCACAAGTTCAAACTCACAAGACTTGAAGGCTCACTAGACTTGCTGCTTTGCGTGACAACTGACAACACAAAACTCAGATTTTACAACATGTAAGTGATTTTGTTATCAAGTCAAACCAACATGTTTTTACTTTTTATGATTTTATCAGATTTGAACATCACAAATTGCTCCAATTTGGTTGTTGTGGCTGCTATAGATTATTGTAATTGAGTTCTTGGTGGCTGCTATAGATTATTGTGATTGAGTTCTTGGTAGAGAAGATGATAATTTGGGGATAAAATTTACATTTACACTATTTTTTTTTTGTTTTGCAAAAAGAATGTGTTTGAAATTTGAATAGATTAGATATTTTATTAACATGGTTTTATCTACTATAAGTCTCTAACTCATCTCATACCACTGTTAATTTTGTATCAGAAACATAATAACATGGATTCACAAGAAGAACATTTGCCTACCATGCAATCAAATACACGGTTAAAGAAAGATATCACATGGAAATATGTTATTGAAGGTGAAGAAAATTCTGGTAAAAAAATGTTTACTTGTACATTTTGCAACAAGTAATTTCGTGGAGGGGGAATTAACCGAATAAAGCAACATATTGCTGGAGTTAAAGGAAATGTTGTGTCATGTTCAAAAGTGCCAGCAGATATTAGGTTTCTCATGAAAAGTAATTTTGAAGAGAGTTCTTCTCAAAAATCAAAAGACATGCGTGGTGGTGGAATAAACACGGTTCAAGAAGAGGGGAAGGCTATGTCACACCCCCACCCCTCGTCACCTCGTGTATGGTGTCACTGAACCGGTTGCGGAAGCATAGTGGTGATGTCTCAGAGGTGAGGGGTGACTTACTTGAACCGATATCACAAGCACACAGATTAACTTAAAGTAAATATATTACAAGGATGTCGCGATCACAATTACATTATAGCTATGTCTATTTAATTACAACTTATAATTATTCAAGTGCAAATATCCCAACAGTGCATCCTCACCGGCTATTACTATTTCCCTGCAAAATGTTTGAGTTTGAAACGTCAGCACAAAGCTGGTGAGTTCGACAGTTCAATTTAAAACAATATGATATGATAAGCATGTTCTCAAAAGTTCAGTTATGGATAACCATGGGACCCGTATCTAGTTCCTTTCGGACGTCTAGTTCTGTTCTCAAGATATTACCCGTCGGTACATATCTTAGTGCCTCATTGTCTTAATGTCTATCATACCATTAAGAAGTTCAGGAAACAGATAACAAACATTCACACAAGGGGAGATGCAATCCTCCCAACGAATGGGGTGTCAACCAATAGTACTATCAATGTTTTCTGTTCGGCCACACATGGATTCACTAGATACAGTTCAAGATGAGGACTTTTAGTTCCATGATAGAGTTCAGTTCTACAGGCAAAATCCCATGAAATCCCACAAAAGTCACATGAAATCACACAGATATCATTGATGCATATCATATGTTCAGACAACAGTTTACAGAGTTACCCCGATGTTTATAAAATATTAAAAAGAAAAGGGGTTGTACGAAACTCACCTGATGATATATAGGTAGCAAAATATCTCGAAGCTGATGACAAAGAGATGATTCTGCATTTAGTTATATTTTATGAATTATTTATGTTCTAGTTTACTGATTAGATCTTTCTGAACGTTCAATATCAAAGACATTGCTTAGTAAGTCATCAAACCGATATTTAGTATTTGATTAGTTATTTTATTATCATATCATACAATGTATGATAATGTAGGAACCTACATTGCATTAGATTCCTAATACAAGGTTGATGACACTCTTAATTAATCAGAATAATCTAGGATTAACCAAATAGTTAATGTTGTTGATTATAATGCTAAAACAGTTTCTAGATGGTTTAATGGCTTAGGAATGATTAATCCTTGTTATTGATTACCCAATTATCATGAAATATCACAATGTAGAATCAGAATAGGTGTAATAACCAGGTTTAACATACTAATCTGACTGTTATCATAAACATCAGATAATCTTTCCAATAAGTATGTTAATGATCGTGATTAGTTTGAAACACTTGGATTTAACCTTGCATTTCAAGGATTAACCCAACTAATCACCTACATTGTTATAATCAAATGGATTAAACCATTATAATCATGGGTATGGTTTCATGCAAATCGGGCATCACAACGGATCAAAACAAGGATTTAACCGTTAAAACTTCGTGTTCTTTGTTTATAATCAATCCTAGCCATCATCTAGGCAATAATCAACAATCCTAACTATGTCATTACGTTCAAAATCAAGATCTAATCAATCAAAATCAAACTAGAAGGTTTAAACGGATCATTACCTAATCTGACGGATATCTGCAGTTAAAACAACGATCAGAACTTGTATAGATGATCCTTGGTGCGATCCTTGCGTTCAAAGGGCTTGAAAATGATGAATTGATGGTGATTTATGTGTGTTTTCGTCGTTTGAAGGTAGAACAGACGCAAGAAGAAGAAAATAATCTTCTTGCATGAAATCTGATGAAATAGATCAGATCATTGCACCGCCACACCCATCGCGTACCGCGACGAGGTGCCAATTTGGGCTTCGCGTACCGCGAAGCTTTTCGGGAGTTTTCAGATATTTTGGTCCATCGTGTACCGCGGAGGACCCTCAAGCTCACTTCCGCGTACCGCGACGAGCCCATTCGATCAATACTTAGAAACTTTTCTTCGTTTTTCGATTCCGGGCAATCCAGGACTCCATTTTGTACACGGTTTTCGCCCACGTTCATCATTTTTCGTG
This sequence comes from Mikania micrantha, assembly GCA_009363875.1. NCBI lineage: Eukaryota > Viridiplantae > Streptophyta > Magnoliopsida > Asterales > Asteraceae > Mikania > Mikania micrantha. Next base: position 62,267,480 of record CM018695.1, read on the forward strand.
TACTATCAACCTGTAGTAATTTCACTTACCAAATTAGCATGGATTTCTAGAACGATCAATTGTGCTTACATCATTGATGACGTAATTCTCGTATGCAACTGTCACAGTCTCCTCCTGTTAGAGAAATTTCGTCCCGAAATTTAGTGAGGATTTACATTAGGACAATTGTTTATGAGAATAGATGTGGGTACTTTGATTTCATTTGATCTTCACGTTCCCAAGTATATTCAGGTCCACGTTGCGAGTTCCATCGCACTTTAACGATTGGTATACGACTACGTTTTAGCACTTTCATTTCTCGATCCAATACCTCTATTGGTTCTTCACTGAACTGAAGTTTTTCATCAATATGAATCTCTTCGAGAGGTACGATTAATGATTCATCAGTTAGACACTTCTTCAGATTGGATACATGAAAAACATCGTGAATGTTACTAAGTTTAGGAGGTAACTCAAGTCTGTAGGCTAGTGATCCAATTCGTTCAAGGATTTTAAATGGCCCTACTGTAACGACCCGTTTTCAATAAATCAAACATGTTTGAAATAATCGTTAATTGAACGATTGAGATGGTTGTAATTTGAAAATATGTGAGAATTACGTCATCAATGGCAAGAGCACATGTGATCGTTCTAGAAATCCATGTTGAATTGATGATTGTAATTATTATAGGTTGATAGTATGCGAAAAATGGTGAACGTGGGCGAAAACCGCGTGCGAAACGGAGTTACGGATTGTCCGGAATCGCGAAAACAAAATAAGATCAAAATTGGCGAATCTGATGTGGGGCGGTACGCCCCGGGCCAACTCTCGGGCTGGGGCGATGTGCCCGGGGACCTATGTCGGCAAAAGTTGGTTAAATGGATCAGATTTGCATCAGAACGTAATTTTTTCATATTTTTGATCATTTTCACTCCCAAAACGCACCCACACACATTTTTAGCATTAAATCTTCATTTCGAAGCCTTCCAAACATCTGGATCGCACCCAGGAACGTTTCTGCAAGTCTAGATCGCTATTCTACCCGCAGAAATCCGTCAGATTAGGTAACGGTCCGTTTTATCCAACTAGTTCAATATTTTGTGGATTAAATCTAGTTTTAAATGTATTAGTATGATTATGGGTATTGATTATTGCCTAGTGGATGACTAGGGATTGTTAGAAACGAAGAACTGGATATTTTGATGGTGAAATCTTCGTTTTGAAGCCGGGATAATGTCCGGTTGTTATGAAACCCATAACATGGTGTGATAACTAGTAGAAATGGGTGGAATATGATTTTTAAATGAAATATGGATTATGATCCATGGATTAAATGATGATTTTGAGGAATTGATGTTAAAAATTATTAACAGTTATGATCATAAATGAATTTTGATTAAAAGAAGTGATTGAGATCATAACTAATATAATGAACATCAATTATTTGATGAAATGCCTAAAGGAGGCATGAAATATAATTTATTGTGATAATTGACTAGAACTTGCTAAATATAGTAAGATAAAGTCAATTATGTGAGAATTGACTTTGAGGAAGTCAAATCAGTCAAGTGCGTTAAACTTGATTGTATGTGTTATAATTATTGAATATAGTTGTATATGTGTGAATATGCAACTAGGTGTTGGTGGTGAAAGTCAAGTGACAATTCACAGAGGTGGAAAAGAGGTTGTAGGAAATGAACAACCGTATGAATCAGGTAAGTTACCCAACTTACTGTAACATTACATATAAGCAGTAGAATGAGTCTACGTGCGTGCTTGAAATATGTGAATGATGTTAAATATGTGATTGAAACTAATGGATGAGAAATCCTTTAGTTTGTGTTGTGAAGTTTCAATGAGAAACGTGTATGCAATATATTTGCATTGGAATAACCGGATGAACCGGTGATTAATCGATATGATTTTAGTGTTAATATAAATGAATGTGGTTATTGTTGCTGCATGATTCACAGTGTGTGTGAACATGCCGTTATCGTGATTGTGGTTATTGTTGCTGCATGATTCACAAGGTGTGTGAATATGCCGTTATCGTGATTGTGGTTATTGTTGCTGCATGATTCACAGTGTGTGTGAACATGCCGTGATCATGATTGTGGTTATCGTTGCTGCATGATTCACAAGGTGTGTGAACATGCCGTTATCGTGATTGTGGTTATTGTTGCTGCATGATTCACAAGGTGTGTGAACATGTCGTTATCATGATTGTGGTTATCGTTGCTGCATGATTCACAAGGTGTGTGAACATGCCGTTATCGTGATTGTGGTTATTGTTGCTGCATGATTCACAAGGTGTGTAAACATGCCGTTATCGTGATTGTGGTTATTGTTGCTGCATGATTCACAGTGTGTGTGAACATGCCGTGATTATGATTGTGGTTATCGTTGCTGCATGATTCACAAGATGTGTGAACATGCCGTTATCGTGATTGTGGTTATGGTTGCTGCATGATTCACAATGTGTGTGAACATGCCGTGATCATGATGGTGGTTATTATGGCTGCATGAGTCACACGGTGTGTGAACGTGTGGTGATCTACGAATGTGTAGATGTTGGATTGGTAAAACGCATGTTTTGGATTCACAATGTGTGTGAACATAAAACTTGCAATTCCCATGTAATTGATTCACAAGGCGTGTGAACAAATGGTGAATTGGAAATATGCACATGTATGTGTGGTGTTAAATTATAATAATTGTACATGAATGGGTGATTCATGGGGTTTTGGGTGGAAACGACCCACTAGTGGATCGTTTTGAAGGTGATTGAATATTGTTACCAAATTATATTTGGGACATCGGTAGTGTATCTGTAATGTGTTACGGGATACACTAGCTAGAGGTGCTAGGAGTTGTCTTAGATGGAAGGACCAGTGGGTGAACATCTTAAGACTTAATATGTGTATGATACCACTAATGTGTGGATAACCGGTTACACCGGAAATTGAATTGTTGAAACTACAGATGTGTGGAAAATTGGTTGAGCCAATGATATATATATATATATATATATATATGGTGATTATTGTGTTTTAAATTAGCCAGAGGTGCTGGTGATAAAGTTGTATTGGATAATATATTATTATCTAGATATGATAAACATCCATATGATATGTATGTGGATGTGTTAAATGAGTTGTGGGAACTCGGGGAGGGGTTACTTACTTAGTTCGTATGAACTAATGGTGACTTATATGTGATGTTACAGGTCAAAGATAGATATGCATCGGGCGATCTGATCGGGCATGTTATGAAGCAGAACCAAACGTTATGTAAAATTCTCTGATGGTATTAAACTTAAACACACTAGTTTTATTAATCATAAATGTAAATGATTTGAAATTAAGTGTGTTTAACTTATGAAATGTTATTTGTACGCTTCCGAACAAAATTTTTGAGAAAGTTTAATCTGGGACCTAAAATGGGACACGTGTAATCGTGTGGAAAGTTTGGGTGTTACACCTACAAATCTTGGTGAAAGTTTACCTCTCTTCCCAAATCTGAAAATGCCTTTCCAAGGTGACACTTTCAACATTACTCGATCACCTATTTGGAATTCTAACGATCTACGACGATTATTAGCATAACTCTTTTGACGATCACGAGCAGCTTTAATTCGTTCCTGAATGAGCGCGATCTTATCAGTTGTTTCCTGAATGAATTCTGGGCCTATGATTTGATTCTCACCTACCTCTGACCAACAGATAGGTGATCTACACTTGCGTCCATAAAGTGCTTCGAATGGAGAGCATTGAATACTAGTATGGTAGCTGTTATTATATGAGAATTCAACAAGTGGAAGATGAATATCCCAGCTACCTCCAAAATCAATCACACAGCTTCTGAGCATGTCTTCAAGAGTTTGATTTGTTCGTTCAGTCTGTCCGTCGGTTTGTGGATGATAAGCTGTGCTCATATTGATTTGCGTGCCCAGAGCATTCTAAAGAGTTTGCCAAAATCGTGACATAAATCGACTATCTCTGTCAGAAATGATAGAGATCGGTACTCCGTGTCGAGACACAATCTCATTAACATAGAGTTTGGCGAGTCGATCCATAGAATAATCTTCTCGGATGGGTAAGAAATGCGCAGATTTCGTAAGGCGATCAACGATAACCCATATAGAGTCATGATTACGTGAGGTTCTGGGTAATTTAGTAATGAAATCCATAGATATCTGATCCCATTTCCACATGGGAATCTCAGGTTGTTGTAATAACCCAGAAGGTCGTTGATGTTCAGCCTTAACTTTGAGACATGTTAAACATCGATCCACGTATTCAGCTATGTGTTTCTTCATTCCAGGCCACCAGTAAAAATTCTTAAGATCTTTATACATTTTATCAGCACCTGGATGAATAAAATACCTGGATTTGTGCGCTTCATCCAAGATAATTGTTCTAGAGTTACCGAAACAAGGAATCCACATTCGGTTTTTGAAATACAACAGTCCATCGTTTTTGGTATCAAGTTTCTTGTCTAATCCCCTCAGTCCCTCAGCAGAATAGTTTGTTGCTTGTAAAGCTTGTTGCTGAGCTTCTTTGATCTGAGGAATCAGACTGGTTTGAATAGTCATACCTAACGCTTTCACACGTAAAGGCTTGACTCGTTCCTTGCGACTTAAGGCATCGACTACGACATTCGCTTTACCTGGGTGATAGCGGATTTCACAGTCATAGTCGTTTAAAAGTTCAACCCATCGCCTCTGTCGCATGTTCAACATTTTTTGATCCATAATGTGTCGGAGGCTTTTGTGATCAGTGTATATAATACACTTAGTTCCGTATAAATAATGTCTCCAAATCTTGAGTGCAAACACCACTGCACCAAGTTCTAGATCATGTGTGGTATAGTTCTTCTCGTGTACTTTCAGTTGTCGAGAAGCGTAAGCAATTACCTTATCCTTCTGCATTAGGACACACCCAAGACCTTGACGAGAAGCATCACAATATACTGTGAAATTATCAGTACCTTCCGGTAATGCCAAGATAGGTGCGTTGCAGAGTTTGTGTTTTAACAGTTGGAACGCCTCCTCCTGCTGAGAATCCCATATAAACGGTTGATTTTTCTGTGTCAATGTGGTCAGTGGCAAGGCTATCTTTGAAAAGTTCTTGATAAACCGGCAATAATAACCTGCCAACCCCAAAAATTGACGTATTTCAGTCGGGGTTCGTGGTGTCTCCCATTGTTTCACCGCCTGAATCTTACTGGGATCCACTTGAATACCGTTTTGATTTACTACATGACCAAGAAATTGAACTTCTTGTAACCAGAACTCACACTTGGAGAACTTGGCATATAATTTTTCACATGCCAAAAGCTCTAGGATTAATTTCAAGTGTTGAGCATGTTCATGTTGGTTCCGAGAATAAATGAGAATATCATCAATAAACACAATCACAAATTTATCCAGATAAGGTCTACATACCCGATTCATCAGATCCATGAAAACTGCTGGTGCATTTGTTAAAACAAACGACATTACTAGAAATTCGTAATGTCCGTATCGGGTTCGGAAAGCAGTTTTTGGAACGTCATCATCATGAATACGCAACTGATGGTATCCAGATCTTAAATCGATTTTTGAGAAGTAAGTAGCACCTTGTAATTGATCAAACAGATCATCAATACGAGGTAGTGGATAACGGTTTTTGATTGTCAGTTTATTGAGTTCTCGATAGTCAATGCACATTCTGAATGAACCATCCTTCTTTTTCACAAAAAGAATTGGTGCTCCCTAGGGTGAGAAACTAGGTCTGATAAAACCTTTGTCTAACAGTTCTTGTAATTGACCTGAAAGTTCTTGCATTTCGGATGGTGCAAGCCGATACGGGGCTTTAGCAACAGGTGCTGCACCTGGAATCAAGTCAATCCGAAATTCAACTTGTCTCACTGGGGATAATCCTGAGATGTCCTCAGGAAATAGTTCAGGAAAATCTTTGACTACTGGGATGTCTGTGATTTGTTTGGATGAAGAATTGTGCTCAGTCACGTGTGCCAGAAAAGCATAACAACCTTTCCTTAAGAATTTCTGAGCTCGCATACAAGATATGATACCAAGTTTTCTACCAGCTCGTTCTCTTGAACTATCAGTGTATTACCGTTAGGTAATGGAATACGGATCATCTTGTTTTGACACACAACTTCCGCTTGGTTATCAGAAAGCCAGTCCATACCGACAACGACATCAAAGCTTCCAAGCTCAATAGGAAGTAAATCAATATTGAAAAGATGATCATTCAGATTCAAGGAACATCCTTGAATAACACTGTTAGTTTTGATCAACTTGCCATTAGCAAATTCAATAACATAAGGAGTTTCTAGATCTACCGTAGGCAATGAAATTAATGATGCAAATTCAGAAGAGATAAAGCTCTTATCTGCTCCTGTGTCAAACAGAACTGATGCATATAGATCATTAAGAAGAAACGTACCAGTGACAATGTTCGCATCATGTCTTGATTCAGTAGCACCAATCTGAAAAGCTCTCCCCCTAGCTTCATTTCCCGGATTGGTGTTATTATTTGGACAGTTTCGCATGAAATGGTCGAGGCTTCCACATTTGTAACATGACCGGTTAGTTCGAGTGGTTTGTTGTGGTGCTTGATTTTGTGGTTGAGCAGGAAAGTTGCAATATTTAGCATAATGTCCAACTCGGTTACAGTTCAGACAAACAGGACATGGTCCCGTGTGATGGAGTGAACATTTATTGCATTTGGGCGCCTGCCCAGTATAAGTTTTCCTCTCAGGAATAACAGCACCATAGTTTTTCACAGTTGGCTTGTTCTGGGTGATTTCAGCCGGAGCCTTAGCCTTGGTTTTGCCAAACCACTTTTGTTTGATACCTTTTGACACATTCGAGGTACCGACATCACTACGGCTGTAAGCCGTCTGAGATATCCAAGACAGAGTACCACTCCTTACCGCCTCATTGGTAAGCTTAGTGGTCAAAAGAATCGTATGTTTCAGAGATGTAGGTTCAGCAGCAGGCACCATTCCCCGAATCTGGGGAATCAAACCCCTAATGTACTTCTCGATTAGAGCGGCTTCCGTAGGAAACATATCGGGAAGTAAACAAGTAAGTTCGTGAAACCGATCGGTGTAAGCCAGACAATCAGCACCGATCATAGAGTGATTCCAGAATTCCTCCTGGAGTTTTTGAATTTCAGTGATTGGGCAGTACTCTGATCTAATCAGAGTTTTGAAATCATTCCAACCCATCGAGTCAACTGTAGCTGAACCCAAAGTCTTGGCCTGGGTATTCCACCAGGTCAAAGCCGAGTCTTTCAAAGAACAGGCAGCATAAGACACCTTATGCTCCTCCAAACACTGACTGATTTTGAGTTTGGTTTCCATTTCCTCGATCCACCTTAAAAGACCAGACGCTCCTTCCTTGCCCGTAAAAGTAGGAGGGTTGCAAGAAGCAAAGTACTTATATGTACACCCTTGCTGTGGTGGATCAGGAACAGTTGTTTTTGTGTTTGTTGCACCGGTGGTAGTATGAGTTTCGACATGACCACCAGTAGCATTATGTTCAGCATGATCATGTTCCCCACCAGAACCTACGGTGATATGTGGTTGGTGTTGTGTCAGAACACCACAAGCAGATAATTGTTCACGCACAATTCGTGCTATCATAGCCTCATTTGTTTCAGATCCGCTTGTACCAGCAGGTGGAACAGTGCTTGCTCCAGGGTTCACTGGTGGAGCAGTATTTGTTTCCAAGTTCCCAGGTGGAACTACGTTCACTTCCGGATTAACATGCCGATCCGGATTCGATTCAACATTCACAGGTGGGATTTGATTTTGTTCAGGGTTTGTAATGTTCTGAGCTGCTTTCTTAGCTGTTCGACCTCTTTTAGGAGCCATTAATCTGCTAACAAGCAGACAATTTCAGGTCAGTTTAAGAACATTAAAAATATAACCCGTTCCATCACATAATTTCAATCATATTCAGTCACACTGAAAATTTCATATTGAAATGTGATTATAAAGAATACAGTATAACTACATGAATTTAGTCCAGACATGTTCACATTACACACAGATCACACAAATATTCGTAGTTATACTTGGTCCTGTTATTTCAAAAACATGTTAGAGTCTTACCCAGCTCATTGCATTGCAACACATGTTTTTAGAAATATGTTCATACAGGACTAGGATATGTTCTCGCACAAGTTCTCTGATATGTTCTCAGTTCATACACTAAGTTCTCATACAAACAATAGATATGTTCCCGTTAAGATATGTTTTTGTACAGTATGGCTCTCGTACTGTACTTTAGTTATAGATATGTTCACAATTAGATATGTTCTCGTACAGTATGGCTCTCGTACTGTACTTTAGTTACAGACATGTTCACAATTAGATATGTTCTCGTACAGTATGGCTCTCGTACTGTACTTTGGTTACAGACATGTTCACAATTAGATATGTTCTCGTACAGTATGGCTCTCCTACTGTACTTTAATAACATATATGTTCGCATACAGTATTGCTCCCGTACTGTATTTCAGCGAAATATATGTTTTTAGTTCAATATATTCACATACAGTATTGTTCCCGTACTGTATTTCAGCGAAATATATATTTTAGTTCAATATTTTCGCATACAGCATTGTTCCCGTACTGTATTTCAGCGAAATATATATTTTAGTTCGACATGTTCTCATCTTGATACGTTCATATACAGTTATGTTCTCACACATAATAATTAATTATAGTTCACACATCACACACATAGTTCATTATACAGACAGATATACAAAAACACCCATGTTATTATACTACCATAGTTTTATACATTACAAAGTTTTAATACAAGAACTATCAGAAACAATACATCAATACTAACTACCGAGGATCCATTTCACAATCAAAACTTCCCATCCACATCACACACTAACAACCTATTCGTCTGTACATTAGATATCCCAAAAAGAACTACATGAATATACTTATCGTAAAAAGTACGATCAACAGGAAAACACCATGGCTACTGCTGCCATGATCACGCCCAAAACTATCATCTTAGTCTCGAAACTGGCCATCCCAAGCCAAATCAGAAACTCTCTCACTATCACCATTCCTGCCCTCAACAACTCAACCTGCTGCCAAAAGGTAGCAATAATCCTCCGCACCCACGTCCTATGCAACCGCTCCTCCACCGAGGTCCTCCACGCCTGTGTATCTACCTCTAATGTGTTCACTCGATCTATAATAGTCAAGTGAGAAGTCAAAATATCTAATACCGTGTTACGGGTATCATCTATCACGGCACTCTGCTGCTGTATATCCTGACGCATCCCTTGCAGATCCTGAGTGACCTGCTGTAGCTGGGCTCTCCACTCAGCTTGGTGAGAGGATTCTCCCACCTCATGTATGGTCTGTGGCTCATCTCGGGGAGCCATCTGACGTCTAATGGGTAGTCCCGTGGTTTTGCGGGCTTGTCCCCGCATCCTTCGTAATCCGTCCCACGCGGGGACTCTCCGTGGAGAGGAGTCCTGTCTCCTCTCAGCTGCAGTAGGAACTAAGGGTGAATGAGGGGGACTGGGTATAATGGGGGCTGCTGGTGGTAGTACTGGTGATGGTGGTGGTGGTGGAGTAACAGGTCTAGGGGATGATGGTGTACGTGGTCCGGCCGGGGTCGTCTGAGAGGCTGCCGATGATGCCTCACTAGGATCTGAGTCTGATCCTGCGCTAGAGCTAGGGGTGTCATCCAATCTCAAATAAGGAAACCTCTGGTAAATATACTGCTCGGCTGGATCGGCCATCGCTGTACAATCAAAATCTCTAATCAGTATCATGAAGTAAATATTAAATAACAATATTTAACATAAACATGAACATGATATGATGGTCTTTTCCTATCTCCAGTCAGCTATTCGTCCTTATAGTTATTAAGGTTTTGCTTGAATTAAATTAAACTAGAATGCACACGTGTTGCAAATTTCAGTTATGCTGGCCACTCATAACTGGAATTTGTACCACCTGATTATCCTGGCTTAATTCAAAACAAGTTTTGTTCAATATTAATGTACGGTGCTCTCTGTGTCACTATACGAGCCTATGGTTATAGTCTAGGTGTCTAAGTCAACCTAAATTCTATAACCTGTGGCTCTGATACCACCCTGTCACACCCCCACCCCTCGTCACCTCGTGTATGGTGTCACTGAACCGGTTGCAGAAGCATAGTGGTGATGTCTCAGAGGTGAGGGGTGACTTACTTGAATCGATATCACAAGCACACACATTAACTTAAAGTAAATATATTACAAGGATGTCGCGATCACAATTACATTATAGCTATGTCTATTTAATTACAACTTATAATTATTCAAGTGCAAATATCCCAACAGTGCATCCTCACCGGCTATTACTGTTTCCCTGCAAAATGTTTGAGTTTGAAACGTCAGCACAAAGCTGGTGAGTTCGACAGTTCAATTTAAAACAATATGATATGATAAGCATGTTCTCAAAAGTTCAGTTCAGGATAACCTTGGGACCCGTATCTAGTTCCTTTCGGGCGTCTAGTTCTGTTCTCAAGATATTACCTGTCGGTACATATCTTAGTGCCTCATTGTCTTAATGTTTATCATACCATTAAGAAGTTCAGGAAACAGATAACAAACATTCACACAAGGGGAGATGCAATCCTCCCAGCGAATGGGGTGTCAACCAATAGTACTATCAATGTTTTCTGTTCGGCCACACATGGGTTCACTAGATACAGTTCAAAATGAGGACTTTTAGTTCCATGATAGGGTTCAGTTCTACAGGCAAAATCCCATGAAATCCCACAAAAGTCACATGAAATCACACAAAAGTGTTTTCCATCACAAATCAAAACAATAGTCAATAGTTATCAATAATCATCAAACATTCATTCTAACCTAAGTAGAATCAAAGAACTAGCCAATATACATCATCATCAGTCAAGAATACTCAGAAACAACAAGAATTAAATGTTATAAACTACTGAAAATTAATAATAAGTAAGAACAAGAAGTGACCAATATGAATTCACATGAAAACCAAGCCTTCTAGCCCTCCAATGCTTCTCAAATGCTTCCCAAAGCTCCTGGAATGCTCTCCTGCTTCAAAAATGGTCGAGAATGATGATTCAAACGGCTGGGGAGCGTCTCCTCTTTATTCTCGCATTCAATTTGACTTTTTTCAAATTTTAAACCTAGTCGCGTACCGCTAAGAACAATTCAAAACACTATCGCGTCGCGCGATGGACAAAATAAGCGGGGAAGTCCCGAATTCCTTCGCGTATCGCGAAGGTAATTTTCTCCCTCTTCGCGTACCACGACGACAGCAAAATGATTAAAAATTTGTCTTTTTCTCTGGATTTCAACCGGGCTCGATTCTTTCGGGTTTCGAACTCGATTTCCGCTCATTTCATTCGACAAACCTGTAAAAACCACAAAATGTAAAAGGAAACTAAAAATAACCCTAAACGACGTATTTACAACTTAAAATCGACTCAAAATTACTTAAAAACCGGATGTGTTTTACAACCCATCAAAAAATACCCACACTTGAACATTTTTCGTCCTCGAAAAAGATTTGCAATGGAATCACAATCAAAAATTTAACTTTCAAACTCAAAAAATTTAAACACATACGCATTAACCACGATTGTCAGTATTTGTATCCACTTAAACCCAACAACTGATATCTAAGTTCCCTAATCTTGATTCATTATGTTCAAATGATTCAGTCAACTATAGTTATTACACTCAAGTCATACAGATCAACCTAATCCTGATAAAAGCTTTCAAGTTACCATTACATTCAAACAACCTAAATGAATTTAAAAATCAAACCTTAGATGGAATGGATGAAGGTATGGGCATTTTGCTTCTAAATTACTGAGCCTAACTTAGTGGTGTTTCACTCGGTTGCCATCCGGGATATGATACATAAGCTGCAGCTCTTTTTTTTTTTCTGCAAGCTCAGCCCATTTAGTGGATTAATGGATGATGTTTCTTTTAATCAGGCGCCATAAGTCTCGAATATATTTTCATAAAAAGAGAACATATGTACCAGGTTTAATTTTAAAAACATTAGGTCGTTCGTTTGCAAAAGTTCCTCTAATCACAATTAAACAATTTCAAAATCCCCATATTTCCCAAGGCAAAACTCATTAGTATCATGAAGATTAAGTAAATTATATCAATACTAGAGAACCTTTCTATCAGTTAGGCCTACTAACATATCCCAAATTAGATGCGTATGTTTAAACTTTTAAGAAATCACAAAATTCCCAATTATACTATCATTTTCCATTTTAATGCAAAACCTAATTCAAAGACATTTTACAAAATTATATACAATATTTATACAATCTAATCTAGAAAATTTAAAATTAGACTCAATTTACAATTTAACAATTAAAAACCTAAATAAAGATGAAAAAGAACAAAATAAAGGAAAAGAAAAGAAAAATTTGGAAAAGACTTAGATGGTTTCATGTAACATCCGTGCATGTCAAATCCAAAATAACACGATCGTATAGCATTCCATTCGCGATCGGGTTATTATAATCCTGTTGGTTGCCATTCTACTACAAATTGTAAGTTATCACCAATGTTTTTAAACCCGGACCGGACCGGACCGGCCGGTCGGACCGGAAATCGCCACTTAAAACGGTCCGGTTCAGCCACTTAAACCGTTTTTGACCAAACCGGCCGGTCGGACCGCGAACCGCCGGTTGGACCGGAAACCCGCTGTAAAAACCGGTCGGGCCGTATGCATTTTTACTGTTTTGGGGATAAAATTTACATTTACACTATTTTTTTTTTGTTTTGCAAAAAGAATGTGTTTGAAATTTGAATAGATTAGATATTTTATTAACATGGTTTTATCTACTATAAGTCTCTAACTCATCTCATACCACTGTTAATTTTGTATCAGAAACATAATAACATGGATTCACAAGAAGAACATGTGCCTACCATGCAATCAAATACACGGTTAAAGAAAGATATCACATGGAAATATGTTATTGAAGGTGAAGAAAATTCTGGTAAAAAAGTGTTTACTTGTACATTTTGCAACAAGTAATTTCGTGGAGGGGGAATTAACCGAATGAAGCAACATATTGCTGGAGTTAAAGGAAATGTTGTGTCATATTCAAAAGTGCCAGCAGATATTAGGTTTCTTATGAAAAGTAATTTTGAAGAGAGTTCTTCTCAAAAATCAAAAGACATGCGTGGTGGTGGAATAAACACGGTTCAAGAAGAGGGGACGGCTATGTCACACCCCCACCCCTCGTCACCTCGTGTATGGTGTCACTGAACCGGTTGCGGAAGCATAGTGGTGATGTCTCAGAGGTGAGGGGTGACTTACTTGAACCGATATCACAAGCACACAGATTAACTTAAAGTAAATATATTACAAGGATGTCGCGATCACAATTACATTATAGCTATGTCTATTTAATTACAACTTATAATTATTCAAGTGCAAATATCCCAACAGTGCATCCTCACCGGCTATTACTGTTTCCCTGCAAAATGTTTGAGTTTGAAACGTCAGCACAAAGCTGGTGAGTTCGACAGTTCAATTTAAAACAATATGATATGATAAGCATGTTCTCAAAAGTTCAGTTATGGATAACCATGGGACCCGTATCTAGTTCCTTTCGGACGTCTAGTTCTGTTCTCAAGATATTACCCGTCGGTACATATCTTAGTGCCTCATTGTCTTAATGTCTATCATACCATTAAGAAGTTCAGGAAACAGATAACAAACATTCACACAAGGGGAGATGCAATCCTCCCAGCGAATGGGGTGTCAACCAATAGTACTATCAATGTTTTCTGTTCGGCCACACATGGGTTCACTAGATACAGTTCAAAATGAGGACTTTTAGTTCCATGATAGAGTTCAGTTCTACAGGCAAAATCCCATGAAATCCCACAAAAGTCACATGAAATCACACAGATATCATTGATGCATATCATATGTTCAGACAACAGTTTACAGAGTTACCCCGATGTTTTTAAAATATTAAAAAGAAAAGGGGTTGTACGAAACTCACCTGATGATATATAGGTAGCAAAATATCTCGAAGCTGATGACAAAGAGATGATTCTGCATTTAGTTATATTTTATGAATTATTTATGTTCTAGTTTACTGATTAGATCTTTCTGAACGTTCAATGTCAAAGACATTGCTTAGTAAGTCATCAAACCGATATTTAGTATTTGATTAGTTATTTTATTATCATATCATACAATGTATGATAATGTAGGAACCTACATTGCATTAGATTCCTAATACAAGGTTGATGACACTCTTGATTAATCAGAATAATCTAGGATTAACCAAATAGTTAATGTTGTTGATTATAATGCTAAAACAGTTTCTAGATGGTTTAATGGCTTAGGAATGATTAATCCTTGTTATTGATTACCCAATTATCATGAAATATCACAATGTAGCATCAGAATAGGTGTAATAACCAGGTTTAACATACTAATCTGACTGTTATCATAAACAACAGATAATCTTTCCAATAAGTATGTTAATGATCGTGATTAGTTTGAAACACTTGGATTTAACCTTGCATTTCAAGGATTAACCCAACTAATCACCTACATTGTTATAATCAAATGGATTAAACCATTATAATCATGGGTATGGTTTCATGCAAATCGGGCATCACAACGGATCAAAACAAGGATTTAACCGTTAAAACTTCGTGTTCTTTGTTTATAATCAATCCTAGCCATCATCTAGGCAATAATCAACAATCCTAACTATGTCATTACGTTCAAAATCAAGATCTAATCAATCAAAATCAAACTAGAAGGTTTAAACGGATCATTACCTAATCTGACGGATATCTGCAGTTAAAACAACGATCAGAACTTGTATAGATGATCCCTGGTGCGATCCTTGCGTTCAAAGGGCTTGAAAATGATGAATTGATGGTGATTTATGTGTGTTTTCGTCGTTTGAAGGTAGAACAGACGCAAGAAGAAGAAAATAATCTTCTTGCATGAAATCTGATGAAATAGATCAGATCATTGCACCGCCACACCCATCGCGTACCGCGACGAGGTGCCAATTTGGGCTTCGCGTACCGCGAAGCTTTTCGGGAGTTTTCAGATATTTTGGTCCATCGCGTACCGCGGAGGACCCTCAAGCTCACTTCCGCGTACCGCGACGAGCCCATTCGATCAATACTTAGAAACTTTTCTTCGTTTTTCGATTCCGGGCAATCCAGGACTCCGTTTTGTACACGGTTTTCGCCCACGTTCATCATTTTTCGTGTACTATCAACCTGTAGTAATTTCACTTACCAAATTAGCACGGATTTCTATAACTATCAATTGTGCTTACATCATTGATGACGTAATTCTCGTATGTAACTGTCACAGGCTAGCCCATCACTGAGTCTTGGTAAAAGGAAGAATTATTCGACATCTACATCTGACAATGCAAATTCATTTTTTGCAACAGGTATACACGATGCTACTCAGCCTTCTATTAAATGAGTTTGGCAAAGTAAAGAGCGCTTGCATGATACTGATTTAGCCATTGCTATGTGGTTATATGATGCTTGCATACCATTGAATGCTGTTAATTCTCCAATGTTTCCAATTGCAATGAGCAAAGTAGCATCTATGGGACATGGTTATACAGGTCCTTCCTACCATGCAGTTCGTGTCAACTTGTTGAAAGATGCAAAGAAATTTGTGAAGCTCATTGTTGATTCTTATAGAGATTATTGGTCGGAATCCAGTTGCACGATAATGAGTGATGGATGGAGGGATGTAAGACAAAGACCTCTAATCAATTTCTTGGTTTATTGTCCAAAGGGAATTTCATTCATCAAATCTATTGACGCGTCTGATATTGAGAGTAATGCCGAAAGCTTATGTAAGTTGTTTGAGGAAATTGTTGAGATTGTTGGTTACAAGAATATTGTTCATCTAGTCACTGATAATGCAGCAAATTACAAGGCTGCTGGGAGATTACTATGTGATAAATATCCTATGATTAATTGGTCTCCATGTCCAGCTCATTGTATAAATTTGATCTTGAAGGATGTTTCAGAGATACCGGAAGTGGCTGATTTGATCACACTTGCATCACGGATTACAGTTTTCATCTATAACCACAAGTGGCCATTAAATTGGTTGAGGAAAAGACCTGGATGGACAGAAATCATTCGACCTGGAGCCACCCGATTTGGTACATCATTTATTGCTTTGAAAAGTTTATATGATCATAAATTCGATTTGCAAGCTTTAGTAACATCTAATGAGTTCAAGAAGATGTTGAAAATGCCAAAAGCAAAGGATGTCAAACAAACTATCCT
Source organism: Mikania micrantha (assembly GCA_009363875.1). Lineage (NCBI taxonomy): Eukaryota > Viridiplantae > Streptophyta > Magnoliopsida > Asterales > Asteraceae > Mikania > Mikania micrantha. The sequence goes on from CM018695.1 coordinate 62,283,821, forward strand.
ATGTGATAAGTTTAGGCAAAATTGTTTGATAACGGTGAAGGTAATGGGTCCTATTTTGAGACTACTTCGTATTTGTGACTCTGATGAGAAACCTTCATTAGGTTATGTTTATGAAGGTATGGTGAGGGTAAAGAAAGGAATCAAGGATTTGTTTCAAAATAAAAAGCGCCTTTACAAGAAGTATGTTGATATCGTTGATGCTCGTTGGGATAAGATGTTACGCAAGAATCTTCATGCTACTGCTTATTGGCTCAATCCTGTATTTCAGTATGAAAAAGATAATGTTGATGAAAAGAGAGAGGCTTATACAAGTGTCCTTGATATGATTGAGAAGATGATGGGTGAAGATCCACAATGTGAAATATCTATTTCACAATTAATCAAATTTCGAGATAAAGCGGGTGGTTTTGGTCGACCTTATTGTATTTCTTCTCTTAAAAATACTCGTCCTGGTAAGACTACTTCAATACTTATAAGTTATATTATTAATGTATATTACAATATGATTGTATGTTTAATTGTTTATTGAATGATTAGATGAATGGTGGAAAGCGTTTGGTGGAGAAGTACCACAATTACAATCATTTGCCATAAGGATTTTAAGTCAAACCGCGTCTTCTTCCGGATGCGAACGTAATTGGAGTGTTTTTGAGAGAGTTCATACCAAAAGAAGAAACCGCTTGGAGCACCAAAGGCTTAGTGACCTTGTTTATGCCCATTACAACTTACGTCTACAGAATAGGTTCGATATTAGTAATTTGATTCTTGTTTTTATTTTTCTGAATAATATCAATAGAAGACTTTGACATTTGCTCTTATTAGGCTCAATGAGAATAAAAGACCATATGATCCTGTTGATTATCAAAGCATTGATAAAACAGAATTTTGGGTGGTTGAAGAAGAAGCAGAAGGAGAGCTAGATTATGATGAATTAGAGAATATGATAGATGAAGAGCCTGACATCTGACGAAAAGTCGAATGGAACTCGACTGTCAGCTCCATGTACTGAGGCCACCTACAATCTAGAGCAGTCCTCCACTCACCTCTAACAATGGCATCGAACTCCTCTAGGCGTCCTAGCCTCTCCAAAAGCTCTCGATCGAATGTACGATGGTGGTAGTGCTCCATCGTCACAAGCCTCTCACATCGTGTAGCCTCATCCGTCCCAGGCTCAAACTGCAGGACAGTGTGATCTCTAAGAACACGGTCGTCAATGGGAACCGGATCGTCCTCGTCGATAGGGAGGATCTCCAGTGATGAGTAGTGAATCTCTCTCGCTCTCCTCCTCGATGAACTCGAACCTCTGGCCCTCTTGGCCCCGACAGCCGAACTCTCAGCTGCTCCAGACATCCTACAATAGCAATTTACAAAAATACAAAATACAGAACAAAATTTACATATTAAACTACTTTAAAACCTAAATTTAATCTTATTTACAATTTTTACAAAAATTTCTATTTACAAAGTATAAATTTGAAATTGAAAAACTATTTACAAAAATTAAAATTGTTATAATTTATTTTACACTATTATTAAAATATAGTACAAGAATTTATTTACAAAAGTTTAGAAAGTAATTACCTAAATTTTTAAAATTTATATGTACAATTAACAAAACTTTAACAAAATTTTATTTACAAAAATTTTATATACAAAAATTAGGTTTACAGAATGTTACAATCTGATAAAAATTTATTCACAAAAGTTTTCTGATTACAAAATGGGAAGAATTTGGGTTCCGGCTGGAGTCATGTACCGCTAAGGGCTGCCCCCGCGGTACGCGGCCTCTTTCCAAATGCAGAGAATCGATCAGCCCTCAATGGCGACCAACCGAACCCTATTTCGTTCCAAACCCAGTTAATCTATGCAAATCTACTGAAATTATTCGAAACCTATCTATATTTACATCAAATCAAACACTATCCTAAATCTAAAATTTAAAAATCGAATGAAAAAGGGATCTATACCTAATCACAATTTGAATCGGTGATGATGGTGGTGGTGTGATGGACCGGAGATGACGTTGTCTTGCGAACTGCCGGAGAAGATGGTGATGGGACTACGGAGATGGTGGCGCACAGTGATGGTGGATGCGACGGCTACGGTGGTGATCGGTGGTAGCAGTGGTGGCGATGGTGACACACAGTGGTGGTGGTTGTGACGGCGATGAAGCGGTGATGATGATGGAGTGGTGGTACGCGGTGGAGATCGACGGTAAGTGGTGGTGCTACGGTGGCAAGCGGTGGAGCTACGGTGGAGATCGGTGGTAGGTGGGGTGTGGTAGTACGCGAACAGAATAAAACATTTTCATTATTTTTTTTCTTCCCCGAAACCCATCGCGTACCGCGGAGGGAATCTTTGAACATCGCCGCGTAGCGCGACGAGTTTCGGTGATTTGAATTTTTCAAATTTTTTTTATTATTATTTTTTTATTTTTATTTTTATTTTTTTTATAACTAATTAACTAAATAAAATAAAATAAAATTAAAACAAATCAAAACCTACCTAAAAAAAATAAATAAAAATAAAAATTCTATTCTAATTATTCTAACCAAGTTACAAAACTAAAAATTTAAATAAAATTAAATTAAATTAACTAAACTAAATTAAATAAAATAAAAACTACCTAATAAAAATTCTATTCTAACTAAATTACAAAACTAAAAATTTATTACCTAAACGCACTAACTAAACCTAATCGGGTTTTGATGCAACTAAAGGTTTGGGTTTAAGATGTGGGAATGACTATATGAAAATGAAATATCAATCGTCCGAATACCCACACTTAACCTGAAATAGTCCTATCGTTTAAGCCTCGTGAAACCCTACAACACTTGAAACAAAAACAAAGACACGAAAAATACGCAAAACTACGAATACACTAAAAAAATACAAAAATAACAAGAATTCATGCAACCTATATTACAAACTCTACAAGTCAGACCTAGCTATCCTCACCTATGCAACTCAAGGAGTGCTACCTCCTTCTCATTACCGATCGGTCCTCTGATGTAAAGCTTCAAACGATGTCCGTTAACCTTCCATGTCCGACTTTCTGATTCAAGCTCAACTGCTCCGTGTGGTAAGACTTCATGCACAACAAACGGTCCTTTCCATTTGGACTTCAACTTACCTGGGAATACCCTGAGCCTTGAATCATAGACTAGCACCTGATCACCCTTCCTAAAATCATTCACTCCTCTCAAATTACGATCGTGCAACGCCTTCGTACGCTCTTTATAACTCCATGATCTTGCGTACGCCTCATCACGCAACTCCTCTAACTCATGCAATTGAAGAAACCGATTCTTCACAGCACTCGGCATCTCAAGATTCACACTCTTCAACGCCCAAAACGCCTTATGCTCTAACTCCACCGGCAGATGACACGCTTTACCATAAACCATCCGAAAAGGCGTGGTCCCAATTGGATTCTTAAAAGCTGTCCTAAACGCCCACAACACCTCATCTAGCCTATCTGCCCAATCCTTACGGTTTCTCCCTATCGTCTTCTCAAGAATTCTCTTCACACCCCTATTGGCATTCTCAACCTGGCCACCAGTCTGTGGATGATAGGCAGTCGACACTCGATGGGTCACCCCGTATCGTGCCAACACCTTGTCCAACTGTGCATTACAAAAATGTGTGCCTCTATCACTTATCAATGCCTTAGGGGTTCCAAACCTACAAAACAACCTTTTCAAAAATCCCACAACTCCTCGTGCATCATTCGTGGATAAAGCTTAAGCCTCTACCCACTTCGAAACGTAATCAATAGCCACGAGGATGTACCGATTCCCTCGGGATGAAGGGAACGGTCCCATGAAGTCAATACCCCAAATATCAAAGACCTCAACCCCCCTGGATGGGGTTCTGGGGCATCTCATTCCTGCATGAGATGTTTCCAGTCCTCTGACACGCATCACAACTCCTCACAAACTCATGTGCATCCTTAAACACTGTCGGCCAATAAAATCCACAATCAAACACCTTCTTCGCAGTGTACAAGTGTACGATGGCCCATGGTGTCCTCCAGTCAAACCCTCATGACAATGTCTTAGGATGTCCAATCCTTCCTCCCGACTCACACATCTCCTCAAAATACCGTCTGTTCCCTCGCGAAACAAATATGGAGCATCCCATATATAATGGTTTGCTTCAGTAAAGAACCTCTTCCGCTGCTGTGAAGTCAGACCCTTCAACATATAACCTTCAGACAAGTAATTCGTAATGTCTGAGAACCATGGCAATCCCTACTCACCTGCACTCACCAAACCCACTATCTATGTGTCTAAAACTTATCCAAATGGACTTTTTGTTTACTTATAACACATTTGAAATTAAATTAAATTGATGTTTTATATGAACAATCCATTTAGACCCGAACTGAGTTTGCTTAAAACCCGTTCTGATCCGCACCCATCTTGACCCGAACTCATTCTGACCCGTTACCCAACCCGCCACCCAACCCGCCCATTGTGCCAGGCATAGCTAGGAGGAAATAAGGGTGAGGATGGTGGCGAAGTGTGGAATGATATTTAACCTGGACCATGAGTCCATTACATTTAGCTATTCCTGTTCTATCTATTTTAACTTGTAAAAATGACATTTTAACCTCCAAAAACCCTCATCTTTTGTCCTCTAGACTTAGGGCCGGCAATATAAAGCAATATTTATAATTGGAAGAGTTAACAAAAATTTTTCCATAAAAGACAATAAGCACCAAACAAACAAGTGGTAATTCACATGCATATATTTAGATTTGGTTTATTTTTCAAGCTTTAATGGAGGCAAATTGTTTAATAATGTGTTCGTAATCAGATCCTTTTATCAAGTCTTTTCAATCGATAAAATAGCTTATTCGTTCAATCTTTCTTGATACCTTGTGGATCTTAGATAATTTTTTTAACAATCTTTCTTATGATATCTCAAGTTATTATTGTATCCGACTTGGCCCTGAGACTAGGGGTGTAAACAAATCAAACTGGCCCGTAAACTACTCGAGGTCGGCTCGGTAAAAAACTCGAACTACCCGAGTCTAGATGAGCTTGTGCCCAAAATAATGGTTCATTTAATTATCGAGCCTAAGTTACACATATCAAGCTCGAGCCGGCTCGCGAACTTAAACACACTTTTTATTTATTATATTAAATTGATATTTATGATAATAAATATTTCTATATATAAAATTATGATAAATATATAAAACCATATATTTTATGTTAAATTTGGAAAGTATTATAATAAACATATATTAAATTAATAATTAAAATAAAAAAAATTGAATGATTAGAAAAATTAGTCGAGCCGAACCGAGCTCAAGCCTGAAAATTTTAACAAGTTGACCTCGGGCTCAGCTTGGCTTAGCTCGACTCGACTCGACTCGACTCGTTGACATTCTACTGAATACCAAAACATGATTCGAAAATTGTAACATAAAATTGATATAAATAAGAATACCAGAAAAAATGATTATATAGAAAAATTTTCTGGATCCATATGTTATTAAATATTAGTAAGGATAATCATGTAAGGTGGTAGGTTAATAAGTTTGGTATGAGAATGGCAGACTTTTCTCTAATAACAATAACATATTCATAATGTTATAACTAGTTATAGAAACATATCACGGTATAAAATGATTGATTAAATAAATTATATAAAAAATAATAATAGTTTGAGTACCCTTGTCAATATACACTATATAAATAGAAGTTTATGATTAAAATATTATGTAAGGAAGCATAAGTTATATATTTATTGAACATCTCAAGTTCTTAATAATTGCAAGTAAGATGAAACGTATAAAGTACACCATGAATTGTTAAATAATGAACTAATTGAACTGTGATTATGAAATAGAAAGCATAGCACTCGTGAATTGCGATGTGTACAAAGCATCCCCTATAAATTCTATAACTTTACATAACCAGTACCTCAAATTGTCACACCATACTTTTAAGTTTAAAGGACAAAATGAATCATTCATTCTTCAATCTTAAAGTTTTCTAAAATATAAGAAAATGATAAAAAAAATGTGTGTATTTGTAATAGAAAAACCCGAACCAAATTCTGAATTCGGTTTCGGTTCCTAACTATATCCGAATTTTGAATTCGGTTTCCGGTTTAGTTATCGGTTACAAAATATTTTAAAATATTGTTTGTTTGGTTTTCTGTTAAACGATTAAACCAAATTCAGATGTAAATTTATTGGTATTAATAATAACATATAAGGTTGAATTCGGTTTTTTCGGATTCGTTTATTCAGTTTTTAACCAGCTTTTTCAGTTTTTCATCGGTATATTTGATTGAATTCATGTTGTTCATTTTTAACCAAAATCGAACGGAATTGAATTTGGTTCAGATAACCACTACCTAAATTTGGTTTGGTTCAGTTCGTATAGGGAAAAAATTTTGAAAATTAATTACCGAACCGAACCGATGAACACCCCTACATGTAAGACAAGTGTAAGTTATGATATCTACATAAAACCTGACCATTTTAGGTAAATGCTTTGAGTTTTAAAACATATGAAGAAGATAATTTAATGGTATCTTACCTACATAAACACTTTCTTTCATTTGTGTGCTAGTGTGTATATGAACCCCTAATAAAAAATCTAAACGATTTAAGATTATTTTTTTTTATTTCAAGAATAATTTAGTGTTCTCATGTAAACTTCATTATATACACACACATATATCTTTTCAAAAGTTTGATAAAAGTAAAAACAAAACCAAATGAATAAATATAGGCGATTTAACTGAGAACCTGAAGGTTGTATTCGGTTCGACAATTGAGTTAAACAAAAGTTAATCGGGTTAAAAGGGTTTAGCATAAAAATATCCATAAATATCAATGTGTATGTTAATCAATCAAGTAAAGGAAAGATCATGTCTTGTATAAGATAAAGATATAGATTAACATATGTGTTTAAGTTTATAGTTTGAAAATATATTGTTTTAACTTAACACTTATTTAAAGGAACAATAGATCAAAAAAACTTTAAGGATAATGTTTATGTTGAATTTAAGTAGTTTTTTTGCATACAAAGTATATTTAATATTAGAAATAAATAAATGGAGTTTCTCATTTTCTCTATATCAATTATCAAGTTCATTTTTTATATATATCTTATTAAAGTATCATCTCTTTTTACGTTTATTTAAAATATATAAAATTGAAAAACTAAAAAAAAAAAAAAAGTTGGCTACATAAATTCTAAATATATATAGAAAACTTTATTATTTGAAAAAGACATCTTTAAAAAGCCAAAGCTTGTAACTCATTCAAAAAAAAAATGCAAACTAAGTTTGTAAACAAGCGGCCAATGTAGTAGGGGTGTTCTTCGGATCGGATAACGGTTTATTCGGGTTATTCGGATTTGAAAATTTTAAGACCTTATCCGAAACCCGACCCGACCCGAATTCGAAAATTCTCTATCCGATCCGAATCTATCCGAATAAACCTATTTTTTCATCCGAATAATTCGAACAACCCGAATAAACAGGGTTTATTCGGATTGAATTCGGATATCCGATCCGAATCTATCCGAATATCCGAATCTTTAATTCGGATCGGTTTTTCGGGTTTCGGATACGATTTGGATTTCGTTTTTTCGGATTTCGGATTCTTAGAACACCCCTACAATGTAGCCTTATATTTTTATATTTGAATTATGTGTATGTTAATTTTTTTATATAAACATATTTTTTTAGTAAAATCTTACAAATAAGTAAGGTCTGAACGTAAGATAATACATACTTTACTCGAAGACCATAGGCTTAGATGCGGCATGCTGCTTTTCAGCCGAGTCATTTATAAAAATGAGGGACTAAACATGTGAAAGTTATAATTAATAAGGTTATTATTGTAAATTAATAAAGATCAATTCTAGCCTCAATTCATTTCTTCACTTGGATTACAGAACGAACGTGATTTATGATGTTCCAACGTAATCCATTTCTTCAAATCTTCTCATAATCTTTCTTTCCAAAATTCTCTCCAACAAAGAATCAATGACTCCTTGATCTTTTCACAAATCCCCGTGTATATAATAATACAATTTGATTGATTCGTTGTTGCCCTCCAACTGTTCGACAAAAGTACAGAGAAAAAGGAGGAATGCGGGCTTATTTTCTTGCCGGAAATCCGGTGATCTTGACCATAACTGGTACTGCCGTCTCCGTATTATTGCAGACGGCTTTTGTTCTTTGTGGGTTTCCGACGACTCTGACGTTGGAGAGAGCTTTTCCGGCGAACCATCATGTTGAATTGACTGAACTCAAAGATAGAGATAGTTTACGGCACCCTAGAATCTTGCAGCAGCAGGGTTCTGTAGCGAGTGTTGTTGATTTCCCTGTTCAAGGCACTTATGATCCTTATCGTGTTGGGTAAATTTTCGATCTGTTTTTATGTTTTACAAGTAAATTGATACGATTGGATGACTGATTATTTTGTGCAAACAAGAAAATTTACAAGAAATTGGATTGAATTCCCAAAAATTAAACTAATTGAAGTTGCTTTGTATTGAAGCTATGTTTAATTTTTCTTTCATAATCAGTAGTTTCCATAATTAAAAGCCAAAAGCAAAAGATTCTTGCTTTGCTTTCTTTAGTTTTTGGGCCATTTGTATAATTCAATCTTATTCTTTCCTGTTCTGAATAAAGGGTGTTATTTTTGTTAATTTATTGTTTGTATTAAAGATTTCATTGGATTTTTAGACTTTATTTTACAAGAGTTCAATTGGGTTCACCTCCAAAGGAGTTCTATGTCCAAATCGATACAGGAAGTGATGTGTTATGGGTCAGTTGCAGCTCATGCAACGGTTGCCCGAGCTCTAGTGGTCTCCAAGTACTAATTTTACCATTTCTTATTGCTGCAATAATTCTAGTATATAAAGAAACCACAAGATTAGTGAATCATTTTATTTATTTAACAGATTCCAATTCAGTTCTATGATCCTTCTAGCTCATCGACAGCTTCATTGATCCGTTGTTCAGACCAGCAGTGTTCTTTAGGAACTCAATCTTCTGATTCCATCTGTTCTAGATCAAATGATCAGTGCAGTTACACATTCCAATATGGAGATGGTAGTGGTACATCAGGCTTTTATGTATCTGATCAAATCCATTTAGATACAATTGTTGGGGATTCAACTTCATCAAATGCTTCAGCATCTATTGTATTCGGGTGAGTTGATATTTGATAACAATTTTGAGATTTTCCATTAACCCTTGGTAAGATTTCTTGTAAAGAAACTTGTTGACTTATGATACAGATGTAGCATGACTCAAACTGGAGATTTGACCAAATCTGACAGAGCTGTTGATGGGATATTTGGGTTTGGTCAGCAGGGCTTATCGGTAATTGCACAACTTTCTTCACAAGGAGTGGCACCAGATGCATTTTCTCATTGTCTTGTTGGAAACGGTGCGGGTGGTGGTATATTAGTTCTTGGGCAAATAATTGAGCCAAGCATGGTCTATACTCCACTTATACCGTCACAGTAAGTTCCTAAGTTCTTGTTCATTGAGGATTGAATTGATCATTTTTCCTTTAGGAGGTGCTTAACTGCTCATGACATTTATGTTTTTTGCTCAAATAACCAATCATTTTGAAGAACTTCTTGCATTTTTTCCACAAATATGCACCTTCATTTAGGGGTTCTCCATGTTTTGTTTATCTTTATAGGATTAACTTTAGTGTTTTAAGAGTTAATTACACAGATGCTTCATGCGATTTGCAGAAAGTATAAGCAAAATAAGTAACAGTATTGGGATTTGTGCTTTTAATTTTGCAACAAGTTCGAGTTAAAGGGTGAAAAGTCTCGGGGTATTTTGGTTATTTCACCCTAATTTAACGGAAGTTAGCCTTAATCCTGAAAATTGTTATAAAAATGAAATCACAAACCCCAAACTTGTTACTTTTAAACCTAAGTACCCAAACCTGTTACTAAACCACATGGACCACCTGTGTAATTAACTCTTGTCTTAATGATCTAAACGGAACCCATGGCTAAAGCTATAATCTTTGATATTAATTGGTGTGATATGATTTGACCCTTATGCCCCTCATAGACGTGTTAAATGATGTTCCAGGCCACATTACAACTTAAATCTGTTGAGCATTTCAATCAATGGACAAACATTACCCATTGATCCATCAATGTTTGCCACATCAGGCAACCGAGGAGGAACCATCATTGATTCTGGAACTACCCTTGCTTACCTGGCAGAGGAGGCTTATGATCCTTTTGTGGATGCAGTAAGCTGTAAAGGGCAAAATTGTCAATTCATTTATTAATTTAAAATAAGGAGAACTGTAAGAAAAATATTTTTGTTGCTGCAGATTACCCAGTCGGTTTCACAATCTGTCCGGCCTCTTATGTCAAAGGATAGTCAGTGTTATCTGGTTGCCTCCAGGTTTTTTTTTTTTTTTCATTTCCCAAAATTTCCTTCATACTTTATTAATATTTATCATTAAACTAATATTGAAATTTTATGTATATTTCAGTACACCTGAAATATTTCCTACAGTTAGCTTGAACTTCGCTGGCGGTGCTTCAATGGTTTTGAGACCCCAGGATTATCTTCTACAACAGAACTCTGTGGTAAGTTCATAACATTATTTATGCCCAAAATGGAATGTTAAACTTGACAAGTAATTTTAATAGTATATTATTATTATTATCATTTATGAAATGTTTCTCCCCATCAGAAATAGATTTCTCACATTTTCCGTCTCTATTTAGGGGGGAGCTGCGTTGTGGTGCATAGGCTTTCAGAGAATTAGAGGACAAGGAATAACCATTCTAGGAGGTACAACTCTCTCATTTTTGTACAATTGTTTTTTTTATTAACTTAGTATTATCTATTACTTTTGTTATGAAAAATGCAGATCTTGTTTTAAAAGACAAAATTGTTGTATATGATCTGGGTGGTCAACGGATTGGTTGGGCGAATTATGACTGTAAGTTATCTTCATTATTAAAGACATAATAGTTGTTTATAATAGTAACTAAAAAGCATAAAAGATTGGTTTTATGTTTTTTAGTTACTATTCTAATTCTCTTCAAATAATAAAAGTAATTATTAGTTGTTCCTTAATAATGACTATTTATTTTTAATAGAATACCCCCCATGTCCCTAGAGTTTTTTTTTCCAAAAGGTTGGCGGATTTGAAAAATATTTACCAAAACAGGTGTTTTTCATTTATTTCTTTATTTTTAACTAGTTTATTATATATATTTTTTAATTTAATCAACATATTATAATATTTTTCTATTTTTTAATCAACTAACTATGATAATATGTTGATTGAATTAAAAAAAATTATAATAAATTAGTTAAAAATAAAGAAATAAATGAAAAACACCTATTTTAGTAAATAAATTTCAAATGACTCATTTTAGTAAACAATTTTTCCATCAATACCCTTTTGGAAAAAAAACTCAATGTCTCCCTGATAATAATTTCTATTAGCACGTAAATGTCTCGATAGTTGTTAAATTTATAAATATCCATCAAATTTTAAGTTCAATACAAGTATGGTTCACAGTACCTTTAAGTTGAGAATCATTGTGATGTTCATGGGTCAGAAGGAAGTAAGCTGAAGCACTAAAGTCAAAATTGGATATTTTTTTCCATAAATAATCAATCATTCTTGTTTCTTAATATATTAATCGAAAAGATGTTAGCTTCATTGTTTGTGGGCTATGATAATAAACAATAAGCGGTTTATAACTTAAATGTTAAATGTTAATTGTTTGTTATATAAATCTCATTACATCAGTTCATTTGACTCCAAAAGTCAAATCTTGTTTCTTGATTTTGTTAGGTGCATCATCTGTAAATGTGTCAACTACCTCAAGTGGTGGCAGAAGTGAATACGTGGCGGGTCAATTCAACGGTAGCAATTCATTGCAGAAAACCGGTTACAATCTGATCTTAGTTGCCTTTGTAGCTTTTGTGCTACAATTATCAGTAAGTGTTGGTTTTTCCTAGCAATAATTCTATTTCTAATTGCTAGAAATTTTCTAGAGTTTAATTCTTTTGTTTATATAGTGCAAAAAAAGGGAATTTTCCATTAATATTTATTAGATATATAAGCAAAAGTGGGATTTTTGGGTAGAGATAAGTTCTATCTTTATCTCTCCCCTCATACCCCACTTAAAAATGAGATTTCGTTAGGTATGTTTGTTTGTTTGTTTGTTTGTTTGCTTGCTTAACATCAAATATGCTAATTGGAATTGAGATTTATACATGTATACGTATTTGTACGTTGCAAGTGTACGTACAAAAAACTAATTCTGTGTTCAACATTGCTTTGTCGATGCTACTACTTTGACATTCACTGTCGAGTTATGGATTTATGATTTTTAAGAAATTATTTTATATATTCTTTTATGTTTCATCTTCTTTCTGTTGATAACGTTGTTGGTAGCATGCTATGAAACTTAAAATGACATAAATATTGAACAACTTTATGTTTAAGAGGTGTTATTAGTTGTTATAATCTACTGGTATGTTAAAAGTGCCAGACGAGGTTGTTAGTCTATCAAAATACCTAAGTATCAAAATTCAGGGATTGGGTCTGCAGTCTAAAAGAAGTTTAATTGTTAAATTGTTTAAATAATTACAAAATCATGGGTTCGGTCATTCGGTTACCTAAAGCTATCTTCCTTAGATTTATAAACGAAAAGAGAGAAAAGAGAGGGAGATAAATAAAAAGATAATAATTTAATTCATATTCTAGAGTTCAAAAAAAAGGAAGAATTTTACATGTTCTTGTGTTGAAAGAAAGAAAGCGTCGGGGGCTAGCTTACCGCCCTTTCGCAACTCAAACTGCCGGTACGCTTTCCGGCTCGCAACCGATCAAACGGACGGAGGTTCTCAATTTTCTTGCAATGCCGGCTCTTCGCCTTTAGTTAGAATTAGTAGAATTAGAGGGTGCTCTTAACCCCACACTTCATAAAAAGTAAAAAAGTACATAAGTAAGAAAAAATACGCAAGGAATGATAAAGAAAAACTAGGTTATGCTAACCGAAGGTTAGGCTAATTTAGCACCCTATCTATACCCCTCTCCTTTGGATTCCATATCTCTTTTGACCCAGTTAGGACACAAGGCGTATTATATTCGGAAACAACAGATTCTATAACACTTTTTGAAGACAGATCACTTGTGGCACACATGCGAGGATTCCAAGTCTCTTAATTAATCTCATTACAGAAGATCTCCGCTTAATCAACTAGAGTTGGACGGGGTTTGAAATTCATCTTTAGCTTGCAGAAATTTACAGTTATGTTCTTGTTAAATTTTGTTACAAGTGAAAAAATAATATAGTAAATGATAAAATTTTATATTTGTTTTCCTTTTACTTTCTTTCATATTGAAAGAAATGCAATTATTAAAAAATTTTCATTTACTTTCATTTATTTTCCATTTGTTAAAAAAATTAGGAAGACGGTATTTTTTTTTAGTTTTCTTTTACTTTATATTATTTCTCTTTTTGAAAACAACAAGGAACAAAACGCAAGAGAACTACTATCGATGACCTCTTGTTCTATTGACATATGATGCTTATCCTCATCAAAGTGATGAAACTGTTGGGTTCTCTACATCAAATACCAAAGAGGTCGACTAAGCATCTTTGTGGAGCTATGTGGGTGCTCATGAGTCTAGGACTGAAGGACCTGGTCATGGATCGAAACATGGGCGTAGCTTAGTTCAGACCGGGGGAGTAGTGTATATTTTCCGATACGTAGTATAAAATTTTTTAAAAACCTTTAGTTCGCCCCCCCTGAAAAAAAAATTTTATTTCGTCCCCCCTAGCTTACCTGTCAAGCTCCGCCACTGGATCGAAACCATAGAAGATGAAAAATGAGGACCTATTATCGGGACATTTATGGTCGGGTTTGTCTCGGGTCCATGGTGCGTTTATGGTCAGGTTTGCATGTGAGTCAGGTTAGGACCGACTAACAGGGACTGCTCAACTAACTATTATTGGGACGGACGTATGACGAATATAAAATTTGGTGTTCATTTTTAACTTGAGATCCCTCATCGGAAGTTCACCGTGATACCATGGCTACCACACGCGGCTAGGAATTAGAGACCACGCTCAAGGATCACGGGAAGGCCATCTCATACCTTCAAGTAACCTTGGCGTCGTTAATGAAGAACTAGGAGCAATCGATGAAACAACAGGAGGACATTCTACGGGCCTTCAAGGAACACTCCAACTCGGGCAGCACATCAGTAAGAGGTCCCAGCAGCGGAAACTTCGGCTCCAATCTATTTGGAGAAACGGACGAGAGGGTAGGAACTAGTCCCATGCGGATAGGAAAGGTAGCATGGATATACCGTTGTGAACACTTCTTTGCTATTGATGAGACCCCCGACAACATGAAATTACGGTATGCGGTCATCCACCTGGAAGGACCCTTGATACAATGGCACCAAGCGTATATGAAGACACGAGGAACAACGGTATTGGAGCTGCCCTGGATGGATTACGTGCGAGCCATATCCGCCCGGTTCTCAAATGCTATGTTTGAGGATCCCATGGAAGAAATAGCCTCACTTACCCAAACTGATGACCAGCATTCATTGAACACTTCGTTTGATGAACTCTTGAACAAGGTAACCTTAAGCGAGACGCATGCCATAAGCTTATACCTCAAAGCCCTCAAACCTGAGATCAGGGGTCCTGTGAAGATGTTTAAACCCAAAACGTTGCATGAAGCTTATGGACAGGCAAAAATCCAGGACATCAATAACCGCCACTTCGATGCCAATTTGAAACCAGATAGAGGAGGGGAGCCCACCTAAAAGTACCTAATGACAATATCAGAATTATTCCCCCCACCAACGCAACCAAGCTGCCAATATTACCCACACCAGCCACCCGTGCGATAGGCACGGTACCACCCAGAACCACCACAACAACACACCTCGAAGCCTCTCTAGTAAAGAACTGGTAGTGAAACGATCAAAAGGAGAATGTTTTTGGTGCACAGAGAAATCTGTGCCGGGTCATAAATGTAGCCGTAGACAGTTAAACTTAATGGAGGTGGAGGATGCGGACGACCCGGAGGAGGAAGAAGGGCCTGTAGAAGAAGAGGAAGAACATTTAATCTCGATCCACACCTTGACAGGGTTACCTTCCTACTCCACTATAAGTGTGAAGGGATCGATGGACCAGGCAGCTGCACATCCTCATTGACTCAGGCTCCACCCACAATTTTATAGATGTCAAGCTAGCTAAGAAACTCCAATGTCCGGTGAAGGACATCACTCCAATACACGTAAGTGTAGCAGATGGTAAACAATTAACAGCTAGCAAAATGTGCACCGACTCCAATGGAACATGCAGTGAAGATGGTTCATTACTAAAGTTCTCTTGATTCCTCTGGAAAGCTACGACATGATCTTGGGTATTCAATGGTTTCTACCTTTGCAAGACATCCTTTCGAATTTTCAAAAGATGACCATGCAATTCAAAATTGGGGAAGAATTATGTGAACTGAAAGGCATCCACACTAACAAGGTTTCAATGTGTTCGCTGAAAATAACAGAGGGGTTACATGACGCACAAATGGGAGGAGGCACGACTCAAATGTACAGCCTTCAAAAGGCAAGTGAGACACGAGAAGCCATGCACAGCTCCAAGGTAGTGAAGTGTGAGGATGGATCAACCGAACATAAGCTATGGTAGGACCTCATCCGTGAATTCACTACAGTTTTTGAAGTCCCCAAAGGACTGCCACCCGAAAGAGAATTCGATCACCGAATGCATGTAAAGGAGGGGACTGAACCCATCAACCAACGACCCTATGTAACCCCCTGTTACTATTCAACATTTTCAAATAACATCAGAGTTTGTCCCAGCAAATTCTCATTTTCAAAACCTTGTTTGACCTTCTTTGTTTAATAATATTAAACAAAGTTTAAAACCAACATAAACAGGTCATACATTTTACAATACTTATTTACATAAGTACGTTTAAACCATAAGTTTAGAAAGTTTGCAACAAGGTTTGTCCGTTCGATTCCCGATCTGCCTCGATCCTTACAGCTGTGTCCGTCATGTTTGACCTACAAACATCACATAATAATTCTCATTATTTCATAAGAACTAAGTAAGTTAAACCCCAATGGTGTCTCACAACAAAATGTAAAAATACATTTTTCACAATCAATATTCCAACTGAGTCATTTCTATTTGAATTGACTCTCACAACGTAATAATATCATATTATTAGTTTTCAACTATTGTTTACAATAGTTTAATCAAAATTACACTATGGTGTTCACACTCCGGTTCTTCCACCATAGCTATTTGTCAGCACCTCTGACTATCCACACAACCGTGGTTTCATACATATTTCAAGTCTTAAGATGTTCACCCACCGGTACTTCCATCTAAGACAATTGCTAGCACCTCTAGCTATCCACACATTTGTGGAGTCATAAATATTAAGTCTTAAGACGTTCACCCACCGGTACTTCCATCAAAGACAATTGCTAGCACATCTAGCTATCCATGCATTTGTGGAGTCATAAATATTAAATCTTAAGATGTTCACTCACCGGTACTTCCATTTAAGAAAATTGCTAGCACCTCTAGCTATCCACACATTTGTGGAGTCATAAATATTAAGTCTTAAGATGTTCACCCACCGGTGCTTCCATCTAAGACAATTGCTAACACCTCTAGCTATCCACACATTTGTGGAGTCATAAATATTAAGTTTTAAGATGGTCACCCACCGGTACTTCCATCTAAGACAATTGCTAGCACCTCTAGCTATCCACACATTCGTGGAATCATTATTTCAATCAATTTACTATGATGTTCACCCATCGATACTTCCATTATAGAATTCCCACAATTCCATTCACCAAGGTATTGGACTTATCATAGATTGTTGAACTTTTATTATTCAACTTTTTCTATCACCAATACCATGTTTACCATACAATTCATTCAATAACAAATTCAATGTTCATTATGTGATGTCATAGTTGTGGGATTACTTACCTTGATTAGATAAGAGATTAACAACTGCATGCTCCTTTCCTGCTCTATGACTAGTGGTTTGATTTCCACTACCACCACCTAGTTGCAAAACACATATACAACTAGTTTCAACACATATAGCACATACAATCAAGTTCAACGCACTTGACTGATTTGACTTCCTCAAAGTCAATTTATCACATAATTGACTTTATCTTACTATATTTAGCAAGTTTTAGTCAATTATCACAATTAATCGCATTTCATGCCTCCCTTAGGTATTTCATTCAAATAATTGATGTTTATTATATTAGTTACAATCTTTAATCACTTCTTTTAAATCAAAAATCCATTTATGATCATAACTGTTAAATTCACCACATCTCAATATTTAGTCCATGGATCATAATCCATATTTCATTTAAAATCATAATCTACCCATCCTACTAGTTATCACACCATGATATGAGTTTTATAACAACCGGACATTATACCGGCTTCAAAACGAAGATTTCACCGTCAAAATATCAAGTTCTTCGTTTCTAACAATCCCTAGTCATCAACTAAGCAATAATCAATACCCACAATCATAGTATTACATTCAAAACTAAATTTAACCCACACAATATTAAACTAATAGGATAAAACAAATCGTTACCCAATCGAACGGATGTTCAGTCACAAAACAACGATCAGATGTTGCAGATATTTTCCCTGGTACGATCCGTGGGATTATAAGACCTCAAAACAGAGATTTGAAGCTCCAAATTCGTGTGGTTATGGTTTTCAAGAGCTAGAGTTCGAGGAAATAAAAAAATGAAGTTTCTTGAAGCATTTATGATAAAAATACAAATCTGCCGACTTAATACATGCCAGGCGCACCGCCCCGTGTGGCCGCTTGGCCCCGGACGTAGTGCGCGGATTCCCCAAATCCCAGATATTTTGTGGGCACCAGGCGTACCGCCTAGCGTGGGCCACTAGTGCTAGGTGTACCGGTTTCTCGCACGGTTTCTCTCACGTTTCGCGATTCCGGACAATCCGTAACTCCGTTTCGCGCACGGTTTCTCTCACGTTCATGATTTCTCACATATTTTCAAATTCTAACAACCACAATCGTTATTTTAATGATTAATTCAAATACATTTAATTATTAAAACCGGTTGTTACAAATCTCCCCTCCTTACAAAGGTTTCGTCCCCGAAACCTTTCAAACCTCAAAAAGGAAAGGATAATACTTTCTCATTTCAATTTCTGACTCCCACGTGATTTCAGAACCAGTTCTATTTTTCCACTGAACCTTAGCTCAATGATTTATTTCTAAGTTGCTTGACTTTTCGGTCAAGTATTGTCACTGGTATTTCCACATAATTTAACTTGTCATCAATTTCTATGTCTTCCAGTTGTACGTACGCAGATTCGTCTGCTAGACATTTTCGTAAGTAAGAAACGTGGAACGTGTTATGAATTCCACTTAACTCCTCAGGTAGCTCCAGGCGATAAGCAACTTCACCAACACGAGCTATGATTTTAAATGGTCCAATAAAGCGTGGACTTAGCTTTCCTCGCTTACGAAAATGTATAACACCTTTCCACGGTGAGACTTTTAACAACACAAAATCTTCCACCTGGAATTCAATTGGCCTTCTACGCTTATCAGCGTATGATTTCTGATGGTCTTGAGCCGCCTTCAGATGGGCACGAATTTGATCTATCCGTTCATTGGTAGTTTTAACTACATTTTTGTGTGCGAGTTCACGCTTCCCAACTTCTCCCCAACAAACGGGAGTTTGACATTTCCTCCCATAAAACATTTCATAAGGAGGCATTCCAATACTGGAATGATAACTATTATTATATGAAAACTCCGCCAAAGGTAGTAATCATCCCAACTACCCCCAAAATCAATAATGCATGCTCGTAACATATCCTCTAGGGTCTGAATGGTTCTTTCACTTTGTCCATCAGTCTGAGGATGATACGCAGTGCTTAACAACAGTTTTATTCCTAATTCTTCCTGAAAATTTCTCCAAAATCGAGAAGTAAATCGAGTATCTCGATCAGAAATAATGGTTACAGGCACACCATGACGAGACACCACTTCTCGTACATATATCTCTTCCATTTTATCAGAAGAATAGGTTTCACGAATGGGCAATAAATGAGCACTCTTAGTCAACCTATCCACAATGATCCAAATCGTATCAAATCCATTCCTTGTCTTAGGAAGCTTAGTAATCAGGTCCATTGTGATATGTTCCCATATCCACATTGGGATTTTCAATGGTTGCAACTTACCATAAGGTTTCTGGTGCTCTGCTTTTACCTGCATACAAGTCAAACACTTCGCTACATGTTTAACAACATCTCGTTTCATACCTGGCCATCAATAGTTTACCCGAAGGTCACGATACATTTTGGTAGCCCCAGGATGAATTGAGTATTTTGACTTGTACGCTTCTTCCAACAATGCAGACTTAAATGGACAAGTGGGAGGTATCCACACTCGACCCCACCTAGTATTTAACCCGTGATTATCTTCATCCAGGTTATGAGCTTGTCCTTTAATTCTATCACGTTTCCAATTTTCTTCTTTTAAAGCTTCAGTATGGGCTTCCTTGATTTGTTCAATTAGCCCTAAAGTTATTACAAGCTGCATAACTTTCACTTTGATTGGTTCACATTCTTCTTTTCTACTCAAGGCATCTGCCACCACACTCGCTTTACCATGATGATAAAGGATTTCACAATCCTAATCCTGGAGTAATTCCAGCCATCGTCTTTGCCTCATATTCAATTCCTTCTGAGTGAAGAACTATTTCAAACTTTTATGATCTGTGTAAATAGTACACTTTACACCATATAAATAGTGCCTCCAAATTTTTAAGGCAAATACGACTGCTGCAAGTTCTAAATCATGAATAGGATAATTGATTTCATGGATTTTCAGTTGTCTCGAGGCATAAGCAATCACCTTGCCTCGTTGCATAAGAACACAACCTAGACCAAGATAAGAAGCATCCGAATATACCACAAAATCGTTAGGGCCATCTGGTAAGGTTAATACCGGTGCCTGAGTTAATTTTGACTTTAACTCTTGGAATGCTTTCTCTTGGTCATCACCCCACACAAACTTAACATCTTTTCTTGTAAGTTTGGTTAAAGATAAAGCAATCTTGGCAAAGTCTTGAATAAATCTACGATAATAACCAGCTAAGCCAAGAAAACTTCTCAGTTGGAATTTTGGGTGGACTCCAATTAGTCACCGCTTGAATTTTAGAAGGATCAACAAGAATGCCCTCGGCATTTATCACATGTCCAAGAAATTGGACTTCATACAGCCAGAAGGCGCATTTAGAAAATTTGGCATATAACTTCTCCCTACGGAGAGTTTCAAGTACCTCCCGTAAGTGACACGCATGATCACCTTCATTTTTGGAATAAACAAGAATATCGTCAATAAAGACGATAACAGATCGATCTAACATGGGACGACACACCCGATTCATCAAGTCCATAATGCAGCTGGTGGATTAGTCAACCCAAAAGACATGACAAGAAATTCATAATGACCATATCGGGTTCGAAACGTTGTTTTAGGAACATCTTCTTCCCTAACTTTAATTTGATGATAACCCGACCGAAGATCAATTTTAGAGAACCAAGAAGCCCCTTGTAACTAATCGAAAAGATCATCAATACGAGGCAAAGGATATTTGTTTTTCACCGTCACTTTATTAAGTTCTCGATAATCAATACATATACGAAAACTTCCATCCTTTTTAACAAAAAGAACAGGAGCACCCCAAGACGAAATGCTTGGGCGAATAAAACCTTTATCGAGAAGGTCCTGCAATTGATTCATCAACTCATACAATTCAGACGGTGCTAAACGATAAAGAGCTTTTGCTATAGCCTTGGCCCTTGGAATGAGATTAATTCTAAACTCAACATCTCTATCAGAGGGGATTCCCGGTAATTCATCCGGAAATACATCAGGAAAATCCCTAATAATCGGGACATCCTCTAATTTCTTTACTGTCTTCTCGGTATCAGTGACATAAGCTAAGAAGGATTGGCCCCCATGATTCATATACTTCATGGCTTTGACCAAAGAACACAAAACAACCCCTCCACGTTTTTCTCCTTGAATGGATAATTCATAACCACTCGGGGTTATCAATTGTATAACTTTGTGATTGCAAAGAATATTGGCTTTATAAGAAGATAGCAAATCCATTCCAATAACAACATCAAACTCTCCCAATACCATTGGTATTAAATCAACGACATAATCCTCGTTATTGATCTTATTTTTACAATTTCGATAAATATCAAACACAAGAAAACTCTTAGAATCAGCAACCTCTACTAATGGTTACAGGCAACTTTTCTAAGACAAAAGATGGATGATGCACAAATTTTATAGACACAAAAGATCGATTGGCTCCAGAATCAAATAACACATAAGCATGTATTGGGTTAACAAAGAAGGTACCTGTCACTACATCAGACATGACTTTAGCCTCCTCTGCAGATATCTGGAAAGCTCTCCCCTTTGGTTTGGGCGCTTCCGGTTTCTTTCCTGAGCCTTGAGATTTAAACGATCGGCCATCATCATTAATTGGTGCTGCCCTCTTAAGTTCAGGGCACTCACTCCTCCTATGCCCTGGCTTATAACAATTGTAGCATAGACTAGGAGGACTCAAACACTGGGTTGCCAAATGTCCCGGCTTCCCACATTTGTAACAGACAACAGGCCTAGCACAACACTCACCTGCGTGCATCCTCCCACAGTTGGGACAAGGTTTAGTAAAGATAGGCTTTTTAGACGATTTAACAAACTTCGCCTTTTTGGATGAACCTGTGTCTGTTTCCGCCTTTCGTTTATCTCCCCGATCTTCTTGCCGTTTCAACTCCAATTCTCGTTCCCGAGCACAATCAATCAACTCATTAAGTGTCTCACACTTAGAAGGTGTGAGAAATTCCCGGTACTTTGTGTTCAACGTAATATGATACCGGTTTATCCACATTCTTTCAGTTTGAAGAAGATCCGGACAAAATTTAGCTTTATTGAAGAAAATGGCAGTGATGGTATCAATACTTTCATCTTTCTGCTGTAGATGAAGAAACTCCTCAGCAATACGATCAATAGCGGCTTGAGGACAAAACCGCTTCAAGAAAAGTTCTTTAAACTGAGCCCACGTCAACCCTTTCATTCCATCCTTGCCCCTTTCCTTCCTCAGCAACTCCCACCAATCTTTAGCACGATCTTTCAACTGATTGCCAGCAAACATGACCTCATCAGTCGAGTCACAATGACTAGTTTCAAACGTACTTTCAATATCAGATATCCAACGCTGGCTAATCAAGGGATCTACCTTCCCTTTAAACTCTGCTGGCTTAAAAGCCATAAACTCTTTAAAAGTAGTTTTCTTGGAAGATTGTTTCATCTCCGCTCCGGCTTCAAAATCAGCCAACTCTTGATGAAGGAGCTCTTTTAATGAAGACTTAATTTCTTCAATATATGTAGGCAAAGCAGCTTCAAAAGCCTTTGTCACCTCTTCCTTCACCATTATTTGAGTTTCAGTAAGTTTCAGTAAGTTCCACTTTCTCACTGAAACCTCCATGGATTTTATAGGGGGTTGCCCAAGGTGAAGGGAAAGCATACCATATTCGTGGTGGTGGATTGCTTATCCAAATATGG
Source organism: Mikania micrantha (assembly GCA_009363875.1). NCBI lineage: Eukaryota > Viridiplantae > Streptophyta > Magnoliopsida > Asterales > Asteraceae > Mikania > Mikania micrantha. The sequence continues at coordinate 62,306,549 of CM018695.1, forward strand.
TCACTCCATGGTGTTAAGCCATTATTTTTCAGCAAGGGATGTCGCCCAAGTGTTTTTGGATAGTGTATATCGGTTGCATGGTTGCCCAACATCCATTATATCGGATCGGGATCCGATCTTCTTGAGTTCTTTTTGGAAGGAGTTCTTGGCATTACAAGGAGTAGAAACCAAGTTGTCTACGGCTTATCACCCGCAAACAGATGGCCAAACGGAGGCAGTTAACCGATGTCTAGAATGCTATTTAAGATGCATGGTTATGGAGAGACCGCACACGTGGGTGAAATGGATGCCACTTGCAAAATGGTGGTATAATACCAACTTCCATTCGTCAATTGGAACGACTCCCTTCCAAGCGTTGTATGGGTTTCCCCTGCCCTTACACGAACCGTATCTTCTTAAGGAATCCACTGAAAAGGAAGTTGATCATGTTATGCGTGATAGGGAAGTAGCCATAAGAGTGTTGAAACAGTCCCTCCAAAAGGCCCAGCACTGAATGAAGCAGCAAATCGACAAGCACGGAACTGATAGGGAATATGAAATGGGTACTTGGGTTTACCTTAAGCTACAACCTTATATGCAGAACTCTTTTAGGGTATACAAGCATTCCAAGTTAACTCCAAAGTATTTTGGACCCTTTTTGATCATTAGTAAGGTGGGAAAGGTGGCTTATTGTTTGGATTTGCCGAATGACTCTCAAATTCATTTGGTCTTCCATGTATCATTGTTGAGGCAATCAAGTGGACCGCCCGACAAGGTGTGCTCATTTCAGTCGATGCCCATTTTTGCTTGAAGCCGTAGATGATATTGGACAGGAAGTTGGTGAAAAGGGGCAGTAGGGCTACCATGAAGATTCCGATACAATGGGAAGGGCAATTGGCACAAGAAGCAACATGGAAATTCTTGGACGATATGAAGCCGCGTTTTCCGGATTTTGGTGATTGGGTTGAAGGTTCTTTTCAGTGGCGGATTCAAGGCTATGGGAGGGGGGGATAGGCCCCCCGTAGGACCTCGCGATCGTATGTTAAAACGTATTGTTTTTAAATAATTTTGCTTGATTTTGAAACAAAAAGGGGCACAAATGTTATTATAAGGAGAACAAATCTTATCAAAAGGGGGCACAAATCTGATTACAAGAGACATAAATATGATTATAAGTGTCACAAACTTGATTACAAAATGACATAATTGAAAGTGAATAATAAAAAATGCGTTCTTTTCATAGATTTTATACGAAATATAAACTTTTTACCCGGACCGATAGGTTTGTTTTGTGCTTTTAACTAACCCGACCAACTTTTTACTCGGACCGATAAGTTTGTTTTGTGCTTTCAAGTTTCAACTAACCCGACAACCCACTTTTTATCCAAACCCATTTTTACCCACTCACTTTTTGCCCCCCGTGAAAAATTTTTCTGAATCCGTCACTGGTTCTTTTTGAGGTCAAAAAGAAGTTATGAGGGGAGTATTGTTATGTGTGTTTTTCTTTTTTATTAAAGAGTAGGGTTAGCATGGTATTTTTATATTCTTAAGGGATTGTCATGTAATTTGTTTTCTTATTTAATGCAATGCGATGAAGTCTGCAGTTTTATCCGGAATTAAACAGACCTTCCTTCTTTCTAGTAAATTCTCTCTTCAACCCTATCATACTCCTGTTCATTTATCCGATGTTACATTGATCAATACCATACATATTTAAAAAAAAAAACGTTTGACTTTGTCCTCCAAAAAAAAAAAGAAACAAACACACCAAAATCCTGTTTTCGCGTGGTTATTAATAGTGCAGTTTTTAATGCTCCCAACATTTTTATATTTTGTAATCTTTTCAAGACATCTTACCATTTAAGCGTTGAACGAGCCTGTTAATTGGTAATGATTAACAGGTTACATACAAACCGGTACAATACTAAGCCCATGACTATATTCCTGGTTATGAATGGATGATTACTAAATTTCTAGTGAACAAAGTCAATAATCAGTCACAGTTAGTTTGGGTTTTTGACCGGTTTCGACCATTTTCTTTTGCCAGTTCAAGTTCTGCTTTTGACCTGGTAAAATGGGTAATTGGTTCCAACTCTGTTCTCCCTGAAAATCCAGAACCGCATATACCTACCAATTCGGGTATAACCGGTTCCCGAACCTTTTTTTTGCTCATCCATAGTAGAGGTGGGCAAAAAACCCAAACAATGAAACAATGGGTAAAGGCGGTTCCAAATTCTCAGAAAAACAGGAGCCAGCCAAAAACCGGTTGAAACCAATTAAAAAACAGAAATGATTATTGACTTTGAAACCAGATGCGGTTATAAAAAAAAACCTGGTTTGCCCACCTCCAATCCTTAGATTGAATCCAACCCAACAGCTGATTGGTTATGACCAAAATGAAACATTTGGTGATAAAGAACCAAGGACTCTTTCTGCGGAATCATCTCAAAACTTAGTAAGCAACATCCAAATATGACAGGTTTAAAACCAATCCAATACGAAAATGTAAATTTTTTTTATTCTAATGAATTATTGCATGTATACTTTCAAATGAGATGGGGAAAAAAAACTTGTAATTCGACGTATGAGTTTGACTTTTCTGATATAGCTTGGTAATGGGACATATTACTTTCTAGTCTTAAAAATATAAATTTAATTACTAATTAGATCAAAAGTAACAGAATTTTCCACCATCTCTCAAGTACCTAAAAATATTTGAAGGAAGCATTGAAAAATACACATCATAAATGTTTGTTGATTAAATTTACCAAAAAACTGGTGCAACCATTAAACCCAAAATGAAAAAAACATGTGTTAAGAGTCCTTGGCAAAAGCTTGTCACTATTATTCACATTGGAAGATGGATGGATATAACCAGAGCATCAGCAGTAGAACATCACACTCTTAACGCTTTCATGAATAACTGGGAGTGACCTCACCTCAGCAACCTTGTCTCTTGTCGCACGTTGTCCACCACGCGAATCAGAGTCAGAGAAATCTCCTTCCATGTAGGACCGGGCACGGAATGCTGCCAGGTGCGCATAGTACGCAGGCGGAACTGTAGAGCAATTTTATGTCATAAATTGACAACAATTAGAATCTTTTAAAACAACAGTAGCCAAATAAACTATTGATAGGAGGTTCTCAAGCTCCTAAAATTAATGAACAAAACAAAACAGTGTGTGTGTACCTATGGAGACTGCTCGCGTACACCTTGCATACCTAAAAAAAACAGTCGGCAATCAAGTAAGGTTTAACAACAAAGTAAATTATTTATAAATTAGTTATCATAGGTTTGGTTCGGTAGAAATACGTGTAGCACAAATAGTTGGTGAGCATCTGTAATGCGTCAGCATTGAACTTGTTCTCGTCAAACAACACATGATAGTGTGCTGGACGGCTTGTTCCCTGCAAAACACCTCCACATGATCAAATTATGGCATGTATATAGGTTCTTGTTACATACAAGCATAAAAAATATAGAGCTAAGAGGGTAATTATGTCTAGCTTTGGGCCCATCAGGCCAAGTTTCATACGCATGGATGAGCCTAAACAATACTTGTATAAATATATATAGTATTTGCAAAACATATATTATTATATATTTATAAGGTACAATATATGTTGCAAAGTACAAAAAAATAGGCTAATGCACAACCCCTAATATAGCATCCATGTGGAAAATTGAATTAGAAACAAGTTCACCTGAATTCCACCATGGCTGCATAGATAGAAGTCGAATTCTGTTGGATGACAGATCTTAGTATCCACAACAGTTCCTGACCAAAATATAATCAATAAAAAAGAATTAGAAGAAATAATAGATTGTAAAAACAAATAGCAAACACATTCACATATAACAAACCAGGAAGAATATTGCCACTCCTATCAGTGGAAGCACGATCACCATGCTTCACAGGGAAGAAGCGTGTGTGATGCCTCTTTTGGACAACAATAAATGTGACAGGGGGCAAGTAGTTTTCTTCCAAGGAAACACATGCCTGAGAAAATGAAACCGCGTTTTTAGAAGGAACAATTATAATATTTTAATACAAAATGTGAGAAAATTAATATATATAGATATATTTGAACATATATATACAAGGATTTATTCAAATGAGAACCAATAAGTTGTAAAGAAGAAAAACGACTTGATTTAAGGGGTGTAAAAGGAATTTTCCTTTAAAGAAAGGGAGGTTAATATTATACAATTTAAACTGTGGCTAAAATGCTTCTTTTAGTTCTTAAATAACAATGGTTGTTCTCAACTGAACAAACACAATATAAATATACCCTTCAAACCTACTTTGCGGATTTTGTCCATCTCATTCAGTAAAACCTCATTGAATTGCCCCTCACTCACTCCATCTCTGCAAATGAATGCAATGCCATTATAAGATAAATCAATGATTAAATATTATGCCAGGTTCTCATACCTGTAAAATATGATACGGTGAGGTTTATGTCCAGTTGACTTTTTGAAAGAGATCAGAAGCTCCCTGCAGAAGCAAAACAAAAGGTGAGAAAGGAAAAGATACAAATATTAAAAAAGTAATAATATTCATTTAACCTATAAATTAACTAAAGACAAAACCAATACTCATTATAAAAAAATTGAAAGAAAAAAAAACATTTACCTAATCATCCCTCCATGAACTACGCCTTTTTTGGAATCAGTAGTGACGGTGTGCAGATCCTGAATGATCTCTTGCCTATGTGACTGAGCGGAAACAAGAGCTTTGTACTTGGTGACTTGAGGCCAATCCATAGAAGCAACAACCTAAGGAAATAACGAGGGAAAAAAACAACACTTTAAAACTTAAAACTGGAAAAAACAGTGTGGGCAAGTAACAGGAGAAAAGAGGTTATCTTTAAACACACTTCGGTCTTTTAAAGCCCACGTCAACACTATTATGTAATGTATTACACCTGTTTGACTAAGGATGTAATCAACCCATTTTTTGTCAATTGGGTCAAAAGCAGGCAATCATCCAAACACATCAGTATTTTAGGTTGGACCAGGCCAGACCGGCAACACTTCCATGATGTTAAAGTTATATACATGTTTAACTAGTAGAAAACTTCACAATCAGGTCATTTTTGTCAAATGGGTCAAATTTCGCATGCTTAAAATAAGAGCAAAGAAATATGGATGTAGCAACATACAGAAGCAATAGAAGGGGTGGAATCCTCTCCTTTTGAAGGATGAGTAACATCAGCTCCAAAGATGATAGTTGGACGATCAGTTACATAAGGAAGCCTGCCATTAAGAGATGCAGACAAGACACTGTTCCTCCCTCCAACCTATTATAATTCAACAATTTAATATATGTTGTGCATAAATAGCAAAAAAATGTTTTGATATTACCTTAACATTAATCTTCAGAGCCACATTTTCAAAATATTGCTTATTAAGCTTCATGACATTTTGTGGCCTGCAGCACTGAGTAACAATTCCCAGCTCGGTTTCACAAACCCGTTTAATTCTTCCTAAAAAATAAGATTGTATCATTATAAATGTGTATACACAATTTGACACTTTAATTCTTTGTCATTATTAAAATTACCATATGATCCTTTAACATCCGGAAGGATGACAACCAGCAATTGAAGATGGCTTCCAGGTGCCAGTTGTACTTTACACTGATTATGAATGTCAACTAAAGCATTCTCAATGTTGTTAGGTTGAGCAGTATACATTGGTATTGTAGGAGGGGTTTTGAAATCCTTCAAAATGAAAATAAGGTAAGAAATATTGTTTTGGTATTAAGTATTAACATGATGAAATATAGGTATCTTGATACACATACTATTCCTTTGTTGGCACACATTCGAACAAGTTCATTACAAAAATGCTGAACTGCATCTGCCCTATGCCTTGAAAAGTTGACAATTGCCCAATGATTCACAGTGCCTCCATCATACATTTTCTACATGAAGTAACAAACAACGAAAAAGTTGGGGAATTAATATATTAAATTTCTAATTTGTAAAAGATAAAATAAATAAAACTTCACCAGGTCCATCATATTCCACTGGCCAACTTGTGGATTAACCTCAGAGGGACCATGATACTTGATCTGAAAACAAAAGCAAATTAAAGCTAGCAAACATATAAAAAGAATGACATATTAAAATAATTTATGTGTGAACTTACAGGTGGTGGTGGAAGAACTCGTGCATCAATAGAGGTGAATTGTTCTCTAACTTGCATCCCAAATTCCTTTCTCACAAGCTCATCCTCATTGTATTTGTTGCTCAGCATGGTCTAAACAACACCAACAAACGAGAAAAATAGAAGTTTTCACAATAGAATAAAAAAAAAAAACTAAGATTTTAATTTTATAATTAAAGAAAACACATACGGTCCCAATACTATCTTCCCTGTCCTTCGGGCGTTGGCACGTGGCCCTTAGCAAGTTAGTCACTTGTTTTTCGTTAAGCTTTGAAGCATACCTTTGACCACCAGCCAACCAACAAATCTATAGTTACAAAAATTAAAGTTAGTAAAGTATTGGCGTCTTGGTGTTTCAATTGACACACAAATGTTAATAGGAATAGAAACTAGTCAGAAAAATGAAAATCTTTTAAAAGTACAATTCTAGTAAATATGGGAGAATGATAGATAAAGCTAGGCTAGTTTTTCACCCCATAACCAGGGCTATAAACAAACTAAACGAACACGTCACTCGTTTAACATTTAACTTGTTCACGAACAGTTCATGAATCGTGTTCGTTAATTAAGGATTTAAACTTGTTCCTGAACGGTTCACAAACATAAAATTAGCAATTTCAATTTCAAATATAATCATCTTAAAGTTAAACACTTAATATAAAAATCAAAAAATAAGTTTCTTTAAACTAAGCAAAAATAAAAAATAATAATCGTAATTAAAATTAATTTAAACGAACATTTCAAATTACAATGTATTTAACAACATATAAATTTCAAATGACTAGATTTTCAATTTAAATATTATAGTATTAAATTAAAAATAAAAAATTTAATAATATATAACATTTAACAAATAAACATAATAAATGAACATAAACGGACGTTAACAAACATAAACGAACACCCTACCGAACTTCACGAATGCAAATGAATGAACATGACCTCTATTCATGTTCGTTCATTTAACTAAACAAACGAAATTTCTTGTTTGTGCTCGTTCATTTATTAAACGAATGAACAAAAACGAACTTCCTGTCAAACGATTCACGAACCGTTCGCTGAACGTTAGGTTCGTTTACAACCCTACCCATAACTATGTAATAACAGCTGACCTCCAGAGGCAGATACGTAGGCTTCGCATCTGTGCCTGATTGAATGGCAGGTAACAATAGAAAACGAAGTTGAATGTTGTATTTCTCACGATAGTACTGAACAACACTAATAGTAGCTCCGGTGGCATCAGTAAAACTATCAAAGTCAATGAAGAAAAAAAGGATTAGCCAAAAATAAGATTACATGATCACAAAGTACACTTCATTAGCGACTTGTATTAAGACAACTATAGATTCTAATTGCCCTCTAATTCAAATAATAATAAAGGGTAAGAAAATGATAATTCCAACTTACGTTAATTGGTTAAGTGGTTGGCGTGTCAAATCTTGAATCTTGTAGCGCCTTAAGTAATCCGGGCGACGAACTTCCACCCTAACACCTCGAAGAGCTCTTTTCACCTAAAAGTTACAAGTACCACAAAAATAAACTCTGACCTTTTTCCAATCAATCATGCTATAAAACAAGATATTAGAAATGTAGAAAGTAATGCATTTTAATTATATGTCAACATCAGCAAACACCAAACTAAATGGAGGTGAATACCTTGATACGTTCTTGGTCAGTAAGGGGTCTCGATATATCTTTGTTAAGAAATTCTCCAACAAAATCAGATGCCAACCTTGGTTCATAGAAAGCCCGAGCTGACATATCTGCAAAAAGAATAATCAAGAATAAGTCATCATTTTTAACTAGTATTATAATCCCCAATGCCTGAGTAATGATATTAAAATGAACACAGATATAAATGCTAAACGATTCAGAAACATACCAATGTTGAGTGACAGTCCCATCTGTGTTGGTCTTAAGCTCTGATAAAACCCCTTCCAATACTCAATGCCATCACCAAGATTACCTTTGCCAAATTCAGGGCTAAATAATGATCTCCCGACAATTTCACGCCTGCAATTCAAGATATGACTAGAATCATTGCATGAAACAAAAGCGCTAAAATGTTTCAAACTGAGAGATGTGTTACCCATTTGAAGCCGACTCTCTTAAAACCACATCAAGGGCTTGGATAGTTTCTTGCGGACAGTCATGGTGCCTGCCACCCAAGAACTCTCTCAGATAATGGAGATCTTTTTTTGCAGCAAACTTAATGTTGACCTTGAATTCTCGTTCTCTCCTACAATACATTCCAACGGTTACTTGTTGCGATGTTTTTTTCATAAATAAAAAATCAAGCACAAGATATTTATGCAATAACTTGTACCCGTTATGTTCAGTGAGTTTAACAACAAATTCTTTGGATTCAAAGGGCAAGGAGCCAGCAGCAAACGCACTCTTATTCCCATCATAAGCCAACTTCAAATTTCCAAGGTGTGAAACCCCATAAGAAGAGCTAAGATGCTTCATTATCTCTCTACATTTCGTTTTTGAAGTAACCTCCGGAGAAATTGCCACCTATACCCAAAATTGAAATTCGTGGGTGATTAAACAACTCATTTTAATCTATTTTTCACGTCATACATCATAAAGAGATCACGTCAATTAAGAAAATTAAAAACACAGATTTCTGTTAATACCATGTCACTTATGACTTACCACCAACTCTGGTTAGTTGGTACCATTCATGCTCAAGAAATAGGGCTTACCCAGCATTTTATCTTTAGCATATTCAGGGTAAAAATCCATTTATGGATACACAAACTTGTCAATCTTATCAGAATCTCACATTCAGGATCCGCGTATGATGATGCACAACGATTAACTTATACACGTATTTGTCTCATATTTAAAAAAAATGTTGTGATAATGATATTCAACTGAAAATCCAGCCAAAGTATCTCATTCTCAGAAAAAAATGAATAAAACGACTGGAAACCTTATCAAAATCAACAGGAAACCTTCCCCCCGTAAAAAATCCAGAAGTAAAACATGAGAACCAAGATGATAAGTTGATTAAATGCAGGATTGATAACGCATCATCCATGCATTTTAAAACAAATGATATATTCCGTCACTCTAACGAACAGCTTGCATAAGCACGGAGAGAAATCAAATAGCTCATACAAACTTATACAGAGTTACCGGATGAAATATAAACAAATCGGATCTCGCCAAAAAATAATTGGAAATTCGAGAGCATAATAGTGAGAGATGAAAACATGCGAATAGACATATCAGTAAGGATGTAATCATAGATCTATACGCTTAACGACATCATATATGTATATGTATGCATGGATCTCATACATAAAAAAAAACTAAACAACCAAAATCCAGGATAAGTAGTCGATGATGAAAAATCTTACATCATACTGATGAGGATCCTTCTGACCAATGTCAACAAGAAAATGATTCGCCTTAACAACGCATTTTCTCCCTATCGTCCCAAAACCAGGCCTTGCCGGTCTGTTCACCTTCTTCGACGACGTAGGCACGAACGGCACAGCCAGAGGAGCCGTCGGTGCGTCAGCCACCTGTTCCGGCTGAGTCTGAACAGGACGCTGCTGCATTGGCGGTTGCTGCGAGACTTGAACCGTCGCATTCACCCTATCACCTCCCTGTTCCGTTGACGATGAACCTATTGACATGTTCTCGAACTCTCTCGCCATTGAAGACGATGACGATGAAGCGTGACCTCCAGTACGGCTACGTCCGCGACCACCACCACCATTACCACCGGCGGAACTGCCGCGACCACGGCCTCTGCCAGACATTGTAAAATAACTGCGAGACGGTTTTAGAGAGAGAAAGTAATGAAAGGAATTTGGAGAGGTATGGCGTGAGTGGGAGAGAAAGAGTTGGTGAAAATATATAATGAAGGAGACGGAGGGGTGAAAAAGGAATATTAATTGGTAAAATTGCATTTACGAGGAACACGCAAGCATCAATTCTACGCAGAAGACGTGAAATTGACATGTTTTTGACGGTTTTGCCCATGTGTAGGGAGATCTTTGGGCAGATTATATGGTGATTTTCCGTTAGAAAAAGATAATATTGTGATTTATTTATTTTATTTTGAGTAAATATACTTCAATCTATAAATTTTTTAGATAAAGGAGGGTAAATATTTAAATTTAAAAAAGATAATATAATGATATGTTTATTTTGACTAAATATACTTCAATTTATAAAGTATTTTAAATTTATTATTAAAATTGACTTTTAAAAAAAAATAACAATAAGACACGGGTTCAATAAAGGTGTGGTTCATTTATCAATAAATGATTATATAGCGTATATTTAGTTATCAATAAATGATTTGTTAACCAAGGGCTTCTATGGTTACCCCCTTGACTTTTCTATGGGAGGTCTTGGGTTCGAATCCGGGCTGAGCCATATTTGCTGAAGCAAGGTCAGGGGGTTTACCCAGTTGTGGGGTTCCTCCTGGGGTGGGCTCGGGCATACGCCCCAGAGCGTCAAATCCGAAGGGACGGTTGAAACCTCGTCTTGGGTGTCGTTGTATCAAGCCGTTCAAAAAAATAAATGATTTGTTTGTAACTTAAAGGTTTATACGGCTTAGTAATATATATAAAAGAAGGCATTTGATAAAGGTTTAAAATAACGCCAAAGAAATTATAAATAGAGACAATTATAATTTTAGTTATCAGTTTACAAATTATTCTCTATTCAAAAAAAACAATAAAAGTTACAAGTTATTCTTTTTTTTACGTTGGGTTATTTATACGCTGGTATACTGATAACATTATTTTTTTTATTTCTTACTGTTAAAATTAGTGAAAAATTATTTTTGATTAAAAGTAATATATGTGATATAATTGATTTTACTTAAATATATGATGAAGGTTAATATGATGAAGGTTGATGTATAAATATTAATATTTTTTTGAACAGAAAATATTTTTAATTATTGTTGTATATTGTTTCTAGTCAAATGGCTGGCTTTATATAAAACATTCACAAATCCCGGAAATAATTTAGCTATCCCGAATTTCAGAAACTGTGATGTGAGAACAAAATTTCCGAAGTTCCCTTTTTTTTTAAACAAGATTTGCGTTAAGAAAAATAAAAAGTAATAAATATTTAAAAAGTATAAAATGATAACATGAAATAAAATATTTTTGAAACTATGTATAAGTAATAAAACAATAAAATCATTTTTTAACTTTTATTTTTTTAAAATTTTGTTTCCAAAACATTTCGTTTTAAAAAAACAGTTTTTGGAAAATGTCATTTTTTTTAAATATCCTATTGTTTAAAACTTTGTTTTTATACTATTTGGTCTTTTAAAGAATTTTGTTGATAAAACTATGCTTCTAAAAAACAAATAAATTAATTTTTTTAAAATTTTGTTATTTTATATTTTTATAACAATTTGGTTTTTTTAAAATGTGTTTTTATAATAAAAATATCAATTTTTTTATATTTACAAATCTATATTTTTAATTTGATAATGGTATAGATAATATAACTAGTACTTAGTTTAAAATATTTAATATGACAATAATACGGTAAAATTAGTATAAACATGTTGTATTAAAGTGACATATGCCTAGTTTATAATTGTTAATTACTATAAAAAAATAATTTAAAGTGATTAACTTTTGTTTCATAAACGTGAAGTGTTAGGGGACATCATTTTGGTTTCCTTAACACTATCTATTCAAGTTGTAAAACTAATTTTAACGTTATTTTACTTATTTTGTGAAAATAACATTAAAAAATGCTAGGATGATCAACTTCAAACGATAACTTTGAGTCGGGGACTCTTTCGGAGCAACCTCTTTATCCTAACTGGGATAGGGTAAGCTTTGTGTCTATCTTTCCCCTCAGCCCTACTGAAAAATGATAATATACTTGGGTAAGTTTTTTCGTTTGCTTGTTTGTTATATATTCAAGTCGTACAAGGCTATACCAGTCATATAACCTTTGGTATCATCAAATTAATCATTTTATGTTAATGTCGGGTTAATAACTTATATAGAGAGGTATGAGGTGTCATATACAATTCATATATACTTTGTTTTTTCTATAATTTCAAATATTTGATTATATAAAGTTATTCGATATGCACCCAAATTATTTGATAGTGACATACGAATTCTTTATATACGTTCAAACAAATTACTTCGTCTGCACGGGAAGGACCTGTTACATTTAGACCTATTTGTTATACAAACAATATATTATGCTAAATTCCACATGCCAAATGTTTGGAGGTTTGAGTGTAAATGCCCATCATAAATAGTATGCTTGTAATACTCTTTTAATAATTATTTTTTTTAACAGCTGACAAGAGCTCAGCGGCATGCATTTCATAGCCCAAATGGATCCTCGGACCCAACAATCTACGCGTTGCGACCACAGTCCGCTACCAACTACCTGGTATCTAAAACCAAGTGTTGGCAAACGCTTAATCGAGCAAAGCCACATGCTCCTTAGGGATAAACCCACTATGTGGTAAAACCTCATATTTACTGCTTTAACCAGGATTTGAACCCATGACCTAACAAAGTCTAAACTTTATGAGAACTATGGAGTGTCAGTTGAGCTACAAACTCATTGGCTTTAATAATTAGTTTTTACTACAAATCATGAAAATAGCTTGATTAACAATTTTATAACTTATGTATATAATTTTTTATATAAGGATAAATAATGAAATGTAATATTTTAAAATTAATATTTTTTAAAAAATATAAAACCATATAATATATTTTGTACTGCATAAATTTAAGTATATCATAAACAAGTTATTAATGTAATATATTGAATTATTGAAATTGAAATATGGTTTTTATCTAAAAGTGTATGGGATTATGTTGGCGGCTCATGAAAATCACCCACTCACCCGTACCCTTCCCACTTTCCTTCACTGTTATTATCGGCTCCACGTTTAAAACAAATGATCACCCAAATCTCTCACTAATTACAATTTATAATATATCAATTGCTATTTTATATATTAAAAAATATATATATAGTGGATTTTGTGTTTAATAATTTTTGATTTGATATGCATATATAGGAGTATTATTTTTTAGGTAATACAAGATACAAGTTTTCACAATGTTGAATTATATATTTATTTAAGATGACATAACTCTTATAATAGATTTAGGAAAATGTCCTAAATGTTCCTTAGATCAAACATATCACATGCATGTCCATGAGAGTTGCATTCAAAAGTATTTTTGGTTACATTAAAGATACTTTACATTATAAAATCCATTTTTATTGATAACATATTCAAAGATTGATTAGGAAGATTATATAGATACTTGGTGATCCAAATCTAGGTATTGTGCTTTATTGCGAGATAACATGATATCCTGGTGTCGAGGTCTTAAGTATTATGATATTATATCATGTTTCAGTGTTGAGTGCTAAATATTGTTGCTTGTTAGTTATAACATACGCTCGTTGAGCTTAGTTGTGTTTTACTTTGCACCTCCATGTCTATTTTGCCAACATCATTGTTGGTTTTTCTATATGTTAAACCATTGCAACATCAACAAACCAAAATTTAATTTGTGCAAAAAAGTTACGCTAGGTCAACTTTAAAAAGTCGCCTTATATTACGGGCGGACGCCTGTTAAATTTTTTTTTTAAAAAGTCATGTTAATTACGGGCGGACGGCTGTTAAATTTTTTTTTTAAGTCATGTTAATTACGGGCGGACGCCTGCTACTTACGGGCGGGCGCCTGTTAATTACAGGCGGGCGCCTGTTAAATTTTTTTTAAGTCGTGTAAATTACGGGCGGACGCTCGTGACAAGTGTGTCAGTGTGGGCCCGACGTCCGTGACAAAAAATTTGAAATTACGGGCATGAATCAGAGTACACGGGCGCCCACGCCCATGTAAGCCAAATGGCAAGTTTTAACTGGACCCTATATAGGCGCCCTCCCGTTAATTAACAGACGCCCATTAAAATGTGGACAAAACTGGAATGGAGAAGTCAAATGAACATAATGGAGCAAAAATTGGTCAAAATAGACATTTTGGAAATTTTACCTTTTTTTAATGTTCCATCAAGCTCTTCATATAATGACATTTTCACCAAGAATTTAGCATCACCCATGTTTGATAGTTTTTTGCTCATGATTAAATTTTTATGTTCACTTAATCAAACTATAAGGGTAAGTAAAGATTATCATGGTTTTGTATTTTGGTTCAATTTTCTTAAAACGTATTTTTATATAATATTTAATGCTATGAGTAATTACTGCGTATAATTGTTATTTGTATTTTTATATTAATGTATACTATTTGATGCAACGACCCTCAATCCATCTTTTATATTTATTTATTTGAAATTTAGATCATGATATTTATCTTGTGACATCATAGTTAATTAGACACATAATATAGTTTAAGTCATGTATTTACATAATTCAAACTTAAATTAACTTTAAAAACAAAGCTCAAAGGCTTAAAGAGCCATAACTCATTATGTTAAAATGATTTATAATAAGAAGCTCGTATAAGAGTATACTTGTCAAATGAACCACTTAGCACATTATGCCTAATAATGAAATATTAACCTTATTTTTCATGTAAACAAGGTTTGAGACACTTCTCTTTCACGAATCTTATCATTGTAAAATATATTTTAGATAAATATAATCAATTAAAAAAATTACAAAATAGATAACAACCCCACAAGGCCATGATTGTGAAACATAATTTTTCGATCTATGATTTGTAGCAGAAAATTAATTTATTAGATTTACCTTAGGTATTAAAGAGTTTATAATTCAATTGACGCCTTCTTGAATTTTCATTTGATAGGTTTTGGTTTAATCTCTTTCACAAACAGGATAATGAGTTTTTTTTCGGTTTTCTCTTTGGTGCTCTCAGGTTCGAGTTTGACTAGCAGCGTCAAACAATTGACAAGGTTGAAATTCCATCAAAGAATGACTTGAACTCGGGTAATGGTGATGGAGTAGACGTAATTAAAAAAATGATAAAATTTAACAAGTATAAATTTGAATTTTCTTTTTAACAATCCAAACAATTTATTTCATAGGATTTGTGTAAAATTCCAACGGAAGAATTATGTCTAGGTATACATGTTAAGATCACTTTGGTTTTAGGTTTCTATATTTGTCATTTCACGATCACAATTTTAATATGAGTATAACTAGTGAAACATGTTTTATGTGTAGATGTTTCACATGACCAACCATGAAACATGTCAAACCAACACACTTAACTAGTTCGGTGCAACTCCATCGTTAATATTGGTTCGATCTAACTCATATATTATATCAGTTCAGTTATCAGTTCCATAACATATAATTTTACGGTGACGATCATGATTCAAGTTGATCCAATTTGATCGGGGTATGACCCAATAATCAGTAAATTTAGGGTTGTCATAACAGGTCAGACACCCGTTAAGACACGAACTGGTTAGACACGAAACACGAACTGGTTAGACAAGAACACGACACGAATTTTTATCGTGTCTGTTTTTTCAAACATGAGCACGATCCGTTAAAAAAACATAAACACGAAATGACCTGTTAAGGAACCTGTTAATAGTTAACACTATAAATGACTTGTTAAAACCTGTTAAAAAACATGTTAAATAACTACGTTACCCACATATTTTATTATATTATTTATTTTAAATTTTAAACAGGTCTTAACATGTTTTAATAGTTCTTAACGGATCTTAACGGGTCTTAGCGAGTTTTACCTGTTTAGACACGAAAAATAAACAGGTCTTAACGTGTTGACCTGTTTTAGACACGAAACATGTTAAGAGTAAACACGAAACATGTTAAATTCGTGTCATGCTAACGTGTTCGTGTCTGAAATTGGCAGGCTTGATAATCACCCTGTATTTTTCATAAACAAACAAACTTAATGAGCAAGTCAACTTTATTTCAGAATAAAATATAAAATATAAAATATAAAATATATGGCAACGCCATTACCTTGCTGACCTGACACTTGATGCAGTCCTGCAAAAAGAATAAACGACAACATGAGCTTGTTTATGTTTTGTAAGGAATCACAAAAATAGTTCTTTTTGTTTCTTCAGAATTATACATACTTTATTTATATCAAATTAAGTCAAATTTATATATTATTATATTTATACTAATCTTGAATGTAGCACTAACTTTGATCCTTATATATTAATATAAATTTTATTATAATTTTGACAAAAATTATATTTCATGAAATACAATATTGTTTTCTAATATTTATAAATCATTTTTGTTATTTCTATCCTTATAATTATATTAATATTATTAACTTGGAAATCCATGCATATGTTAATAAAAAAATATTAAATAATTACTAATAAAGATTTAAAAATAACAAAAAAAAAAAGTTAACTATTTGACAAAGAAAAGTTCAAACCCTTTATGTATGCACCTCCGTACAAGTGCTGCGTACAAGTTCTGGTCAGGATGATTGGGTAAGGCAGAAAAAGTAACTGAAGATAATTATTATGTAGGAATTAAAAAAGGAAAAATATGTTGGTGTACTAATAATACTATATTTTTATACTTTTTAATGTTAGATTATATGCATGAATAAAAGCAATATGTGTGTGATATGATTCATTTTATCAAGATATGACGTATAAATGATAAGTGTGGTATATGAATATTAAGCAAAATTTTTCACAACTGACAACATAATTTTAATTTACTTGTTTAGTATATTAATAAAAAAAAAAGATAAATAAGAAAATATTTTTTAAGAAGATTAAGAACCAATAGATTTAACATGTTATTACTAAATATTTATTTTTTTTTACAATTTTTTTCAATATTTTTTTGTATTGGATTTTTATACTATATTTTTTTTTGTTTTTTTACTGTATTTTTTACTAAATTTTTATTTTTTGTACTGTATTTTTTAATTTATTTTGTACTGTTTTCATGTTTTTAACATATCAGATGTCAAATTCTTACTGGTTCACACTCTTTGGCAAATATTTCTTTTTATTGGATAAAACTTATATAAATAATATATATATATATATATATATATAGGGTAAGGTTCCCCTAAAAAATATATTTTGCCTAAGAAGGCTAAGAAAGATTTTTAAAAACTCGAAAACCGACTCAAACAAACCCTAATTGAATTCATTTTTGCATCATTGGATACGGCTTGTCGAAACCTAAAACTCAAACCTTAAATCATAAACAATAAACCCTAATACTAAAACCAAAACTTTAAAAACAAATCTCTAACATAAAGATAAAACTTAAAAGGTGAAAACCAAGACCTAAAACCTAAAATCTAAATCTAGTTGTTAAAACGAAAACTTAAAAAGATAAGATTATAGGGTTCGATGATACGATCTAATGCCACCGAAATGAGTTCAATCGAGTTCGTTTGGATCGGTTTTGAATATTTTAAAAATCCTTTTAGCCTTATATTTTTATTTGATATTTTCCCTCTCTATATATATATATAGGATTGAGATCATATAATAACCCACCTTAATTGAGGTGACCCATTAACCCTGGCAAAACTCGCTCAAATCTTCGAAATTTTTTTTTCATTGCCTTTTTTATACAAAAATAGGGGGCTTCTTTTTCAAGTTTTTGCTAATTAATCGCCATTTAGCATTTTACGTCAATGTGATTAGAGCAAAAATAAATATAGCTTCGCAGTGTAACGCAAACTTACACTTCGTTTAACTTTAAACGATTTTGAATTATCAAAAAGTTTAAAAAAGAGCCTCTCTATTTTTGTATAAAAAATATCATGAAAATTTTTTTCCGAAGATTTGAACGAGTTTTGACAGAATTAATGGGTTACCTCAATTAAGGTGGTTAACAACGGATTCTTACCCTATATATATATAAATACACACATAATAATTAATATGAATTGGTGACAAAGCCTCATGTTCGTGCGTGGGTAAAGTGGATTAATCAATCAAGTGACATGGACAGCTTACGCTACGTCCGATCCTAAATCAAAATTCAAATTTAAATAGGGTTTTATTCGGCAATCAAAATCTTTTATACCAATTGGATAAATGAAATGTTTTCTTATTAGTTTATTTGTTGAACCAATTTAAAAAATAAAATAATATTATAAATACTTCAAAATAATAAAATTAATTACATAATTAGGAAAACATTTAAATATTTATGATTAGTATTTAAACAAACATAATCATACTTAAAAAATACATTGTTTAGTTTTATTATTTTATTCTTTGTATTTTAGAAAAAAAGTAAAGAAAAACTTGTCTGACCACGGTCTGGCTTACAAGTTCAACTAAGGATGGTTCAAATGCATTAAATCGAAACGGTTTTATCACCAGAGCTCGATCCGAAAAGCTGGTCTACTTTGACCATGAAAATAGTGGATAGTTGACGATTAACTAAAATTTTTTACAAAATCAAGAGGTTATATTTTTACTCTTTCGTGAGTTTACAAGTGCGCATATATGTATATAAAAAACTATAAATACTTATTTGTAAAGTGTTCAAATAATGGTTTAGCAGGGCACTTTCCTGACTGTCCCGCTAAGAAAGAAAGACACTATTAGCCTTACCGTAGGAGGATATATGTTTGATCGAAGAGAGATTAGTGTAAGTGAAAGTAGTGAGGAGAATGAAGTGAGTCACTTTGTAACCTGAGATGTTCTATTTATACTGCTCATTGCCTGTAAGCTTGAGCTTATTAGGAGCTAGTCCCTTTCTTAATGTGTGTTGGCAGCTTCTTGCTTTTTGGGCGTCTTTTGTTGTGTTACCTATAACTTCCTATTTCCGTATAACAAGTTGACTTGCAACATCTTTCAGCTTTTCTGCCAACTTTACGATTTGACATCTTCCATCTCTTGTCAATTGTGTAAAAGCGTCTAGTTATTGCCCACTGATTATTCTTTTGATCTGTCTTATCTCTTCTTCTTTTCCGACTGTCTTGCCTTCCAGCCTTCTTGTCATATTTCCCTGAGAGTCTTTTGTCCTAGCTTCACTGTATGAAAGATTACCTTCCTATGTCATCATAAAGTAAACTAAAAAAATAATAAATTCAATTAACTTGACATGTTATTAGTTTGTTTAATCGCGAGATGTTCACGTTACAATATCATATTTGTTAGTTAATGAAAAATAAACATGAGAACTAACAATTATGATATTTAATACTCACAGTTTTCGATTGATTAATTGATTGTTTTCAAAACTAAACTCAAAAGCCAATGTAGTGGCCGTTAAAAAAAAAAAAAAAACCCAATGTAGTGGAGTTGGTAAACTAATTTTTGTTTGAATTGTAACATCTGTGTTCCAATCCCACGGTAATTTCTATTGTTTTAATCTTTTTTCTTTTCTTTTCTTTTGTGTTTATGTTACGTTGTTTTTGTTTATATTTTTTTTCTCAATCTTTTTCTTTACTTTTTTTCTCTACTTTTTTATTTATATTACTTTGTTTTTATTTTATTTTTATTTATATTTATATTTTTTTCAATTATAATTACTCTTTTTAAATGTTAGACCACAATGTGGGAGACATAATATTGTTTTATTTAATGTTTCAATCTCAAAAAACTAAAACACACTCCTTAACCATAATGGTGTCACCATAGGAGTGCACGCAGAGAAGTTTGCAAACGTTGCTTATTGTGTCATTTCCTTCATTGTACGTATGAGTCTGCAGAAACATGCTTACATTTTTCTATTAAATTACCTTCTTAAAATTTTTATACTGTAATGCACGAGGAATAACATTGTACTTTATCTATATTTTATTCTTCATAACCGATTCATCACAAGTTTATATGTAATCACACCGACACATCACGACGTGCGGATTTTAATCGTACTGACACATACAGTTGGTTGTGATTTTTATTTAGCAAGTTTACTTTGTTAATTTTTTTGTTCAAGATTCATATTTTCACCCTCTCAACTTTTTAAAAAATTTGCAGAATTTCGTTTTGAACCACTCAAGTTTCTAAAATTTCTAACATATCATTTTCGTTTCTTAAATCTTTCCCTTATACTTTCAACGTTAGCACTTTCACTTTCTTAATTATTTTAAAAAAGTTGTAAAATGTTGTTTTAACTTCTTCGTGTTTCTAAAGTTTCCAACTTATTTCTTTTGTTTCCTAGCTAAAAATAACATGATTAGTTTATGCAAGAGTCGATATAATTCATGTTAATACACATTTTCAAATATAAATTTTCGAAAAACAAGTTCGGTTAGATATAGTACATTATTGTGCTTATTTTATCTATATTTTTTATCTACGCTACGACGTAAATAATTTTAGAAGATAGTTTGAGTCAAATATATCACGTTTTCATTCGACATAATAAAGTTGAGGTACTCTACATTATAGCGCAGCGCGCGGCGGCTAACTTACTAGTTCAAAACAAACATCATTCCTAATGACACGAACTCCCTGAAATCGTATTTCATAGCTTCTCAATTTGAATTTTTAGCATACTTTTTTAATTTTTGCACATAAATTTTAATATAGGGATGCAAATACCAACTTGTTTAAAATCGTTCATCTTTTATGCTCCAAATCCTTATTTGAAATTTTCAAACAAAAAGTGTCCGAAAGTGTCAACGAGAGAAATTGCATAACTGCTATAAACATATGTTCCTATAATCAGAGGCGTACCTAATAGGTGTGTACGGGGTCGACCGACCCCATGAACTTTTGATTTTTAATGTTGTATATACGATCCGATCTCGACCGACCCCTAAGAAATTGTGTCCCCGACCCCCATGAAAATTTGACGAACCACATGAAGACCAATGTAAAATCATTATAAAGTCAAAAATAATAAAATAATACTCAAATAACGCAATACTTCTGGTTAAACCCAGTTAATATTTCGTAATTTAACTCAATACCTAATCAGTCATATTCCACTTAAAAAATAAAACGTCGAAAGAAAACCAATTTTATTGTATCATCCTAATTAATGAGTTGATTGTTTGACATGGTTTATTATGTATATGTAATTTAATTTAGTTTTATCATTTTTTTGGGTGATCCGACCCGACCTCTTTCGAATTGGTCAAAAAAATAAAATATTTAATGATAAATGCTTATCCAAAAAAATATTCCGACCCCATAAAAGAATTTTCTAGGTCCGCCACTGCCAATAATGTCTTTAGTAGGGGTGTTAAAAGAATCGGATTGGCGGGTTACGGATTCAACTCAACCCTAACCTGAAAATTTTTACACAAGCCAAAACCAACAATCAAGTCAGGCCCACAAACACGAACCTGACTTGAATTTTTATAGGTTGGCTCGAACCCACTCTGTTTGACCTGAAATGAATATATTTACTTTTCATATTTACTTTAAAATTATAAATCATAATAAAAATACATTATATAATCAAAAATAGCAATTAAAATATATTAGGTTGTGTAAGTACATAAGTATATAAAAAGTGTTCTAGTTTTATATTTTCGTATGATAAGCTTATGTAAATTAAACAAACTATTAGTACATTATGATGCGTTATATATATAAGAAAACTTAATGTCCATACTAAAGCCAATTCTGATAATAAACGGGATACAAACTTACTGTGTATATAAAATAAAACCTAAGGGGCTTTGCCCTAGTGGTACATTACGATTTTCCAAATTAAAAGTAATACGTTCAAATCACTTTCAAGACATACTAGGGCTAAGAGAGTCTGGAGGTTTTTTCTCAAAACGAGTTTCCTCATAGGGTGAGGCGCCCTGAATTCAGGTGTTGCCATATGATATGGGTATCGAGTCTTTAGACTCGTTGATATCATGGGTTCAATTGTTGTTCAAAAACCAATGAGGCATTGTCTCAATGGTACCCCAAAATTCTTTCAAATAGAAGGTCTTGAGTTCAAATCCCTCACGCAACGAAAAAGAGGCCTGAGGAGGGTCAGAGGTTTTCCCAATAAAGTTTCCTCATGTGGTGGTTATAATGGCTCATGGGAGGTCCAGGTAACTATATCTTAGTAACATGGCCTAAAAACAGTGGGTTCACATGATTGATACCTTCACCGTTCAAAAAAAAAGTTGTTCAAAAAAATATAAAATAAAAAAAAAAGTGTATAATATACTTTTGTAGTTTTTGTAATGCGTATCCACATAGTTGTTTGTCATACATACCTTTACGGGCATTTGACGGATGTACCCGCTACCGGACAAAAGCTTGCAAAAAAGTTAAAAGGGTGTTTAAATCTTTAACACACACGAAATCTATAAAGATGAATAAAATAAAATTTTGTGCCAAGTTATAAGCATTGCTATGCTTACCCATATATATATATTTTGAAGCCTTAAAATTAAAATTACAACTAAAAAAATTGGAAAAACTTTTATTTTGCTTTACATGGTTTGACAGTTTTAACCTTTTTACTCCAAATTTTTCAAAATGATCATTATGCTCCATGTGGTTTGACAGTTTAATCATTTTGCTCAGTGTGGTTTGACAATTATAACAATTTTGCTCCCTATGGTTTCGAAAAAAATGGAGTCTAATGGAGACATATTGAAAAAGTTTGAAGCAAAATGGTTAAACTGTCAAACCACATAAACATAATGGTCATTTTGAAAAATTTAATGCAAAATTGTTAAAACTGTTAAAAAACTTTTCCAAAAAAAGCTGAATATTACTTAAATTTTGTGACATTATTTTCCAAATATAAGAAAATATTCGTTTTCATTCCCTAGAGTCGTTTACTTTATACGGTAGTCTGCGTGTTTGTTTTTCTTATCTCTGCGTTCTTCTTTTGTGTATCAGACAAGTCGATTGTACTTCAGATTTTATTGTCTCGATGTTGATATAATATCAAGGGTGTTTGAATAAGGGTGTCGTTATTCACACACTTACTTCATACATTTCACACCATCTATACGTCTCGTATAACGTATATGAGATAATCACTATTTGTAAAATTTTGTTAGTGTCAATAATTGGAATGTTAAAAGTCTCGTATACTCTGTACGCTTCGTATATGTCCTATACGTGACCGATCATTTTCAAATAATTGGGTGTCAAAGGGGCTATACGAGGCGTATAAGATCGGTGATATGCCAAAATAAAAAAAAGTTAGATGTGTGAATAACCAAACCCTTGATTAAATAAGTGTTTGTTTATTTACAAACCTAACTTCTTTCTTTTAATGACCTACCAACCTTATACGTCTCGTATACGCCTATATGAGATGCATAGCCCTCTCTGAGACACAAAGATTCGATAATGATTGGTATTGTATAGGAGCTGTATGATGCGTGTAAAAGTCAAACCATTTATTGTCGATTGTACTTCAGATTTTATTGTCTCGATGTTGATATAATATCAAGGGTGTTTGAATAAGGGTGTCGTTATTCACACACTTACTTCATACATTTCACACCATCTATACGTCTCGTATAACGTATATGAGATAATCACTATTTGTAAAATTTTGTTAGTGTCAATAATTGGAATGTTAAAAGTCTCGTATACTCTGTACGCTTCGTATATGTCCTATACGTGACCGATCATTTTCAAATAATTGGGTGTCAAAGGGGCTATACGAGGCGTATAAGATCGGTGATATGCCAAAATAAAAAAAAGTTAGATGTGTGAATAACCAAACCCTTGATTAAATAAGTGTTTGTTTATTTACAAACCTAACTTCTTTCTTTTAATGACCTACCAACCTTATACGTCTCGTATACGCCTATATGAGATGCATAGCCCTCTCTGAGACACAAAGATTCGATAATGATTGGTATTGTATAGGAGCTGTATGATGCGTGTAAAAGTCAAACCATTTATTGTCGATTGTACTTCAGATTTTATTGTCTCGATGTTGATATAATATCAAGGGTGTTTGAATAAGGGTGTCGTTATTCACACACTTACTTCATACATTTCACACCATCTATACGTCTCGTATAACGTATATGAGATAATCACTATTTGTAAAATTTTGTTAGTGTCAATAATTGGAATGTTAAAAGTCTCGTATACTCTGTACGCTTCGTATATGTCCTATACGTGACCGATCATTTTCAAATAATTGGGTGTCAAAGGGGCTATACAAGGCGTATAAGATCGGTGATATGCCAAAATAAAAAAAAGTTAGATGTGTGAATAACCAAACCCTTGATTAAATAAGTGTTTGTTTATTTACAAACCTAACTTCTTTCTTTTAATGACCTACCAACCTTATACGTCTCGTATACGCCTATATGAGATGCATAGCCCTCTCTGAGACACAAAGATTCGATAATGATTGGTATTGTATAGGAGCTGTATGATGCGTGTAAAAGTCAAACCATTTATTGTCGATTGTACTTCAGATTTTATTGTCTCGATGTTGATATAATATCAAGGGTGTTTGAATAAGGGTGTCGTTATTCACACACTTACTTCATACATTTCACACCATCTATACGTCTCGTATAACGTATATGAGATAATCACTATTTGTAAAATTTTGTTAGTGTCAATAATTGGAATGTTAAAAGTCTCGTATACTCTGTACGCTTCGTATATGTCCTATACGTGACCGATCATTTTCAAATAATTGGGTGTCAAAGGGGCTATACGAGGCGTATAAGATCGGTGATATGCCAAAATAAAAAAAAGTTAGATGTGTGAATAACCAAACCTTGATTAAATAAGTGTTTGTTTATTTACAAACCTAACTTCTTTCTTTTAATGACCTACCAACCTTATACGTCTCGTATACGCCTATATGAGATGCATAGCCCTCTCTGAGACACAAAGATTCGATAATGATTGGTATTGTATAGGAGCTGTATGATGCGTGTAAAAGTCAAACCATTAACCTATACGTATAGTTCTATACGATGCACATAAATGGTGTGAAAATAACATATTAAAACAATCATTAACCTAAACGAGAACCGGTCATATTCGAACCGGTGGGTACAAACAGTTTCAGGTTCTCAGGGAATTGTAACTGAAAACGGTTTCACTTTTATCTAGCCAAAACCCTAACCAAAACCTGCCAATAACCAGTTGGAACCAGTCAAAAACAGAAACAAGAACCAGTTTTAGCTTTGTTGATTGAAAACGGAACCGGTTCTACAAAATAATCCGGTTTGTGTCTTTGTTTAATTTTTTAGAACTCGGTTCATCTTGAGCACAAATCGATACCAGATAACATCATGCGGTTACATAGTCCTTGTCACACCGCGAGCAGGCGGGCTAGATCGACTTTCCCGTCGGGCGGAAGGTTCCGGGGGCGTGATATCGTTGTGATAATTGAAATGATCAGATTGTTTGTATAGCACATGATATATAAATGAGAAAATGCTAACATGATATTGTTACAGAATTACAAAGTTAAATTACATTGTTGTGTTCATAATTTAACTAAGTAATTCTACCAAAAAGAAACATTGAGTTTCTATCTTGTAACTGCACAAGATGTACAAAAGATGATTCACTGTTTGTTATTCAAAAGTATGATCAACACAAAATGCAGCTAGGTCTTCTATAAGTCCACTAGCTAGGTTTCTGAATGCTGGTGACTAAACCTGTTCATCACCTGAGAAAACATGCATTTAAACAAAGTCAACACTAGGTTGGTGAGTTCATAAGTTTGATAGTTGAAAACCATTGATTTATTGTCATTCATGTTATGTTACACACAAGTCTTGTTTAGGAATGTTTGATTTGTCTCTCATCATGTCCTCTCCATAGTTATACTTACAAATAGTATTTAATCCTATCAGTTATGCTTATATATAGGGCATATGTAGGGGAACAAGCCCCAGCCAACATCCCACCACATAACTGATAGAACTCCACACCACTTGTAACACAACTATGGATACCCATTTCATTTCACCCATAAATCCCCAAGTATGATTATCCCAACATTTGTAAAAGAGGCTTAATTGTCTCTGTTAGCTATTCCTTACGGATTAGCCCGGCGTGTAAGATATCCTCCTTGATATCTAGAAAAAAACTTTATAGTTGTTACAGCTAATCATTTCTGACTAGCCCGGTGTGTAAGATATCCTCCTCGATATCTAGAACAAGACTAAATAGTCTCTGTGACTGTCAGTACTGCCCAGTCCGGTTTGTAAGATATCCTCCCCACGATATCTATTTGAGTGAGAACTTAATTGTCTCTAGGCGTGTTACTATTTATAAATTTGGCGTGCAAGATATTCTCTCCATAATATCTAGAAGTATGAAAGTTTAGAGACTTTAGGAGTGTGTCCTCTGACTGGTTTGGAGTGTAAGGTATCCTCCCCATGATACTTAGATTGAGACATAGTTGTCCCAGTAGTTGTCATATCTGATCAACCCGGGGTGTGATATCCTCCTCGATATCTATTTGACTGATAGGTTCCCAAAACCCTTGGAGTGTTAATAATTAGTATATTATCGTGTGCCATGCTCGGTATGTTTCTAATGAATCGAGTCAACTCCATCGCAATGAAAATGAAGTTATGACTCTTTTGGTATGTTATTAAATAGGAATGATATACACGTTATGGTTGTTTGGTAAGGTTGACCCAGTGTCCCATGTTCACTACTATAGAATCCTCAAAAATCCTGTTCCAAGTGTGTGGTTTATTATAAATAACCAATTAAAAATCAATGTATGATATTCCCCATGTTGTTTGTTCCTAATTATATCCCCAATGTTATGTGTTCCCGTGTATTAACCATGTATGTTAAGAACTTGTCTTAGTAACCTGTGGTAGCATGTGTAGGGAATGACGTCCCAAAAGTATGTTAACATGATATACTCCTCGATATCACAAGTAATGTAGTATATATGTGGTGTGATCTTATTGACTCTTGTCACACCCCGAGCCGGCGGGGTTGGATCGGAGTCCCCGTCGGACGGAAGGTTCCCGGGGCGTGATATCGCGGATGATAATCGTGATGATCAGATTGTTTACATAGCATCAACGTTTAAGAATAAACTAAAGCACAATCAAATGATATAAAGGATTACAAAGTTAAATTACAATAGTAATGTTCTGCAATTTAACTAAGTAAACCTAACCAAAAGAATAACTGTTTATATCTTGTATATGTACAAGATATCAAAAGGAATATGTATCATCAACAAAAGATGTGCTTTCCAAAAGTCTACTAGGTCCTCTATCTGGGCAGCCTAGTATGCAATTCCAAGAGCTTAAGCTTAAACATGTTCTTCACCTGAGAAAGCATGTAAAAAGACCAAGTCAACACAACGGTTGGTGAGTTCGTAAAGTTTATATGTTTAAAATAGTTTCACAAACCTCTTTCGGTAAAACCTTAACCTCATTAACTCCACATGTAATATCCAAATCGGTATGCTTATATATAGGGCATACCCCTGAGTCGAGCCTATAACCCGCCCAGACGCCATCCCACCACATACTAATCCGGATATGACACTGTTGTTAATAATAATTAAGCATTTTTCCTACCAATCAACTCATTCCTCATCAAGCTTTTGTTTTCTGTTTCAAAGTTCACAGGTCTATAGTGTTCTCACGTGTTAGTTTCCAAAGTATGTTTATCAAGCATCAAGTTTCATACGCACTTAGTTTAGCTGTCCCTAATCCCATATGTGAGTACAAGCTCTGCACTAGCAGTCGTTTAGCAATTACGTAGCTCACGGATTAGTTAAGCTTAGTCTAGCAATTACGTGTCTCCTATACAAGATACACAAGCCATGCATGCACAAATAATCCAGCAATTACATATCTCCTATAAGCAGACAAAAGCTCTGGACTACCAGAAGTTTAGCAATTACATGTCTCTTATATAGATAATAGCTTAGCATCGTTATGTTTATGTTTAGCAATTGCATACCTCATATAAGCAGACAAAAGCTTTGGAATACCAGAAGTTTAGCAATTACATGTCTCTTATATCCAGGTAATAGCCTAGTCTCGTTACGTTTATGTTTAGCAATTATATACCTCATATAAGCAGACAAAAGCTCTGGACTACCAGAAGTTTAGCAATTACATGTCTCTTATATCTAGGTAATAGCCTAGTCTCGTTACGTTTATGTTTTTACATGTATCTCACCTCATAGGTACAAGCTCTGGGCTACCAGAAGTTTAGAAATTACATAGCCTATGGTTAGATACCTGTACAATGTTTCATGCGCAAGTAGTAGTTTCAGCATAAAGTTTCAAGTGTTCACAAAATGATTCTTAAGTATCAAATATCATGTTTAAATGTATCATATCACAATCATCAAGTATCATGTTTAAGCATAATGTTGTCACAAGCAAGAAGTGTCATGTTTAAGCATATCGTATCACAAGCATCTCATCTCATATTTAAGTATCATGTCTCATATAAAAACATCACGTCTCATAAGAAATCAACCATTGATATCAAGTCTTAAGCTTAAAGTATAAGTTTCAACATAAGTATCATGTTTATGTTTAAAGCATTAAGTAACATTTCAACAATTTATGAAAATGTTTGACATGCTTCTCAGTCCCGAATTAAAACAAATAAGTTTGAAAGGGGACAAATGAACTCACCTTATGTCCGAAGTGCTTGACTAAGTAGAATAAGAATACACGCGCTCTTTGTTTGCACTTGTTTTGATGTTCACGCTCCTGTATTGATTTCATAGTGTTGTAGTTTGATAAGCATTTGCTTGTAGGAAATTATTGTGCGCATGCGTGTTGGTGTTAGCCCTAAAGTTGGCTAACACTAGTGTGTCACGGTCTTTATTCGGCCCTACTTGGTTCTTGAGGACTCAAAACCTTTAAAGTGTTATGTTTCTCATTTGTTTCGCATGGTCTTCATAGTTATACATGGGTCTTTAATTAGTTTTATATAAAAGATCACCATGAATTTCTTGTTCTTCATGTCAATATGTTAGGTTAAAGTCCAACTCAAGTGGGCCGAATAATTGTTCGCCAATACAACCAATTATGTGTTGTTATTGAATTTATTAGTACTCGTGGGCCAAATTTATATGGGTTGGGCCAAAGGATGTTCATTGAGCCGAATGGAATTAACATAATACTATGAGCTACTTATCTACTACAAGTCGGGTGCTACATTGGGCCTACGATTGGGCCGATCAGGTTTGGGCTTGGTTAATCCACTTGGGCCAATGGATTAAGGGTTAAGTTGGTTTATCAAATGGACTGGATCACGTCACAAGGATTGGGACCATTGGTATGTTTGTTGGGCCTGTTATGTTTAGGCTGGGCCCATCCAAAGCCGGCATTGTTGTTCAAACATCAAACGGGAGACATGGTTCCAGCGAACCTTCTTACAAGGTTCGGTAATTGGTTGGTTATCAACAATGGTTCGTTCACTCCAAGGGTGGCCAAGGTTCGGCTTCTTGATGGCCCAAGGGTTCGGCACCTGCTAAAAGTTCGGCTATAATGTTCAAGCATGCATGGGTTCGCCGGTGAAGGATTCGTGCATGGTTCGGTGAGGCAGGGTTCGCTCCTAAGTCGAAGGTTCGTGTCATGTGGGTTCGCCTGCCATGGTTCGCTGATGAAGCTGAGGCAACAAGGTTCGCCCATTCCAGTTGGTTCGTGAGTCACTCGAGAGTTCGCCGCCCAGCAGCATGCAGGTTCGCTAGGGTTAGGTTCGTTAGGGTTCGTCGCACATGAATGGTTCGGCCCTGCAGAAAAAGGTTCGGTGAGGAGACTCATACAAAGGTTCGTGGTTGGCTGAACATGCAGGGTTCGCGAGGAGGAGGCAGGCTCGTGGCTTGAGGATTTCACGAACCTGTATCACTCTATCTTCACCATTCCCTCGAACGTGCTGGTTCCTAGATTAGCTATTCGATGATGTTAAACACCAGGTGAGTCACGAGACCATGGTGATGGTGAGGTGTATCTAGGACCGGCTAAGCCCCATGTCAAGCAAACACACACCCAAAACCCTAATTTCATGACTTTTCTTTGGCTTATACCTCGAGTTTCAGTGGATGGATCTTCAGATCAGTTGTACTTTCGTGTAGAGCTCGTCAATGGCTTCGCGTGGCCGCAAGAATCACTCAAATCGGATAAGAAATGAGTGAGTTATGAAGCTTCAAAGGTTGTTAATGGTGGTTTTTCTTGTAGAGAGAGAGAGAGTACCGAATTTAGAGAGAAAGGGTGTGTAGGTGATGGATTAAATGAGTTGGTTGGCCTCATTTGAGGCTTATATACCCCGAGGGTATTTGGGTTCGTTTCGGTTGCTCGGTTCGTAGTTTCATCGCGTATCCGGGTCGTCACACGCGTATTTTGCAAATTTAAATAAAAAGAGTATTTTTAGGATTTTTAGAACACAAATATTATTAGAAAACATTTTAAATATCGTTGCATTTAATTATTTATCAAATTATAAAATTTTACGCGTTCGCTAATTTATTCGCGATTTAAGAAAATAGTTTAGTTTAAATTATTTTATGATGAGTTTCAAAATTGTAAAATAGGAAATATTTTATTTCCTTAAAGTTATGATCGTTCGTGTCTTCATTCGTTTTCGTTTTCGTTTCGTCAGATCGTGTCGCCATCGCGCGTATTCGTTCGAATCGTCATTCGAACGAACACGTCGATGATTTGGCTTTCTGATTCTTGTTGTCTACTGTTAAGTCATTATTTCAGAACGTTAAACTATCAGAATCATTCATACAGGTCGTCACCTATATGAATAACACGTCGATTTAGCATTCTGAAATGACAACCGTTAAGGTTTTGTTTTGTTTAACCTCACATACGTTTACACCAAATAATATCACATCAAGTATTTATGTTTCAACACTGTGTTGTCTGACATGTTTTCAGACTGTTAAACCCTAAGGTTTCAGTCCGATTCAGATAATCGTATGATAGTTTCATGTTAATTAAATGCATCAATAGTCTAAACATAGTTTCACGAAATGTGTACCTAAGTTACTGTACATGTTTACTGTTGCGATCACTGTTCCGGCACGCGTCCGGCACTGATGTTACAACTCTAACAAGTGTTATAAGAGCTTGTCTTATTACACGATGTTAGTAATGTGTGAATGATCTTGTTATCATGAAGTTACGTTATCATGAGTGTCATTCTTGTTATTTGCAATGGTTATCTCGTTGTTCGTTTATGTAAGAATAATAAGATGTGGTAAGATAAACTCTTACAACTAGTATTATTCTATTGTGTTGATGTGTCATGAAGCTATGTTAATATGCATCATGCTAGATATCACAGTTATGATAATGGTCAGATAAACAAGCATTCAATGATAAACTATAATAAAGATAAACGATATTATTCAAATCATTGTAAAATCAGTATGTTGTATCAAACCTTTTAAATAAATAAAAGCTTTAAGCATGTTTCTCAGCCCCGAGCTTTGAAATCGGTTAACATTAGAAAAGGGGCATATGAACTCACCTTGTTATTGTAGTGGTTGACTAAGGGGCTGTTTGGTAGCATCTGAATGGGTCTGAATCTGAATGGTTCAGATTCAGACCGTTTGTTTGGTGCAAAAAAACACATCTGAATGAGGTTCAAGGTCTGAATGAGGGTCTGAATGATTCAGACTTGAGAACAAGTCTGAATAGAAAAGAAATACACTGAACCACTTGCCCCTTTCCTTTCCCGTTTCCCTTTCGATTGCTCTCAACCCCCGACAGCTCTCTCGTCCTCACAGCCACCGCCTCCCTCCCGCCGACCGCCTCCCTCCCGTCGGTCGCCACCCTGCCGGTTGCCTCCACACAGCCACCGAGCCCGTCGCCTCGCCACCACTCCCGTCGCCCTCCCCACAGCTCTCGTCGTCACCGGAACCCTACGGCTGCACCCTTCTTCGCCGCCTGGTTCAGTCTATTCAGCCGCCAAGGTGTGATCAACCATTTTTCTGTAAATTAGGTTTGATTTGCAACCGTTTTCTTCTCCTGCATTTGTGTGATTTGCAACTGTGTTCTTTGCCGCCGGGACTACGGATCGTAAATTGGGTTTCATGTTCTTTGCAATCGTGTTCTTTGCCGCCTGCATTTCTGTAAATTGGGCTCTGATTTGCAAATAAGTTTCTTGATTATGAATTATGAGATTTGCATTTGTGTGTGATCAACCATTTTTTTGTAAATTAGGTTTGATGTTTGTGTAATGGTTAGTTTCGTTCAGACGCTCAACCAAACAGTCTTAATTGGTTCAGCTCTTAACCATTCAGACCCTCTTAACCATTCAGACATCTTAACCATTCAGCACTTAATGATTCAGACGCAACCAAACGGCCCCTAAGACTTAAGAATGCCCGCACTTACTGTTGTCGTACTGATGTTGTATTCACAGTCCTGTGTTTGATTAAATGTTATTTGAGTTATGATCCCTTATGAGAGGCCCCGAGCCTCTCGGTTGGCAAGTCATCATACCCATAGTCCTTAAACCATATTTACATTACTATAGCAGCGGAATTTAAGGTGATTACATAAATAAAGTACACATATTAAAACGTAACCCACTCTTCTAACAGTTATATAATACAGCCAGTCTATGCCAGGGTAGTCTTCAACGTATGCCATGAGCCCTCCTGGTCTCCTTTCTCAACTATTCAACCTGATATGCATGTAAAACAAGTCAGCTTTATGCTGGTGAGTTCTAAGTTCATTTCTTAGAAAAATAATCCTTATTCATTCATGTCATCATATAGCATAATCCAGATACATAACATACATGTTCTCATATCATAATTTCATAACATACATAGCATCATAACATAATTACATAACATACATATCATCATAACATCATTCATACGATGAAGGAACTTCACTGTCAACTGCTGACCCTAAAGTCAAA
Source organism: Mikania micrantha (assembly GCA_009363875.1). Taxonomy (NCBI): domain Eukaryota; kingdom Viridiplantae; phylum Streptophyta; class Magnoliopsida; order Asterales; family Asteraceae; genus Mikania; species Mikania micrantha. The sequence continues at coordinate 62,339,451 of CM018695.1, forward strand.
CAGGCTTGTGCAGCACAAGGCTCTATAACTATCAACCCGAAGTCGATAACTTATACATGTATAAGATTTCATCAACTGGTGACACACAGTCGGCAGGCCCGTGTTTCCACAGGACTCTTTAAACATCATAAGCAAAAGCGGCTCCTTTCACCACTGTGCTCAAGTTTTGCCCAACCGCAACTGACAAAACCACATTTCCTCCTCGACCTCAGTCGAGTGTCTTACATTTCCTCCTCGACCTCGGTCGAGTGTCTTATACAAAAATAATCATTTCTTTCTCAACCGTAGTTGAGACTTTAAAAACATTCGTTATATCTCAGCTGAGATTCTTAAAATCATTCACTTCTCAACCATCGTTGAGACTTAATATATTCTTTACATCTCAGCTGAAATTCTTAAAATAATTTACTTCTCAACCGTAGTTGAGACTTAAAACATTCTTTACTTTAAAACATTCTTTATTTGAAAACATACTTTTCCTGAAAACATGTTTTACCTGACCATAATCAGGTTAAAATCACTTTCATACAATAACTTTATACATACATACAATCATTTTCATAAAATAACTTTATAACATGCATATCAGCCCAAAATGATAAAACATTCAAAACAGGGTTATAAGAACTCACTTGATATCTTACGGTAGCAAGATTCCTAGTAAACTGGTACTAATGGTGTAATTCTGCATTAGTTTACACTTAATAAGTTATTTATGTTTTAACCTACTGATTAGATCTTTCTGAACGTTCAATGTCAAAGACATTGTCTTGAAAGCCATCAAATAGTTAATGTTGTTGATTATAATGCTAAAACAATTCCTAAACAGATTAATGGCTTAGAATTGATCAATCCTCATCATTGATGACCCAGATATCATGAAATATCACAATGTAGTCTTAGAATAGGTTGAATAACCATGTTTAACATACTAATCTGACAGTTATCATAAACATCAGATAATCGTTCCAATGAGTATGTTAATGATTGTGATTAGTTTGAAACACTTAAATTTAACCTTTGTATTTCAAAGATTAACCAAGCTAATCACCTACATTGTCATAATCAAATGGATTAAACCATTATAATCATAGTTGTGATTTCATGCAAACCGGGCATTACAACAGATCAAAACAAGGATTTAACCGTTAGAACATCGTGTTCTTCATTTCTAATCAATTCTAGCCATCATCTAGGCAATAATCAACAATCCTAACTATGTCATTACGTTCAAAATCAATATCTAATCAATCAAAATTGAACTAGAAGGTTTAAAACGAATCATTACCTAATCTGACGGATATTCGAATGCACAACAACGATCAGAACTTGTAAACACGTTCCCTAGCTTCTACTATATGATCTGATGGCTTGAAATTTGATTTCAAATAGTTAAATTTCGAGTGCTTGAGTCTGAAAATGGAGCAGGTTCGAGATATGAAGATGAGATATAAATTTTCATGAAATCTGATGAAAAATATCAACTTATTCCACCGCCCCACCTGTCGCATACCGTGACGAGAAGTCAAGAAGGGCTTCGCGTACCGCGAAGAAATCCTCCGATATTTTGGTCCATCGCGTATCGCGAAGAATCCTCAACCTCTCCGTCGCGTACCGCGACGAGTCCAAAAGTTCCATACTTTGAATTTTTCTTCGTTTCGCGATTCCGGGCAATCCATAACTCCGTTTCGCGCACGGTTTTCGCCCACGTTCATCATTTCTCGTGTACCATCAACCTGTAGTAATTTAAATTGTCAACTCAACGTGGATTTCATACACGATCAAATGTGTTAAATCTTTGGTTGTTACACCTTATTTGACTGTTCTTTTAAAATCTGAGTTGGTGTAGTGAAAATGACTTATATTTGTGATTTTAGTAAGAATGAGTCATGCTAATGAGTGTTCGCCCGAATGAGTCACCCGAAGGAGTCGCCCGAATGAGTCACCCGAACGAGTCACCCGAACGACTCATTCTCCTGGCTCATTCTCCATGCTCATTCTCCCTGCTCATTCTCCCCACTCATTCTCCCGAATGGCTCATTCTCCCGACTCATTCTCCCAGCTCATTCGCCCGAATGGCTCATTCTCATGGGCCATTCGCCTGAACGGGTTTTCAGCCATAGGGGAAGATGATTTCGAAGTATAGTCGTATATATACTCGTTTTGAGTGGGTTTAGGTGAGTAAACTCATTTAGAAGGTGTATGGGTCGAAAAAGATATGTTTAAAGCCGGTTAATCAGTGGTTGTGTCGGGTGTGTAGATAACCCTAAAAAAACGAACCTTCTCACAAAGATTTTGAGAGTTTAAGGTGGAGATAGGACCGATCCTTTGTACTTTCATGTAGAGGGTGTTGAGAGCTTCAATTTGGCACCAAGAACACGTGATTTGGTCAAGTATTGAGCAAGATCTTGAGGTTTAAGGTTTGAAATTGTAGAGAGATAGGGAATCCGGGTTTAGGGTTTTAGAGAGAGAGGGAAGGGGAAAATGAAGAAGAAAGCCTCATTTAGGCTTTTTTATACCCCACGGGTGTTCGGGTTCGTTTCGGTTGTTCGGTTCTCGTATTCGCCGCGTTTCCGGAACGTTACGCGCGTATTTACGAATTTTAAATAAATAGTTTTCTCGGACTGTTTTGATGAGTTTCAAAATTGTAAAACATAAATAATTATGTTTCCTTTAATTTTTACTGCTTTGCTCGCGATTCGACATTTAATCTTGTTATTTCGTTTCAAATCGTAAATTACGTGTTGTTTTTACTGGGCTGATGTTATAGGTTAGGGTTTTGGTGTAAATTTATAAAATATGTTATTATTATCTAATTTTTATTATTCTAACGGTCGAGATCGTTAGTTTTCACCGTTTCGTCAGAAGACGTTAGTTACGCGAATCTTCGTACAGAGCGCTAACTGTACGAACACGATCGTACGTTTCACTTTCCGATTTGGTCTTCTACTTATCAGTTATCGTTCAGAACGTTAAACCCACAGATATGTTTGTGTGAACCGTCACCCACGCAGACACGCTGTCGGTTTATTATTCGTATACGATACTGAGTTATTGTTTTGCATTGAACATTCTCACAGACGGACTCAACTATACTTGCCTATTTTCACATTGATATTATTGGATTCACATTGCTTTCGTACTAAGTTTTCGGCCATCTGATTCCTGTTATCTATGGATATCAGATCGCAACCAATATGTTCTTGTCATTTGTTTGCACACTATTGTTTCTCTTGAGTTGTTGTATTCCATGTATTTAAGTTTTCACTTAAAGACATACAACGGTTGTTTGTTTTCTGAGTACTGTTGTTACACAACTGTTTACACATTGTATTTTCACACAGTGAATAGTGAAAGTACACATACCGTATGGACTTGCCGGACGGTCTGGTACTGGTTGTCACAGTCTCCCCTTGTTAAAGAAATTTCGTCCCGAAATTTAAGCGGCATTGTCGGGTACTACTTTTTCTTTGTATAGGTGGAGATGCTTTGATATCATGTGTTTCTCATGTTCTCAGGTTTATGCGGAGTTGTGTTTAGAGTTTCATCGAGTCTTTTTGATGTGATACGGATTCGTTTTAAGTCTTTTACACACAACGTGTGTGCCTTAGACCATCCGTAGTACTCCCCGCGCTTTAGGCGGGATTCGACGGTTTCACGGGGCCCAGCGGGAACACTGCCCCCCCCCCCCCGGCGGCTTCACTTCGCGAAGGCCATGGGCCCCCGCTCCCGGTCCACTTTTCTCTCTCTTTTTCGAAGATAACCCTTTCAGTGGAAAAGGTTTTTCAGTGAGATGATCATTAAAGGGTTTTAAGATTTTCAGTAGAGGTGATGACGTGCTGAAAATTTCAGTAGGGTGAGATTTTAGTGTGGTGGGTATTAAGAATGGTCTTAATGCGCGTGAAAGGCTACCTAGATTTAAATAAACAATAACAAACAAATGATCAAAACCTACAATGGGTATAAATTTTGAAAACAACTTTTTTGACACTTGACTTAGTGATTTAAGCATGACAATTCTATGATTTACGTAGCAAAAAACAGATATAATGAAGTATAAGCTCCTAATTTTTATTTTTTAAAAAGGTACAAAATTAAGTAGTGTACTTTTTGTTAAAATGTCTAATCATATATTATCATGCACTTGTTTTGTCTGTTATACGTTCAACACAAAATTATTGCCAAGATTTTGGTTAATAGGTTTGCAAAAGTTGTTGAATTTGTGGTTAGTGTTAATGAGTTCCCGTATACACACGGGAAGGTTTTAAGAAAATCTTCATCTTAAAAAACCTAATTACGATCATTATCAATCAATTTGTTTTATGTTTTTTTTATTATAAGATAAGAAATGTAAAAAAAGTACGTGGTTCATCTTATTACATATATGTACAAATTGCATATATATAACTTGTACGCTACACATACAAGTTACATATATGAAACTTTATGAGTTTAATATATATATATATATAGGGGACGGTTTTTTTCATAACCCACTCTTAAAGCGATAACTCTTAATAACCCGTCAAGATCAAGCCAACTTTTCGCATGTTTTTTTAACATCATTGTAAACACATTTAGAACACTTTCTTATTTTATGAGTTTGCGTAAATTCATCACCGTTTGAGAGTTAACGTCGTTGTAAGTTTTAAAATTTTACACTTACAGTGTGGTGGGTATAAATTTTGAAAACAACTTTTTTGACACTTAACTTAGTGATTTAAGCATGACAATTCTATGATTTACGTAGCAAAAAACAGATATAATGAAGTATAAGCTCCTAATTTTTATTTTTTAAAAAGGTACAAAATTAAGTAGTGTACTTTTTGTTAAAATGTCTAATCATATATTATCATGCACTTGTTTTGTCTGTTATACGTTCAACACAAAATTATTGCCAAGATTTTGGTTAATAGGTTTGCAAAAGTTGTTGAATTTGTGGTTAGTGTTAATGAGTTCCCGTATACACACGAGAAGGTTTTAAGAAAATCTTCATCTTAAAAAACCTAATTACGATCATTATCAATCAATTTGTTTTATGTTTTTTTTATTATAAGATAAGAAATGTAAAAAAAGTACGTGGTTCATCTTATTACATATATGTACAAATTGCATATATATAACTTGTACGCTACACATACAAGTTACATATATGAAACTTTATGAGTTTAATATATATATATATATATATATATATATATAGGGGACGGTTTTTTTCATAACTCACTCTTAAAGCAATAACTCTTAATAACCCGTCAAGATCAAGCCAAAGTTTCGAATTTTTTTTAACATCATTATAAACACATTTAGAACACTTTCTTATTTTATGAGTTTGCGTAAATTCATCACCGTTTTAGAGTTAACGCCGTTGTAAGGTTTAAAATTTTGTAACTTACAGTGCTGTAAGTGTAAAATTTTAAAACTTACAACGACGTTAACTCTCAAACGGTGATGAATTTACGCAAACTCATAAAATAAGAAAGTGTTCTAAATGTGTTTACAATGATGTTAAAAAAACATGCGAAAAGTTGGCTTGATCTTGACGGGTTATTAAGAGTTATCGCTTTAAGAGTGAGTTATGTAAAATTTCATGCCCTATATATATATATATATATATATATATATATATATATAACTTTTTAATATACGTAACTTTATGAGTTTTATATGCAACTTTTTTAACTTTTAATATTCAAAATTGATTTTGAGAAAGTGTATTTGTGGGCTAACTTGTTTAAAAGTGAGAAGTTTTTTGAGTTCTCTATCTTCCCATTCTTAATTATTCTTGCCATACATTGCAATGAAAGAATCTATTCATGCGGGGTTGTTCATAAGTCTAATCTCTATCTATAGATTTAAAGCAAGACTTTTATCTTTGGTTTATATGTCAATATTTATTGTTTCTCCTTGCCTGTTGAAACCATTGGAACACATTTGTTGTAATAACATTGGACTGATCCTTGCTGTCATGCTAAGACCACTATTCCTTAATAAAAGAAATATAAGACGAGTAAAACACATACACATTAGTACTCACTCATACCAAAAAACACTTATGCAAAACACAAGCAAATTTATAAATCGAATGTCATACTAATTTCGTCAATTTTGTACCGGTCTGTACGTTATCGTTGAAAATACCAACAAATATTGATGAAAAAACAAATACAAACGGTAATAACATATTAGTATTCACTCAATATAAATTTGGTATGAATACCATACCCTATTCAAAATGTTCATTCCCATTTTACCTTTGATTGTATGAATCTACTATATTAATTAGAAATTTCAAACACTCGGTGTATAATTTTACATCCCACCTATCTATAATTTGATAGGAGTTGTATAGGACTATTTGGCCTTAAAACACCTCTTTATTTGACCCGTACAAGCTTATACGATCATATAACATCTATGAAATTCTCTCGTAATCTGATCTCTACGCATCTGTGCCCCGTAAAGATACATATGGCATGTCCATAGATCATATTGTGTTTTGTACGAACCATGCACAAGCACTAAGTAGTGGTATAAAAGGTGTAGTCCCTACCCATAAGTTTTCCCAAAGGAAATTTGCCATTTCCAGTATTCCTGACACGATGTTCTTTCGGTAGTTTGTGTTTTGTCTTTCCTGTCATTGTGTTCTTCTTTTGTGTTTTCTAACGTACGGTAAGTTGTCACACTGCCGCACAGGCCAACAAAATCTGTTCTTTTATTTTATCACCCAGGTATGTCGAAGTTGACATATCAAGAATATTTAATATTTAATTAAAAATAGAGGAACTAATTAAAAAAAAAGGGAAAATTACTCAAGGTTGACAAACTTTTTACCAAAGTAATCACTTAAATTTAGCCCCCATGTCCTTTTTCTGTACTTTTTGTAAGCATACGTGCCCACATGTTGGCGGTTTTGTTGAGATCTAAATAAGTGTCTTAAGACTCCTTTTTACCGGCGTCTTAAGACTCCTGCAGACGTCCAATTTAGACACCGGCTTAAATCTCACACATGGCTCAATTTAGATGTCGGTGTCTAAATTGAGCTTAAGACGCCGATAGAAAAAGGGTATTAAAACACCCATTTAGACTTAGACAAAGCTGCCATCATTTAGGCCCGTATGTTTAAAAAAATACTAGAAAAAAGAGCATGTAAAACGACGTCTAAGGGGCTAAATTTGAGCGATTAATTTGTTAAAAAGTTGGTCAACCTTGAGTAATTTGATAATTAGGGTCTAGTTATTTTGTGATTCTATTATTTCTTCGGTCATTCTCAAAACAAATATAAAAAATAGTCACAAAAACACATACAAAAAGAATAAAAAGAAGTAAATTTGTAATTCTTTAAATTATTTCTTCACCCTTCCCTATATATATATATAGAGAGAGAGAGGAAGGTTCATGAGAAAACTATTCATTTTAGAGAAAACCAAGAAAACTCATACTAACCAATAAAATATTAAAAAAAAATTTCATAATTTTTTATTATAAGGTTAGAAATGTTGTAATAAAAAAAGAAAATTTTGAAAAAATATGTAGATCACGAAGTTACATATATATAACTCAAAAAGTTTCGTATGCCACTTATAAAGTTACATACATGTAATCAGCATATGTAACATGCAAGTTACATATATGTAATAATCTAAAATACATATTTTTTTTTATTTTTTTTTACACTTATGTTATAATAAAAGGAAATAAAAATGAAAAGTTGAAAAAAAAACAAAAATTAGTGATGATTTGATTAGTTTTCTCCAAAATGATGTTTTTCTTAGGAACCCTCTCCTATATATATATATATATAGAGTGAAAATCCAATCTTAGAAAATAAACCCTTAACTCCTTTCTGGGCCCTCTGTTTGGAATCTTAAAAATAAATATGAGATCAACATTAAAGTTGAATAAAAAATTAGGTTTTGAATACACAAATTAATTTTATAGTGGTTTAATGTGGATCACATATTTATTTTCAAGATTCCAAATAAAAGACTTAGATAGAGTTTAAAGGGTTCACTCTCTAAGATCGAGTTTTCATTATATACAATCTCTATATATATAAGTTTTCAAAACAAGTATAATTTAGAAACTGCTTCAAATATTTAGCGGATCCAAAATGATTGTTAAAATCCAAAAAAATGGTTAAAACTTAAAACCCAAAGAAAAATCAGGTTTTGACCGATGAAATTACTTTGACCAACTAGACTGATTTTTGCCTGACTAGCTTGTTTTTTTACCAACTAGCACAATTTTTGCCCGACTACCGATTCATATCATCGATTCTGTGAAACCACATCAGTTGTCAGCCGACTACTGATTAATCACCAATTAATTCTCGTTGGAACCGGTATTTATAACATTGCCTATAATCAATTAAAAGATGTGTATCCTAGCTATCCTAAAATTATTCGTACAAGCAGTGAGAACAAAGCTCTCCTAAACATGACCCGCCATCGTCAAATCTAGCAACGCCAGTAGGCAGGGAGCTTAAAAATGTTGTTTCTCCTATATAGGTTCTAAGGTTTTGTGAGTTCTTATTAAAAACACAATTTATACCATGGTAAGATGAGTGTGTGTAATCAAGAAACACCATGGTCCTCGCCATATAGCTCTCGAGTCATTTGCCGAAGCAATATTCTACTTGATGAACATGGTCAGACGCTGCTTGACTCTTGAACTAATGCAAATTTTATAAAAACACATAGTTTAATTAAAATATAACTATTAATCACATGCTTAAATTACCTTAAAATGATGTCTCATTAATCAAAATAATGTGTTTTCAGTGGCTATGAATCTACAATTAAGGGTAGATAGAAGAGCTTGTAAGCCTCCAAGACTTCCAAATACCACATTGCCTCTCGATGTGGAAATGCAGAGAGATCGACAATTTTGTGAACCTGATTTATAAACATAATTGTCACCACTTATATATGTGAATTAGGCTAATAGCAAAAAACGGGTAACCACATACCAAGATTGGAAATACTGAAAATACCTTTAATTAAAAAATTTCAGTTTCCTTCTCTTAAAATTTTAGATAGATTAATCATCTCTTAGTAAGAAAATGTAGGTTGGCCAAAATGGTTAGTAGAACCAAGTTGGTTACCCTTTTATACAGTTAACCTTCAATCAAATTTGTATATTATTTTATGAGGGGATGTTGTATAAAAGAGTCACCCAACCATTAAAATATACTTTATAGGGTTATCCAAATACGTATCCAGTATCCGGTTTCATTTATATACCAAACTTGACCAAAGATATGCTCAATGAAAATTTCTATAAATTTTTTGACAGTTCAATAATCTTTTACTTTACAATTTAGAGAAAGTAACCAAGGGTACATTTGTTTTCTTAAAAATTTGTAAGGTTATATTCATCATCCAACCTATAATTTGATATAAATGAAACCAAATACATATGAGTAACCTATAAAGTAGTTTTAATACTATGGTGACCTAAATAGAGAACACCCACTAGTTGGGTGGCATCCTTAGACATTTTTTCTATGCATGATAATAGTTTTCACGTGTGGGTAACCAACAATGCAGAAATAATATCTCTAGCATGTTAAAATTCAAGCATATGATGCATGAATCATATAATGAGAACTTACCATAAAACTTCACAAAGTATTTTATAAATGAAAGAAAGCAAGAAAGTCATCCTTTTTCCTACGACCACACCTAATTATGTTATGTGGAAGTGAACTGTGGAAAATGACTTCAAACCCACTAATTTGCCACATTTATGTGCATGAAATACATAAAAAGGATTTTGCTTATGACAAGCTCCTAATTCAGTAATTCTGAAGATGACTTCATATATCATATTTATATTTTCTGTAGATTAACACAACAAGTTTAAGACACTACATACCAAAATACAACCTGTTGAATTATTGACTCGTGTAGTTGTGGCTGAAGACTCAACACTGACATGGGTACATCCGTACATGTGTATTTGCTTTGTTTTGATGTAGTTTATCTTATCTCGAACACAAAATTATCACTAAACAACAACAACAACAATAATCGTACCTGGTAAATCTCACTTATAGCAAAGCTATTGATAGGGCCTAAGAAAAGTAGGATGTAGGCGGACCTTACCCTATCTCTAAGAAAAGAGAGATTGCTTCCAAAGAGGCCATTGGCTCAAAGAACAAACAAACAAAAACACACAAACAACTAAACATATAGATAGGCAAGATAGATAGCAGCATATGTAGTTTGATGTTCTGATCAGAATATACCTAGAACTAAAAATTATCACACATTATCAGAACTTATTCATAATTCGCCAAGAACGCTTCTAATTTGATGTGCTTATCAGAACCTAACATGTTTCCGTGACAAGCTTGTCATGCAAATGCAAGTAAGTGTAGGTTTGTGAAACAAGATATTAATCACATAGATGCAAAATTGATTGACGGGAGTTCTTGTTGCGGATCTAAATAGATGTTTGGAATTTTGGCATTAACTTTTGAAAATTATTTCTGATTGTTGTGTTTTCAAGTCAACTGATATGTGGTATCTAGTGTTTGGGAAATAGAGGAACTCATCCTGTTTATCTAAGACCTAAGGGTTAAAAAAAATAGACTGGATGATCATAAATAATCAGAAATTAACAAACAGTCATCCAGGCTATGCAAATACCTCCTAGGTAGTATCAATCAGTACAATGAGAATCTGACATTAAGAATCAGTTCAAATTACAATAAAATTAACGCAATTTACCTTGATTATGGGGAGATCACCATCACGGATAACACATCCTCCAACAACCATTACATATGAGCCTGCAAAACAACCAAAACAGTAGATTTTGAGTGACAATAATATAACAGGAATGTACCCTTTTGCTTAATGCACCCCCAATTGATTTGATTAATCTTTGATTTTTTAGATGCCCGTTTAACTTTTCTAATGTCCATTTAAGAGTGGTTCCACTTATTCAATGATCATTTGAGGGTATGATTAGCACAACCGTTAATGTAATAAACGCCAAAATTTACTAGGGTTAGTAGTAATGACCTAATTTCCAGTCGTTGTTGAGAACATCTCGAGAAGCAATGAGTTCAATCACACCTGTTCCATCGTCGACGAGAAAACGTCCGTCGCCACCGGCGGTAGAAGGTAACGAGATTATCACACCCTGAGTCCCATTCAATTATTATAGATGCCAGATTGGAAATAAGAGCTGAAAAACGATTTAGGTTGTTTGTGCATATGAAGGAGTAGTTGCGCGTGAGTGCGTACCTGTAACCACGCGCGTTGGAAGAGGATGGGGCCGTACGAGAGGGACGATTGAGAGGAGTCGTGAGTGGGACGCGCCGCCTTCAATTGGATGCACAACAGCTTCAACGCCGCTAGGCTGTAGTCCATCTTTTTACCGGACAACTGCTCACGGTGGCGTTCACGGTGAATGTATCGAAATCATCTCTTAATGGCTTAATGAATGGCGGGACTTAAACGCCTTTGAAATTGGTTTTTTTGGTTTATTCCATTAAAATTGATTAACCAATTTAGATATAAATTTATTATTTTTATTATTATTTTTTTGAGTGTGAGTTCACTGTTTTCAGGTCATGTCACCAAGGTATAGTTACATGGACTTCTCATGAGCCCTCACAGCCACCCAGGAGGAAACCTTACTAGGAAAACCCCCTGAACCCTCTCAGACCCCTTTTTCGTTGCGGGAGAGTTTCGAACCTAAGACCTCCCATTTGAAATAATCACAGGGTACTGTTGAGACACTGCCTCGTTAGTTATTATTTTTATTAATATTAATAATGTATAAACACAATCGATTGTATTTGGTTTATTCGGCAAAATTTTGTTTAATTTATTTAGTTTCTTACTAGGTTAATTCGATTGAATTCGGTTGGTTTAGTTTTAATTGAAAGAAAACCAAATGAATTCTCGTATTTGGTTTGGTATATGATTATAGTTTTAAAGATAAATTTTTTTCAAAACTCAACAATGGTATATATACACGTTCCTACTTCAAGTAAAATCCATTTTTTAAGAGTTGCTCACAAAATGGTAAACACAACCACCTATTTCACTAGAATCACTTCAATTTTTTCTTATTTATAAATTTACATAACTTTGACTGCATCATGTTTCTATCTTATATAATTTCTAAAAAATCTTAAAATAATTTAGGCAAACAAAAGATATATCATCTTGATTAATAATGCCTGAAAAACTTTTTTAGAATTAACATAAAGTTGGAGACAATTGTGAAAAAACAAATTAACGAAATAATAACAAAAGTTTAACGAATTTTAAATTTAAGTCAAGTTGGAAAAAATATAATAAATAAATAGTAACAAATACTTATTCATGTTTCATTTTTCTTGATTAATTTAAAAAATTTATATATTAATAAAAAATTAGATAAGATAGGACACTTAATAAAAGTTGAATGATCTTAGAAATGCAAAAAAATAAATAAATAAAAATTTGAGTCACTTATGAAATACTTGGAAAACTTTATTATTATACTAGCTTATAGACCCGTGTATTACACGGATTTATAAATAAAAATTATGTGATTTTATAACTATATCTTCTTATATTTACATAATTACTAAAACTAATAATATTTGTTATAACTTTTTATATTAAAAAAATTTTAAAAGAAAAATTTATGAAAGAATGTACTTTATATATATATATATATATATATATATATATAATATTAGACATTGATGCTATTCATTATTATATTACTAATTATTAGTATTAATTTAGTGTATTTATGTAAACAATCTATATTATTAATAACATTAATGGTGAGTTTTTATATTTAAAAAGAATATTTATTTTTGAAATAATAAGAGAATGACATGTGGCATTTTCTTGGAATCAATTATTATATAGGAAGATTTGTAAGGTTTTCCCTTATTTTAAAACAAGTTTTACACTTCCTTCAAATAATAACCAAGTCCTTAACATATTCAAACTAATAAATGAACTAGTTGTTTAATGAATAAACTTTATAGGAAATTAAATTAACTTTAACAAGTGTTTTAGTTAAGTTATTTTAACTTTTTATTATTTTAATTTAGTTCTCAACTTATAATTTGTTAATTTTATATATTTTACATGTTTAACATGCTAAAATATTGATGTGACATTTTTTAATTTTTATATATCCATACATACATATACATATGTATATATGTGTACATGGATACATTTACATACTCTAATAAATGAATATTTTTAGAGGACACGTGTCGCGTTCTGGTTAAATCTGGAAATGTTTTTTCCGCCCCTCTCTTAATAAATACAATTAGTTTTAGTAATTATATTATAGAATTAAATATTAAAAAAATATATTTTTTCTTATTAAATTAATTTACTAATATATTAAAATTTAATAAACAATAAGAATAATGCAATTATATCTTATCCTAAATATAATTTTATAATTGCTAAAATATTTATTATTATTTAATGTTAATAAATGATTTTCAATATTATTCACTCCGTGTAATACACGAGGTTTTATACTAAAATCTTATCCTAAATATAATTTTATAATTGTTAAAATATTTATTATTATTTAATGTTTATAAATTATATTTCATATTATTCAATCCGGGTTTTGCACTAGTATATGAATATATATGTATGTGTATTTGTATATATTTATCTACTAGCCAAGAAAACCCGTGTATTACACGGGTTGAATAATAAAAAATATATTTTATTAACATTAAGTAATAATATATATTTAATAATTATAAAATTATATTTAGGATTAGATATAATCTAATTATTTTATTGTTTATTAAATTTTAATAAATTAGTAAATTATTGGAATATGAAAAATTATATTTTTAAATATTAATTATATAATCTAATTACTAAAAATTAATATTATTTAGTAGGAGAGAGGGGTGGGAAAAAACATTTTCAGATTTAACCAAAATGCGCCATGTATCTCCTATAAATTCTCCTTTATTAGAGTAGGTATATATTGAACATATATGTGTGTGTAGGCATCCATGTGAGTATTTGTATGTATTTATTTATGTGTGTGTATAGGCATCCATGTGTTACTTATAGGTTATGTGATAATGTGATATACTTGTTAAACAATAAAATATATAGAAGTATGATTAAATTGAAATAAATATGTTTAAGTGATTTAATTAACCGATTACTTTGTTACTTCATTTTCGGTGGAAACAAGCGTGTTGATAACATTAGATTAAGTTTGAATTTGATTTGAATAACTCAATGAGTTCACCTCCCGATTCCAGGTTTGATTTATACAAAATTAAATTTTTTGGTTTTGTCTTCTGTTATTGCACAAACATGTATGGGGGATGTGGGGGGTACAAAGGTGGGTTTAGTTTTTTTTTTCCCTTTCTTAATAGCAAACGTCCGGTCACTCAGGATCACCCTAATAAAATAAATCACCCTTCCGCCTGAATAGCAGAGTGTGGTGACCTAATCCACTTGTTCAGGAGGAAACCTACAACTATGAAAATCATCTGGCTCAACCTAGAGCAATATTTGCTTTAAGTGAGACTTCAACCTAAAACCTCTTATTAGAGAAATAAAGGGACTACCACTAGGTAGAAGATGAGGTTAGTTGGAGAAGGGAGATGAGATGTAAAAAATATTATTTGTTTAATATTAAGATCCATAGGGGAAGGATCAAAACTTAACATTCCCTTATCGCGTTAACCGCTTAACCATTTGCAACCAATGAAACTATGACATGTGTACTATAGAAAGTCAATCTAGCAAGGGTATAAGCGTCATTTGTCTAGTTTTTTTAAAAGAGTAAAACTAAAACACTCTTTTACGATACAATGCATATCTATGGTACACATCTCAAATCTCCATCACCATACTTTATCTGACCACTTTTTCAAAAGCATTATTTAATCTATATTTTTTATATTTCCCAAATACCCATCTTCCATACCCATCTTTCCCATTCCTTAACTTTCCATAAACTTTGTTTCTTGTTATTTCAGACGTACATCCGGTTTTCTTACTTTAATCTTATAAACATCTTCGATCAATCACAATTCTGCATAATATTTCATGATTTCAATGGATTTTCATCGATTTATTGCTGATCTGATCTTCATTTTCATGTTTTATGTTTGACTTTCTATCATATCGATCTGTAGTTTTGTTCGATAGTCTGGATTTTATATATCATTTTCATTGTCAGATCAGAGACGATGACCAAGCGATCTTACGGTTCCGATCAGTCCGCTTCAAAAACGCACGCGATGACCGGTTATGCCTCTTCTGTGCCGATGAAAACAACCGTGAGTTTCAAAGGAGCGAACGGAAGCGGTGGTACAGAAGGAAGTTACCAAAACACAACACGTATCAGCTACGGCGACAAGCAGGCGGTTGCTATGGACGAGAGACGAACAAGGAGAAGGCGTCGGTCGGAGATTTTCACTGGAAAAATGGAACTACAGGAACAAGGAGCGAGTATACTGTTTGTATTTTTTTTAGGTGGATTGAGACACAAGTTTGATTGACAAATTTATAATTTTATAAAATTAAAAATGGTAGGAAGAGCGGTGGTGGTAACGCTTTTGATTGCCATTTTCTTCAGAGAGTAATCAACCCTAACAATGGCAGCTTCTTCATCCCTAACAGTGGTGGTAACGCTTTTGATGTCCGACCACAAGTTGCAGCGAGGGTTCCGACGTGAACAACATCTCCAGGTAAGGGT
Source organism: Mikania micrantha (assembly GCA_009363875.1). Lineage (NCBI taxonomy): Eukaryota > Viridiplantae > Streptophyta > Magnoliopsida > Asterales > Asteraceae > Mikania > Mikania micrantha. Next base: position 62,355,177 of record CM018695.1, read on the forward strand.
TTGTGTTTGTTTTGGTTTACGTTTTGTAACATTGTGTAATGTTTTAATAGGTTTTTTGGTTCTTGCTTGAATCTGGTAAATTCAAGATTTAACTCTCTTTCTCGCTCTAAAAAACTTGTGAGTAGATTTTTTCTTTATTGTTTAAGTTTTTCGTTGAAGGAACATATTGACACGCCATCACACGTGTTTTTTAGGGGTAAAATTACATATAAAAATATGGATTTTATGTTTTTTTTTTTTTTACATTTTGAATCTTGCTTTTTAGTTTTTGTATAAAAAAATTATAGGTTTTTTTGGCTCTTGTTTGAATCTAGTTTTTGTGATGATATCACAGGCATATTCAACTTACAACAACTTGAATCTGGGTTTACATCAACTTACATCAACGTAACAGAGTCATTACATCAACTTACAGCAAATTACATTGACTTACATCAACGTAACGGAGTCACTTACATCAACTTACAGCAAATTACATTGACTTACATCGACGTAACTGAGTCACTTACAATCACTTACATCAATCTATGTTTAATTACATTAATGTAATTGGATGTCATATCGATGTAATTTGTTTGTTTATTGACTTACATTGATATAATTGTAGATTGTGAGTAATCTATTGTTTTTTATTTATATTTAATGACATGTTAGGATATTATGTTATTTAATATCATATAATAAAAATCTAAAAATTTAAATTTTGATTTTGAATTTAATTAAACTTACATCAACTTACGTTGATGTAACAATCACTTACATCTACTTATGTAATTTAATATCATATAATAAAAAAAGGTTTATTTATTTTAAAACCTTTATAACTTTTTTTTTACTATATTATGTTTTTTTAGTTAACACAATTTTGAATTACATTAAATATATAATAAAAATATTTAGTATTTTTATTAAAAAATTTGTACCAATTAAATATTCAAATTTGAAGTACAAGCAATTAATGATGAGGTGACAATTGATATTAATACTGACGTAAAGAAAAAAAAATCACAATTACACATTTACTCTTTTCATTTAAAATCAATATATTCTAAGATTAAAAAAATTGAAAAAAAAGATACACCATTGGATCATTTTTTATGTGGGCCCAAAATCAATTGAATAAGGTTAATGAGTTAACGCGATAATATATGGTTAACAACGGAACCATCCCCAAGATGCATAAATGTATAAGATAAGATGTGAGAATCTCTTTTATACAAATGTACACAACCATTGTTTGGGATCTCTCATGTGAGATGTTCTTTTTACTATTTGTTATAGAGGTGCGACCAAGCTCACTTTAAAAAGAACCCACTAATTTTCTAAAACTACCATTCGCTGTCTTTACTCCTGTAAATTATCGTTAAATTTGCTATTAAGGTGTAATACGATTAAATACCATTTAATATTAAAATAATACAAAACAAACCTGAAATTAATTCGATTATTTATTTAATATAGAAGTCCTTTTCCACTATTTTTTAATCCTGACATCCGTACATATTCTTCACCTCTGAGCAGTTAGACTATCCACAACGGTCACCCCACTGAAAACCCTCCCTACCGAAATTTCCTGCCAAGTCATCATCCCACTGAAAACCTTAAAACCCCACAGTGGTCACCCCACCGAAAAACCTTACCATTTTGAGAGATGAGAAAGGTGTGTGAGGGTGAGAGAGCAGGGAGCGGGAGCTGTGGAGCTTCACAGGCGGGGGGCGCTAAGGGGGGTGGCGGTATTCCCGCTATTGGCCGCGGAAGGGGGCGGGGCCGCGGGGTGGGCGGGGGTAGCGGCTGCGGATGGTCTTACGAGGGGTTGTCTCCCATCAAACCATAGGGTGTGCCAAAGGGGTGGGCGTGAGTGGGCGTCGGTGGGGCAACGGACATATGAACGTTGTGATTTCAATTCCCAATGGTTTTATACCGTTGGCAAGCAATTAAAAAAATATATTACCTATTTAAACACCACATTCAACACAAAAATTTCCCCCCTCTCCCCATTTTCAAATTAATTCAAATTCCGGCAAGAGTTTAACGCCCCCTTCACGCTTAAACGGAGTTGAGAGATTATGAGGAAGTGTCCTAACTGGGTTAGAATGCCGACTGTTCAACCGTCGGCCTCAAAACGATCAAAAGCATCGTAAATCGATAGCCCCGGCACGTCGGATGCTTGAGTTCAAATTAATCTAAACGAGCTCGATGAAGAAGAAGACGACGACAAGATAGAGGGGACCCATCCGATTGGGAGAGATCGTGCAAAAACCGACCGAGCAAGGGCGAGACGGGGCTCTTCATCTCAAACGACCCCAGATTATAACCAAGGAATGGAAAACTTATCTCAACGAATCGGTGACTTTAACGAATTAAAACGGGAACGACAACGGTTGGTAGAGTTATAACTTCCATTCACCAACACCGAACACTTAACCGTGCCGAGCGGGAGAAGGAAAAAATTCGTAATAGATATAGAGATAATTAGCTTTATGTATTTTCTTTTTAATTTGTAATTTTCATTTATAATTTTATGTAATTTTTTTTTATTAATTTGTAATTTTCATTTATAATTTTATTTAATTTTTTTAATTTATGATTAATTATATCTATTTTTTAATTTAAAAAAAAAAAAAGATGACGTGAAGTGGTTGGACAAAGGAGCATTTTCAGTTTTTCACCACTTTTGGTAGAGTGGGTGATTGTGGTGGGTGCCTACGTGGCGCATATGTGGAGTGAATGAACCATGGGCATATCCCATGGTCTGACAACCAGCCTAGTCTCACAGTCGTTCTCTATCTCTATCGCCAGCATCCACCTCTCCCTTTGATCACTTTATCAAATTTACAATTGGATATAAATTCAAATTCAAAATTGGAATTTATTTTAGAGTTCAATATTAAACAACCCTAGTCATGGTATCTTTACTTGAGAAAAAGTAAATGGTTGTTTGTTTAGGTCTGAATGAGTCTGAATTTAAATGGAAAAAAAGAGGGCTAAATGATTGCACCTGATCGTAACCCTCGTCTCCCGATCGTCGACCTCCGCCCCACCGCTGCTCCCGATCGTCGAACCAAACCAAACACTATTAACATATCGTTTTTAGATTTATTTTTTTTAGTTTTATTTAGACATGAACCAAACACTATTAACTAATTCAACACTTAACCATTCAGACCCTCTTAATCATTCAAACATTTTAATCATTCAGCATTTAATGATTCAGACCCAACCAAACAACCCCTAAGTATTCACTCTATTTCCAACGAAACTGGATGTCAAATGTTATCATGGTTTTTTTATATAGTTTTAAGGGTACCAAGGTATGATCAGCAAGTGTCACTCATAGTCAGCACAGAATGAGTCACTTACGCCCCACTTAAGATAGAGGAAGTGATGTTGTAGGGAACACTAACCCGCATGTTTGTAGTTTTGGTTTTTTTGCTGCAAAACATATGTTACAAAAATAAAAAAAATATATATATAAAAACCATTTAAAATAAAATCAGCCAATAAATCAATACCATAAGCAATTAAAAAAAATCAAGTCCCTCATCTATCAAACCCTCAGGTACACCATCACATAGCTATCAAAATGGTATAAATGTCCCACAAAGCCTTGGTGTAAATCAAAACAGGTATGTTTATGAACCAAATTTTCTGAGATTGCGGTCTAATCAACCATACCAAATGCGTTTGGAACACTTCAAGATCAAGATGCACCATCCATTACAGAAAACCACCCTCTTCTCCCCATGAGCAGCTCTGTACAGCAAGAACACATCACCATGAAACAGCAATATGCTTGCAATGTTTGGAAAAACCAGGGGAGCGGGAGGGGGGAGGAGGCTTGATGGAATAAGGGAATGATCATTAGCTCCATTCTCGACAGTTGCCGCATTTCCATCCTGTCTCGGGCTCCCAAGATGAGTCTTCATCCCATGGTGAGCAATGCTGGTGGAGCCACAAACCACAGGTCTGGCAGAACAGGTCCGGACAAGGGTCGGTTTGTGAGCAGACCCTGCACGGCACCATCTCAAGCCCAGATTCTACAGAGAACATGGGTTCTTGTTCGTCATAAGTTATGCCCATTCGATACTGTTCAGGATTACAACCATCCGTTGCTGGTCCAGTCACTTGTTGGTCCCCCTCTTTGTCAGGTGGTAAGACGCCTTCATCGGATGCAAGCAACTCGTTAAAGGAGAAATATGTTTGTGGTTCAAATTCCATGTCTTCATAGTTCAAATCCCCATAATCAAACATCATATCATCTGTAACCCCATTTGTGGAAACATCCCATTCAACTATAGGAGTAGATGATTCGTCTGCTGCAGGGCCCAGGTTGTTGATTCCCGGGTAAGTGTTGGGAAGTTCAAAAGCAACATTGGATTCTTTTTCCGGTTTCATATGTCTCCTGACAGGTAGCTTCTTCGGGCCAGGTCCATAATCCACTTCAAATTTGTCATCGTTAACTTGGTCAACCGTTGGAAAAGAATAAAAAAGATCCTCCTCTTTACCATTTACAGCTTCCTCGGTATCAAAGACTGGAGTGGAATCGAATTCCCAATCCTTTATTAGTTCATCGTTGGTCTCAGAGTTGAAATCAGAATCAGAATCAGATTCTAAATTCTTTTGTCTTTGAACCCTTGCCATGGCTTCCTTTTTCGCGGTTTTCGCCTCCAATTTCAAACGGGTCTCAGGATCCGTGTAAGGACAAATGGGTATCTTTATCCTTCGACACCTACAGCATTTGAATCCGTACACTTCCATAATTTTCGACTCCTCTAACTCAACCGATTCAGCATGAAACCAGTCTGCAAATACACATTAACATGTTAAATCTATGGAGTATATCTTGAAAAGATTTAATCTTGATGAGCAAGTAGGCTGTTCAAATAGTTTGTGCATCACGCCTTGCTCAAGCTTGTTTGTAAACTAACCGAGACAAGCCAGCTCATTTTATAATTGAGACATCGAACCAGGTTTGGCTTGGCTCATGGGCTCATTTAGATTAAATATAACCAACACATATCTATATTTATATACATTTACTTGGTTATTTTTTATTGAAAAATATAAATCATCATGAAGGAATATGGATCAGATTAAAAAATTTGCTAACGAGTTGACTTGAGTTTTAAAAATTACAAATTAACAAAAAATATTTTTTTTTAAAAGAAAAAAATAATAATCAAGCTAGCTTGTTGGATATGAACCAAGCTCAAGCTCACTTTTTAGCAAGTTAAAAAAAACAAGCCAGTCAAGCCAGCTCACTTAACTTTAAACCCTAGCCCGAGTCGAGTCTTTTTAGGCTCATTTACAGCCCTATGATTAAGAGACTTACCGTCGCACTTCTCGCATAAAATATACATCAAATCAGAGTTATACGGTTGTGTACAGAGGTCACAAATAGGTGCCAGCAGATGCCCATTTGGATTGCCCTTCAAAAGTAAATTATTTATCCTGAATTCGGTTCCTGTGTCATTTGGGTTCTTTTTCTTCCAAATCAATCCCAAACATAACTTGTTGCCTTTGCTGTTTTTCTTTTTCGGGCTCTTAATAGAACTATTATTTTTCGATTTTTGGTCAACAGATTGTAACAGACGAGTTTTACTTTTTTTCTTTGCAGTTTTACTTTTAGGAGGTTGAATGGATGTAAGATTTGAATATTCCAATGGTTTTTCATGACCGTTTTGTTTTCCTACTCTAATTGCTGTTGCTGACTGTTGACTTTCTTGACCCTGCAAGATCAAAGGACTAGTAGGAGAATCACCAACAACATCATTTTTAGGTGTGGGTTCTTTTTCAATGTAACACTGTTTGCATGTGATTATAAACTCGAATTGTGCCACCGTTTGAATATCTGTACCCACAGCACATTGCTCGTGACAGTAACCTGAGACACGGAAGATGTTTACTTTAAGAATTATATAATATAGAAATATATTTGTTTTAATGCACAAAAGCATAATAAATCTCCAAAAGGTCTCATCAGATGCAATCATAAAAAAAAATAAAAATAAAAATAAAAAACACATTATATAGTGTCTCAAACCTTTACTAAAACCTAGTACTTTTTATCCTAAAATCTGACAGGAAGTTAATTACAAAATTCAATATCATGTATACTTGAAATATAGGCAAAAAGTTTCAAATTATGCAAAAAAAACTAAGCTGGCAAGCTCTTGGATAACAGGTCATAACAGGTTAGGAGTAAAACACGTCATTTTTAGACCACCAAGAAAAATTCAGTTAACTAAACTGTTAAATTATTGATTAAGAATACAAAACATTGATATATCTAAACTTCAAATACAAAGATTTTTGGAGGCTGTATGCTCCAAACAGTAAAACTTGTCAACTTTCAGTTTAAGCCCATTTGACCCACTCCTTTCGCTACTGCTTATTAATGACCCTTTTGATATCAACCACAGTCCAACTCGATCCATTCATAAGTAAATGGGTCAAATTGCCACATGCAAAAACACAAAGATAAGGTTTATACAATGAAATATATAGAACATACCTTGACATACACTGCACTTTGCAGCAATCCTGAAAGAACAAAAAAACTACAAGTTGGCTCCAACAAAACAAGATAAAAACAGGTATGGTTGATGAAGAAAATAAATTACCTGTATGAAACATCATGTTGACAAAAAGTACAAAAGCACTTCCCCATATTATCCCTCTTCTGCTCTAGAAAAGAAAATATATTCTTGCCAGAAGCATTTAACTGCTCTTTGTTCAACCTTGGGAATTTGGTCACATGCTTATTATCAGAAGGCAATTTTACATTTGCCGCCACTGCCACCTCATACTCTTTGATAAGATATAGAGGAATGTGGGTCTCAAGAAACCAGTTTTTTGGCTTCTTATCTCCAGTTTCCTCTACTTCCAGTACTTTTTTTAAAACACGAGAAGGGAGATGATTTTGATTTTTAAAAATGACACCGTAATTGATTTTATTTCCCAAAAATCTCTTATCAATGATGCAAGCATTCCTAAAAGCAGATGCTTCTGCTTCTGGACCTTTTCCATCTTGAAGAGGTTGTTCAGAAAAAACAAGTTCATTCCACCTCACATGGAGGTCTAGGTGCCTAACCTGTTGCAAAAGCAAAACTCGTTGTTAATAATCACAACCAATTTATTTCAAACGTGATGAATATATAATGGTAATGCTTCAAGTGGATGAAATTATAACTTTAATCCATACAAGCTCCTAAACACTTTATACAATAACAATTAATGAAAATGTGTAAGTAAATCCACCGAGTATATCTGTTTTGACCCGTACAAAAATAACATGTTTCAACACGAACCTCTCTTGATGCTGACATAGTGCTAAACCTTTTTAATCAAATAAATGGACAATGACATGCCATCAAATCTACTGAACTGAGCACAAAAATAACATGTTTCAACCCAAACCCATGATGACTTGTTGCTTAAAAGGCCTGTCTAGCGCAATAAAGAAGCAATTTTTCAAAAATTACCTGAAGAGCAAGCTGTGATGCAGTCTTGCACAAGTCTACTGCGGCTCGCCAGATAAACTGCCTGCTCCTTTTAGGAATCTCAAGACCATCAACATATTGCACACCAGTTATTTTTTTAGAACCACCTGATAAAATTGATTAAAAATGAATCAGTAAAGCTTTTCTTGATCTTCCATCAGCCATTCATAGTTCAGAGTTTTCATTGAAAGAATTGTTTTAAAAACCATTTCATTAGTGACAGGACAATAATAAGGTTACAAAAAGAAAGTTAAAACAAATTTAATTGAAGGCTATGTTGGAATTGGTACCAGACTCAACGACAAAACAACAACACCAAGATTAACTGGAACTCTCTTCTCCAATTATTTTTATTAATAACTGATTTCTTCCATCATAAAACAGCCCTATTTATAACAATAGAATCCATCCTATTTAACTTTCAAATTCCTTAAATCTAGTACTTCAGACTTATCTCAATTCCATTAGAGATTAATCCGACTTCTAATCTATTTATTAATCTACTCCATTAATTAATAAATAAACAATTACATTAATAGTCCCCTGACTATTCAAGATTGATCCATCAATCTCCCTCCCAATCTTGAATTCTGACCCTTTCTTCAAGTCTTGGATTCTTCAATTCTCACAACTCCAAGCAGGTCTCTCATCTCAGCAAACTTCAGTCTCGGTAATGGCTTATAGTGAATAATGAGTATATCAACTCTCTGTTGTTCCCCACTTACATGTTCCACTTTTATTTTCTCCTTTTCTACACATTCTCGGATATAGTGATACTGATACATTACCGGTAAAAGTTTATTCTAGAAAGAGGGTTAAAAAGGCAAGTGCTAATCAGTTGGAATTTAACCTTATTTTCGGAAACAAATTGAATCCCTTGGAACAGGTTTAATTTGAAGAATTATCATTTTTAATGGGGCTGATTTCCAGGCTGATTTGTGGGCAGAAGTTATTCTCTTCTATTAGTTTAAATAGATTGTTTATTTTGGTTTTGAGCATGCTTAATAATTTTCGAATTGTTCTTCTTGTATTTGGAGATCTTGCCCATCTCGAATCAGGGCCACTATCCTTTGGTTTTTCAATAAAATTTCAGCCTGTTTGTTCTTGTTTTTCTGTTACTATCAATTCTACATCTATCATTGGTTCCATTGCCGGGAAACGAAGATGGTGCAGACCCGGAACAACACAAATGATGGTAACCCCCAACCAGAAACGATCGCTGTTCAGTTAGCCGCCATAGCTGCAAAATTAGAATCCATAGATTCTTTGAAAGCCGACATTGCAGCCCAGCGAGAGGAGATAGCAGCATTGAAGGGAAAGGAGCGTTCTCAAGAGAGCAGGTATGATGAAGGAGACAGTTCTTGGAGGGGACGGCCTCCGTATAGACCTTATAACAAGATCGATTTTCTGGTCTTTGGAGGGGGAGACCCTCGGGGATGGGTGTTAAAAGCAGAGAAATATTTTAAATATTATCAAATACCCGAAGATGACAAGGTGGAGGTAGCCTCGATGCACTTAGAAGGGGATGCCTTGGACCTTTATTCTTGGCTTTCTAGTGACCAACCTATTTCTTTTTGGGAAGAATTAGTCCAAATTCTCACCAAAAATTTTGGTCCCGCCGAGTTTCAAAACCCGGATGAGCATCTTTGCAGCATCAAGCAAACCGGTTCTGTCCAAGAATACCGTCAGGAGTTTACCAAAAGATCTTCTCGAGTCACGGGTTGGCCCGACCATTGTTTACTTGGAGTATTTTTGAATGGGCTGAAGGATGATCTAAAGTCCGATGTCAGGATTCATAAGCCCCGCACCGTGTACAAAGCGATGAGTTTGGCGTTGGAGTTTGAGTCCAAACTCTCTTTTACTCGGCCAACCAGAAATACTTCCTGGATTTCAGGTTCGAAAACCCTCCAGCCAGATTCCAGAACTAGCTCTGCTCAACAACTTTCACAACCCAAAACTAATGTGAAGTTATCTGACACCGAAAAACAAACCCGGTTCTTAAAAGGGGAATGTTTTAGGTGTGGAGACAAATACGGACCGGGTCACCGATGTAAGACGGGTACTCTCAAAATCTTGGAAGCCGAGGAGGAGACGGATGAATCACCACCGGCAGCACAACAACCTGATTTTGATTCAGATCCAGAGGAGACGGCAGAAATCAGCTTGCATGCCATCTTGGGGAAACCTCACCCCACTACAATGAAGGTTCAAGGTAAGATTAATTCAACCGAAGTTTTAATTTTAATCGATGGGGGGTCTACACACAATTTCATCTCGGAAATTTTGGTTCGAGAACTTCACATTCCAACACAACCAGTGGCACCCTTTGGTGTTCAAATAGGTAACGGAGATGTAATTTGTTGCAACAATATTTGTAAGGGGCTTTCTTTACAGATCAACGACCTTGGTATTACCCAAGATTTCCACCCATTTTCTCTTGGAGGGGCTGACTTAGTCTTGGGTATTCAGTGGTTAGCAACACTAAATACAGTTCAAGCAAATTGGAGAGAAATGTTTATGATTTTTACTATTAATGGCAAACAATATAAGCTGCAGGGAGTTGAATCAGGACCTCAACGATCTTCCACTTTCCAACATCTGGCCATTGAACCCGATTCCCTACCATCTATACCGACTCCCCTACACTCGATCGTAGCCGATCACATGGCTGTGTTTGAGGAACCTAACGATCTACCTCCTGTTCGGACTCAAGACCACTCCATTCCCCTGTTACCCAGCTCCCCTCCACCCAATATCAGACCCTACCGTTACCCTCATTCACAAAAAACAGAGATTGAGACACAAGTTGAGCAGCTACTGGCTTCGGGATTCATACAGCCAAGTACAAGTCCTTTTTCCAGCCCAGTTTTGTTAGTAAAAAAGAAGGATCATACATGGAGAATGTGTATTGACTATCGAGCCCTCAACAAGATCACAATAGCCGATAAATACCCGATTCCAAACATAGATGAGTTGCTGGACGAATTGTACGGGGCTAAGGTATTCTCCAAACTGGATTTGAGATCCGGTTATTACCAAATAAGGGTGAGACCCGAAGACATTCACAAAACAGCCTTCCGGACCCATTCGGGTCATTACGAATTCAAGGTGATGCCGTTCGGGTTAACAAATGCCCCTTCCACATTTCAGGCTGTCATGAACGATTTATTTCGTCCCTATTTACGTCGTTTTATACTTGTATTCTTTGACGATATTTTAATTTACAGTGACAGCATGGAGCAGCATAAAACTCACCTCCAGCAGGCCCTAAAACTGTTACAAGACCATAAATTTTTTGCCAAGTTATCAAAGTGTTGTTTTGGTCAAAAACAGGTGGTGTTCCTCGGACATGTTATCAATTCGGAAGGTGTTAGTGTCGAAGAGGAGAAGATCGCAGCAGTTAAGTCCTGGCCGATTCCTACTTCTGTCAAAGAAGTAAGAGGTTTTCTTGGTCTTACGGGCTATTATCGACGTTTTGTTCGTAATTATGGTCTCATCGCCCGACCCCTCACTGCACTTACCAAGAAAGATGGGTTCCTTTGGTCACCGGCAGCTTTGCAAGCTTTCAATGATCTCAAACAGGCGCTGCTATCAACACCAGTTCTGCGCCTACCTGATTTTTCAAAGCCCTTCGTCATTGAATGCGATGCATCTTCTGAAGGGGTTGGCGCAATTTTATCACAAGAGGATCACCCGGTGGCATATTTCAGCAAAGGATTCTCTCCTTCCAACCGGTTCAAGTCGGCCTATGATCGGGAATTGCTCGCTTTGGTTCTCGCGGTTCAAAAATGGAACCATTATTTGCTTGGGCGGCATTTTCTTATTCGGACAGATCATTATACGCTGAAGTTTCTTTTAGATCAGCAAATTACGACTACCGAGCAGCAGCGGCTCCTACTAAAACTCATGCCATATGAGTTTTCAATTGTTCATAAAGCGGGAAAGGAAAATAAAGGGGCTGATGCACTATCACGACGCCCACAATCTGGTGAATTATTAACACTTGTGATTCCATATTGTATTGATTTGGTTGACATTCAAGCAGGCCTCACATCTGATCCTTATACACACCAGATTGTTCAACAGTTACAAGCTGACCCGCAAACAGCCCCGGGCTTTTCTCTGGTCAACCAGAAGTTGTTCTATCAAGGACGTTTGGTGATACCAAATCACCTTGATTTCCGGAATACCTTGCTGCAGGAAGTGCATAACACTCCTGTTGGGGGCCATGGCGGGTTTTTAAAGACATATAAGCGACTTTCTTCACAATATTTTTGGCCCAAAATGAAGGCCGATGTACGAGACTTTGTCCAGCAGTGTGTTGTTTGCCAACAACAAAAGTATCAAACTTTGTCTCCTGCAGGTTTACTCCAACCTTTACCTATTCCCACTCAAATTTGGGAAGACATATCAATGGATTTTATCGTCGGTTTGCTGTCTTCAAATCGATTCGATACAATCCTAGTGGTGGTGGATCGGTTGAGCAAATATGCTCATTTTGTGTGCCTGTCCCACCCATACACGGCAAAAGGAGTTGCATCGGTTTTTTGTAAGGAAATTATTAAGTTACATGGTTTCCCGCGATCCATAGTGTCCGATCGGGATGTTGTTTTCCTTAGCAACTTCTGGCAAGAACTGTTTCGGTTGAGTCAAACAAAACTCAAACTAAGCACAAGCTACCATCCACAAACGGACGGTCAAACGGAAGTTTTAAATCGTTGCTTGGAAGCCTACTCGCGTTGTTTTGCTAGTGAGCAACTGACTAAATGGAGTTCATATTTGTCATGGGCCGAGTACTCCTACAACACGGGTTATCACACTTCAATGGGTACTACTCCTTTTTCTATTGTTTATGGTCGGGAACCTCCAACTTTGATGCCATATGCTGCTGGCGATACAAATAACGCAGCTCTAGAACAACAGCTTATTGACCGTGACGACATGTTAAAGCTTCTTCGGGCTCACCTTCAAAAAGTCCAGGATCGAATGAAGACTCAAGCAAATGCCAAGCGTCGGGACTTATCATTTCAAGAAGGCGATTATGTTTTTCTGAAGATCCAACCCTATCGTCAAAAGAGTTTGGCAAAACGACGGTACGAAAAGCTTTCTCCACGTTTTTTCGGTCCCTATCGGGTTAAAAAATCAGTTGGACCAGTTTCGTATGAGTTAGAATTGCCTCCCGAAGCCAAAATCCATCCTGTCTTCCACATCTCTATGTTGAAACCGGCACATGGATCTTTCGATTCGAATCCAGCTCCTCCTCTGCCCGTCACAAAGGATTGGGAAATAGATTTACAGCCGTCTTCTATTATCACTCATCAATGGGTTTATGAAGCAGGCAAACCCGTACTAGAATTGCTTGTCAAATGGAATGGGCGTCCAACTGAAGAAGCAACTTGGGAAGTCTATGACTTGCTGGTAGAACAATTCCCTGATTTCCGCCTTGAGGACAAGGCGTTTTACCGGGACGGAAGTAATGATACATTACCGGTAAAAGTTTATTCTAGAAAGAGGGTTAAAACGGCAAGTGCTAATCAGTTGGAATTTAACCTTATTTTCGGAAACAAATTGAATCCCTTGGAACAGGTTTAATTTGAAGAATTATCATTTTTAATGGGGCTGATTTCCAGGCTGATTTGTGGGCAGAAGTTATTCTCTTCTATTAGTTTAAATAGATTGTTTATTTTGGTTTTGAGCATGCTTAATAATTTTCGAATTGTTCTTGTATTTGGAGATCTTGCCCATCTCGAATCAGGGCCACTATCCTTTGGTTTTTCAATAAAATTTCAGCCTGTTCTTGTTTTTCTGTTACTATCAATTCTACATCTATCAGATACCGAGTATTAATGTGTTTGCTTCTTCCATGGAACAGGGTTTTTCATAAGTGGGATGGCTGGCTCATTATCCACCTTGATCAGCACTTGTTCTTCTTTTCTTCCTGTGATCTCTGCTAATAAACCCCTCAGCCATATTGCTTGACACGCAGATGAGGTAGCAGCCATAAATCCTGCCTCACATGACGATAATGCTACCGTGGCCTGCTTCTGAGAATTCCATGTCAACGGTCCATCGTTATAGTAGAATACAATTCCAGAAGTCCCTTTTCCATCATCCGGATCAACTGAGAAGCTACTATCACTGAATCCAGCCAGATTTGTGCTTCCATCTCTGTTGTAGTGTATTCCCAGTTCTGTTGTGCCCCTTATGTATCGCAGAATTTGCTTGACTGCTTGTGAGTGAGTTGTTTTTGGTGACTGCATGTACCTGCTCATGTATCCTACTGAATACATTAGATCTGGGTCTTGTGTGAGTTAGGTATCGGAGGTACCCTATCACACTTCTGTACTCCGTTTCATTCACATCACCACTTCCGTCATCTTTTGCCAATTTCAGTCCAGATTCCATTGGATATTTTGCACGATTGCATTGAGACATACCTGATTGCTTTAATATCTTTTCAGCATATCCCTTTTGATGAATCATTATTCCTTTTTCTCCTTGCTTGACTTCGAGTCCAAGATAGTAAGAGAGCAATCCAAGATCACTCATTTCAAATTTGCTTTCCATCTGAATTTTGAACCGTTTGATTTCTTCACGGCTGCTTCTTGTTACGATTAAATCATCCACATAAATCCCACTATCAATGTCTCCTCATGTGCATGTTTTATTTATACCGCTTGCTCGAGCTTAGACCGTTTGAAACCATATTCTTTCAGCACCCCATCTAATTTCATATTCCAAGCTCGTGGAGCTTGTTTTAAACCGTACAGTGCCTTTGACAATTTGTAGACCATCTGCTCCTTTCCTGCTTTAACAAATCCTTCGGGTTGAGTGACAAAAACTTCTTCTTTTAGGTCCCCGTGTAAGAATGTTGTTTTGACATCAAGGTGGTGCACACTCCCTTCTGTGCTGCTAATGCCAGGATTAATCTTACGGTCTCCATTCTCGCTACAGGGGCGAATACCTCCTCATAGTCAACTCCACGCTTTCGGATGTATCCTTTTGCGACTAGAGGGGCTTTGTGCCTCACTATCCTTCCTTGAGCATCTTTCTTTACCTTAAATATCCATTTCAGCCCTATAGGACGTTGTCCTTTAGGTAATTCAGTCAACATCCAGGTCTTGTTTCTTTCAATGGAGTTTATTTCGCTAATCATAGCTTGATCCCATTCCTTTAGTCCTGCAGCAAATTGAAAACAAGTAGGTTCTCCCTCTGAAAGTAGCAATTCATACACTTCATCCAAATGTTTCCATCCTTGGAGGGGAGTATGATTGTAGGTTATGTCTCCTGATTCACAAGGGTCAGATGAATTGAATATCAGTGGTGAGCCATGGAATGTGGGACCTCTTTCTTTTATCTTTGATCTGGGGCTGCTAAAGATTGATCCAGGGGAAGAGCTTTCACTGCTTGTTCCTTCATGAGTGGCAAGATCTTGATATCGAACTAGACTTCGGTATTCAGGACTGTGTGGTTCAGATTCTTGTTCCCCTGTTGCTTCATGTTCGCTTGGTGTAAGAATGGCAAACTCTTTTCTTTCATTTTCTGGGGTCAGGTCTATCTCCCAGTTCCAACCTTGAGTCTCATCAAATTTCAGATCCTGACTAATTACGATTTTGCCTTTTTTCACATCATACATCCGGTACCCTTTGGTTCCTGGTTCAGTTCCCAGGTGGACCATTGGTTCACTCCTGCTATCCAGCTTCTTGATTAGGTTTTGGGGTGTTTTCACATACCCAACACATCCAAAGACCTTTAGATGGTTCAAGTTTGGCTTGTGTCCTTTTATGGCTTCATACAGGGTCTGATCCTTCAGTGCTTTTGTGGGAAGTCTGTTTAGCAGGTATATTGAGTGTCTCACGGCTTCGGCCCATAGAAATTGTGGCATTCGCATTGCTTTCAGGATACTTCGCGTCATGTTCAGAATCGTGCGGTTTCTCCTTTCAACGATCCCGTTTTGTTGGGGGGTATACGGATTTGTAAGCTGCTTTGCTATTCCATCCCGCTCACATAGTTGGTCGAACTCTTTTGAGTTGAATTCCCCGCCTCGGTCCGTTCTCAGTACCTTGATTTTTCTCTCATAGCAATTTTCCACCATTGCTTTGAATTTCTTGAAGTAATCTAGGGCTTCCTCCTTCGATTTCAGCATGTAGGCCCACATGCACCTGCTACAATCATCCACAAGTAGGAAGATGTACTTGTTTCCTGCTTGGGTGGCTAGAGTGAGTGGACCGCACAAGTCAGCATACACTTGTTCCAAGGGAAAAGCTGCTCTGAAAGATGTTTGCTACCGGAAGCTTTGTCGAGTGTGCTTCCCAGCCAGGCATGCTTCGCACAACTGAGCTGGGTGTTTGATGGAAGGTACTCCTGTCACTATTCCTTCAGTGCCTATTTTCTTGATTGTATCAAAGTTTGCATGGCCAAGGCGAGCGTGCCACAACCATGCAGGGTCATTGATTTCAACATTCAAACGCACTGGTGTTCTCGTCTTCAGGTGGGCTTTGTAGAGTCGGTTAGGGGATCTTCTGACCTTTATCAGTGCTGCACCGCTTGGTTCAAACATGGTTAGCGTTCCATGTTTGATGAGGATCTCACACAACTTCTTGAAACTTCACGGTTTTGAGATCAACTAGTTGTTTGATCGTGGCCGCGATATTCAAGAACTTTTCAGGGTGGTTTTTTCAATGACTATTCCCAACGATGCAGACTTTGATGCAATACCTGAGAGTTTAGCTGCGAAGTCAGCGATCTTCTCATTCACCTTCATTCTTGTTGCTTCGAATTCTGCCTTTAGTGTTTGTAACCTGGCTTCCATGATGTGTTCGACCCCTAAATGTCGGGTTTTGATAGCATCCCAGATTTCCTTTGCATGAGTGCAGTGCGCGACCTGAAACACCAAGTCTTCAGGAAGAGATTGGTACAGGTACACAATAGCAGAGTTGTCCTTCCTTGGGTCGACATTAACTCTCGGGTCGATTGCCTCCCATATTCCATATGCCCTGGATATGGCTTTGATCCTAAGTGACCAAATTGGATAATTTGATGACGTTGGGCTAGGGCACTGGAAGGACATGCTCCCTCCTTCTTTGATCGTCACCAGTTGGTTGTCGGTCTTTCCTTCTGCCATTAAAGTTGTCTTCCTTCCTTCGCTGGTGTGCTTGCTTCGTCTTTGAATCGGTGCTTGATCTCGTCCTTGGATCAGCGAGTACCGCTGGTCGTTCCTTCCCCACAGCTCTGATACCAATTGTTGGAATTGATACCAGACTCAACGACAAAACAACACTAAGATTAATTGGAACTCTCTTCTCCAATTATTTTTATTAAGAACTGATTTCTTCCATCATAAAACAGCCCTATTTATAACAATAGAATCCATCCTATTTAACTTTCAAATTCCTTAAATCTAGTATTTCAGACTTATCTCAATTCCATTAGAGATTAATCTGACTTCTAATCTATTTCTTAATCTACTCCATTAATTAATACATAAACAATTACATTAATAGTTCCCTGACTATTCAAGATTAATCCATCAGGCTAGACACATGGTTTAAAAAGGCGAACCGAGGCGCGCCTCGAGGCGTACGCCTCGGCTGAGGCGGTCAGAAAAGGCCTTTTAGGCGTAGCCTCAGCTGGGTATTTTGGAACTTAAGCCTCAGGTTAGTCGAGGCGTGTCGAGGCGTAGAGGCAAGGCGGTGAGGCTTAAGCCTCACCACAAGCAATTTTTTTTTTTTTGACATGTTACTTTGAACTCTTTAGTATTTTTTTGACCCTTTTTTGACCATTTAACTAAATTTGTAATCGGGAAACCCTAAAACACTCTCAATCGACGTAACACTCCTACACTCACAAAATCGGCGCTCATCAGAGGTCTTCGGTGGTTCTCAGTGGTGGTCGGCGGTGTTTGTGGCGGTCAGCGGCGTCTGTGGCGGTCGAAAGATGAATTTTTTAACATTTGAAGTTCAAAACATTATTAACTTTGCTTGTTGGAGTATTTTGATGTTTAAATTGTGACACTTTTATTGTTTGTTTTATGTTAAATTGCAACTTTTATTAAATACATTTGTAAGTTTAATTATATTTCAATATAGTTTTGAGGCTTACGCCTCATAAGGCTAACAGAAAACGCCTCGAGGCTCGTTTCCGCTTTTTTAAACCTTGGCTAGACAGTTTAATTTATACCTGGCACTTGACCCATAACAAGAAAAATGGGTAGATTTGGGCAAGAATTATTGTATTTTGGATTGAAATGGGTAGCATTATGACATAGAATGGGTTGAGACAGGTAACACTTTAACACATTGCGAGTCAAGATGGGTAACTTAAAAACTATGTGAATATAATGTATTCAAGCAAGTAAGAATGATTAATAATATATTTGATGAAAAAATTATTAAAAATTGTTTTAAAAAAAAAAACTATTTGCTTCATTACAACTCATTTTAACTTGAAATAAACTGATGTTTTTTTAAAAGCGAACCG
The DNA here is from genome assembly GCA_009363875.1 of Mikania micrantha. NCBI lineage: Eukaryota > Viridiplantae > Streptophyta > Magnoliopsida > Asterales > Asteraceae > Mikania > Mikania micrantha. The sequence goes on from CM018695.1 coordinate 62,373,158, forward strand.
CTTTGACCAAACTGATTTTCCTTAAAACTCATCCTCACCCGCACCCATCTTGACCCACACCCATTCTAACCCGTTGCCCAACCCAACCCATCTTGCCAGGCAGGCATAGTTTAACTTGACAGAAAACAGGTCAAACAGATAAAAAGTAGGAGAATGAAAGAAGATAGATTGACTTAACGGTCAAAAATCATCCAAAATGCTTACAACATATTGAATCATTTTGCTTAAAATATAATAATTTAAATCGTATTTAAACGTTAGTTCACCAAAAATGAAAAAGAGTGGCTCATTACCCGACCCTACCATTTTTCTACCTCAATATACAGTCAAATTTAAATCTACCTTTTCGAGCAGCATGCTTAATTATCGTTTGTGGTAGTATCCCTTTTTGGAGTATGTGCTTAAAAATCATACCACCTCGCCACCAAGCAAAATCCATTGATAAATCTTTCACATCAGCATCAGGAATTTCAGGTATTACTACAGCTGATTTTCTACCTCGCCTACCCGGACCACGTTTTTGAGTTGATCCCATCGTGCTTTTAGCACTTTGACTGAGTTGATTTTCAGAACCAAAATCATCTACAAGCCTAATCCAATCCGCTGAAAATGCAATGTCACGAATGTTCCTCTCAAGCTACACACAATTAATAAGATAAAATTAACACCTACATGACATAAATGTATAATAATAAGCTAAATGCATCCTATGTTCTCGCTTAATGACATCTTTGATACTCTTTCGTTTTTCATTTTCCAACAAAATAGGTTTGGATTTGGACTGTCTATGATTTACTAAACAATGCATGCCTTGAGTTTAAAATAAAGAAGCTAAAAGTCGAATCAGATACTGAAAATGGAAGAAATTAACAAAATGAATGGACTTTTAGCATCGCATTTTTTATCAAAGCACGTACTATGACAAGTTTTAGGTCAAACTAAGACTAGGTTAATTGTTTAAATGCAACAGAAATGGTTCCAAGGGCAATTGATAATCTCAGCATCCCAATTAAAAGTGGGAAAAAAATTGTGACATTCGGTAATTTTCAATTATTAAGACTTCAAGACGTTTGTGTTCTAAGTTAAATACTAGATTAATGTCACACAAGAGAAACATGTCTAAACGAAAAAATGTTATTAATAAGAAAAGGAATCATAGTAGTCAAGGTCACAAGCTGCACTAGCAAAGGGTTCGCATATCGACTAAGCAGTGGTACACTTGCAAGGTAAGTTTTGAACTTTATTTGTTCTATTGTTCAAGGTTACTTTTTATTAATGTTTGGACTCTTTTTTTCTAGTTTGAACTTATATCACAATATCACGCCCCATTTACGGTGCACGCATATAATGTATATATGTGTGGGTCCTTAAGGGGCAAAAGTAAAAGTGCATTAATTTTAACGTTATTTTAATTATTTTGTGAAAAAAACGTTAAAATCGTTGGGTTGATCAACTTCAAACGATAACTTTGAGCCGGGGACTCTTTCGGAGCAGCCTCTCTATCCCAATTGGGATAGGGTAAGGTTTGTATCTATTCTTCCCCCCAGACCCTACTGAAAAGTGGGAATATACTGGGTAAGGTGGTTGAACTTATATCACAATATCAATGTTTAATTGAGTAGAACTAATATATAGCATGCAACTAGTTACATTAGATTGCTTCTTCATCGAATGATTGGTTAATATGATTGACTTGTCTGAAAACAATCTCTAAAAATATAACACGTTCTATACTAATTTCCTAAACTGACGTCTCACAGAAGGTTTATGTAATAATTACAACAGCCTATCAAAATAAAAAGTTCTTCAACAACAAGATAAGTAGCAAATCTAGATGATTCTTTAAAACACCGCTTTTAGTTGTATCTAGCTCAATCAAAAACACAATAGGGCAAATAAAATTTGTGCACATATATGATGAATTTCAAACCGCTAAAACTAACTTAACTAACACTATGACTGAGTTTTAAAAAATAAGACAACAATTCAAAAAAACCATTGTAAATAAAAATACTAAAATACTCACATCAAGCAAGTAGGCCTTTATTTCTCCCAAAGTCACAGCTTCCTCGACATGTTTCTGCCATTGATTCCTATAACTTGAATTTAAAAAAGGCCCAACTGTTAAACCATATAAACTCTCTTCCATGAACATAACATAAGTTGCAATAGAAGCAAGACTGCCCTCCACATTTTTTGACTGGCGCAAAGAAGAAAGTATCTTTGTGGCACCTTTAATGGCATTTGAAGCAGCAGCATTCAACAAACACCCTCTTTTGCTGCTAATAGAAGCTTTGCAAGAAAGACACCAACCACATCTTTCCCTAGAAGCTTCTACAAGTTTCTTTTCATAATTCGGCCAAAAAAATCGTTTAGCAGCAAGAGAAAATGCTTTTGCTTGAAGTGAGTAATTAGCAGACATAAGTTTCCTATGGCTGGTTGTTGAAGCTTGAGTTTGTGTAGACAGCTTTTCTTCTGATGATAAAATGGCTAAACTAGCGCCAGCTGATGCAGCAAAATCCCCATGAATGTAGACATTTAAGTATGCTTGTGGTTTGAATGATAAACCCATGTAACACTTAGTTACGTTAGCATCTTCCTTTTGAGAGGAAAATTTTGACAAATCACACACACCATTAATATTGCTTTTATTATTGCAATTCCCATTTTCAGAGGCCAATTCAATTAAAGGGACTTGATCAAAACCTAACTCTTTACATTCTTCTGCATGGCATGCAGTCCCCACATCCTTTGAGTCATACTCAGCAACACCATTAACATTTTCAGTATTAGGAATTGCATCATGTGCATTAGCAGTACCGCTTTTACCATCTATTCCACTAAAGTCGTGAAGGGAAAATATATTTTCAGAAATTTTCCAATATTGCAAAATACCCTTGCATATTTCCAAGTATAAAGACGTATATTCGACCGAACAAGCAAGTGCCTGCAAAACTTTTGGAACATCAGCGGAAGAATAGTATTGAATATGTGAGCCCAAACTTGTAGAAGCTTTCACCCTGCGTTCGTTAAATCCAACACATCATAAAAAACTACATATGATGAAAACCAAAAAATAAAAGTTAAAATTCATGGTAATGGAAACATACACTAGTAGATGATCACAAGAGCCCAAAAACACCTGCTCATAAGGATCAATGCCAAAAAATTCAGCTCCTCTAAGAGACGTATTTGTAACAATTGGCCCAATTCTATTCATTGTACACTCTGGACAATACCACTCCCCTTCTGGAATAGACAATTTCATCATTCCTAAACATCTAGAATGATATGATGATGGGCATCCATCGCAACAAATTAAAGTCCCATCCATGCCACATAGGCGGCATTCGTCACCATTACCATCTTCATCAACATCATCACCACTAGTAACTTTGGAAACAGAAGGAACTGGGGTAGATGATACTGCTTTCATATGGCTTTCAGAAGCATTTTTTACTGCCTGTTGATCCTTGGACAGAGAATTCTTAGAAGGACGACCTCTTCTCAGGGTGTTTTCATCAATCAAGAAAGTAACTCCATCAGGATCTGGACCAATTTCAGACTCTTCACGATTGTCTATTTCTGTCCTTATTTCTGCAGAATTTGAAGCATCATCACACAACAGCTGCAAAATGGCTAACTTTCTACCAGCAGAAAGAGTATAATAGTCTTTTTCGCAAATGTTTGCATAAAATTCTTTCCATTCTTTCCCTACTGTATATCTCATAGTCGTTAGATATTGGACTATGAACGCTGGCCAGGTTAATGAATCAAGCAAGCTCCAATCCATGGTTCTGAATGCAAGAATATTTTTTTTCAATATCCTGAACTAATAAAGGAAAAAATCTATAGAAGTAACATATGCAAGCCTTTCATTCAGAAACAATTTTTTTGACTTGTAAAGCAGACACATTTACCTAGCTTTTTGCCATAAAAATTTTCAGCCATTGTTAATGGATCTTCAAGCACTATTTGTAATAACCATAAAAAGAACATTTAAATGTATGGTCAATTGAATAGTTTTCTTTGTCATAATTCTCTGATTCATTTTTTAAGCATGAATTCAATGTCTTGCATGTAATTTTTCACATGCTACACAACACACCAATTAGAAAACAACTAGGATGTAAAGAAATACCTGAGACATTTTGAAGCAAGCTCAGACCCTTCTGATGAAAGGATTTCCACGTGACTCTTTAAAGCACGAATAAGAGCAACATGAATAGCATCCAACAGTGTATTATGAACAGAACTATTAAGAGCACCAACAAACTCATCAAGTCCAAAAGGACTTAAGAACAAACAAACACTAAATGACCGCAAAAAGCTATATACAGATAGAAGGCATGGCACGTCCTCTTCAGGGACCCCAAAATTTCCAGAAGAAGGCGGCATCTGTGGTGGTGGGACCCAGGGACGTTCAGCCTCAGCCATAACAGCGGACTGCTCATAATCACTTAACTCGCTGGATGATTCACTGTCCACCTCGGCTTGAGCTCCACAAAGCGAATCACTTTCAACCTTATCAGCATTGACCAACTCCACGCCATTACCAACCATGTGACTATCATTTATCACAGTTTCTACTTTATCCGCATCAACTGACTTACCACCATTATCATTTCCAACAATTTCGACATTATTAGCAGCAGCATCTGATGGAACCGCCTCGTTTTTAGCATGCTTTTTCAAAATGTACTGATCTAGATGCTTCTTTCTTTTACGAAAAGCAGCATCCATATCATCTTCCTTAACAAGAAGCTCTTTCACTTCACTGGTTTCAAGATCCTCAAAATCCCCATCTTCATATACTACCCTATATAATCCAGCATCATAACTAACAATCTTTCCAAGAAACTCACCGCTTCCATCAAACTCCTTCTTCACATACCGCCCAATAACCACCATAGACCTCATCCCAAGCACTATTTTTCTCTCTGTTTTTGCTGTTTTTGTCTTTGCTGTTTTATCAGCATCTTCCCCGTCCTTCCTCTTCCGCTTTCTCCCTCGTTTAACCACCACAGGCTCCATCCCCAACCCTTCTAATCAGATCGAAAACACGCTTCCTGTAAACCCTATTTCAACCACATCAATCCACAATTCAATCAAACCTAACTCAGTTAACAATGGCGAAGCTTTTAGGTTTCATTCAGATCCCATGACGGTAAAAAAATCGAACGTTGTAAACCTAAAAACGCATAAATCGATATGATTTAGACAAACTGTTGATTTCGGATAATCAAGATAGACTGTATCTATCAAAAAAATTGAATCAGAAATCAATCATACCTCGTGAAGAAAAGTAGCCGCCACTATAAATCCAAATTAGGGTTTCTTCCGCTACAAGATTCCTGCATGTATGTGTGGTTTGTGCGTGTTATACGCTTTGGTTTGGGGGAGGATCAGCCCTAGATAGAAATACCTGCTGGCATATATTGGGTTTTTACAGTACACACTCTTCGATATATTGATGGTGGTTTTTAGATTTGAATCGTCCGAGTCGGCAGACTCGTGATTCGTAGAGTCGGCTGACTCGTGATTCGTAGAGTCGGCGGACGGGTGACTCGTCCGAGTCGGAATTTATATGTTCTATTGTTTTAAAGCTGGAAGTTATATGAGTTTCCTTTTAGGTTACCCCAATATGTTACATAAAACATTTATTATTATGAGGAAATTACTTTCATATTCAAATATTAATCGCTTTCATATCCTATACAGTGTGAATATTGAAAGACATTGATGTCAATATTCAATAGCATCATCATGTTTTAGCTAAAATACACAAACTCGTAAAAACAAATGTATACAATCTATCTTCCTACTCTAATAAAAAATATTTATAGGAGACGTGTGTCGTTTTTTGGTGGAATTTGAAGAAAAAAAATCCGTCTCTCTCATAATAGATATTAATATTTTTTAGTAATTAAACTATATAATTAAATATTAAAAAGGGGTAATTTTGTAGAAACATAACCAAGTTTTAATTTTGTTCTAATCAAGTTACTCAAACTTTGTTTTGTTCCAATATGATAACTTAAGTTTATTTTTATGTTTCAATCTTGATATGTGACTTATATAAATCGTAACCATAATTTTTTAATTTATTTTTTTATTTTTATTGTATGATAACATGAAAATAACATGGATTTTGAAAAAAAATCTCAAATTATTTTTAAAATTGCAAAAAAATTTAAAAAATTTAAAAATTTGTGAATTTTTTTTAAAACGTAAAAATATTTAGTTGATCAGGAAAAAAAACAAAATGCCCAAATGAGACTAAAATACGTCTAAAACCTTCAAACGGATCCTAAAATCATTTAAAAATTCACTTATTTAGCCTAAACGAATCAAGATTACCTACTATCCAGGTTTTTTATCTAGTATTAGAACATAAATCAAACTTAAGTTACCTAAATTGAAACAAAACAAAGTTCCAGTGATTTAATTTGAACATATCAAAGTTGATTATGTTTTTATAACATTTTCCCTATTAAAAATATAAATTTTCTTATTCTAACAATTTACTAGTTTATTAAAATTTAATAAACCATAAGAATATTTCAATTATATCTTATCTTATAATATAATTTTGTAATCATAAAATACTTATTATTATTTATATTAATAAATTAATTTTTTTTATTTTACCCATGTGTACACATGTTTTTAGGCTGGCTATGTACTATAACATTACTGAGCCATATTGAAATAAAATAATTGTACATAAATAAACATGATAGAATTTATAGAGGATAAAAAAAATAACATGATCCTTTTAAGCATCATCACATAACGTGTCAGACTACTGCTTAGTGTTATTTGTAGAATTGTAGATGTAGTTGTAGCGTGCAACGTTTAATGCAACAAATAGTTATGATATTTGTTGTTCATGCTTTTATTATGAATATTATATCTATAATTAAGCATGTTAAACTTAACTAAGATATGAAATAAACGTATTTTAATAACTAGTCATCAAAAACTAAAAACCATATGTTGATAAATTATACCAAACGAAAAACAAATATACTTATGTTTAAAAAATAGCGTATATATTTTTGGCAATGCATAAGATAATAAAATAAAAATTACATAAAATAAAAATTGATTTCGGTTTTAAAGCTATGGAAACAACATCCCTACAATTCGATACTAGCCCACCGAGTCAACTCGGATTTACGCCACTGTTGCCGGTAACTCGATAAGGGTGTTTATTTTCTCTTCTTTTTTCTTTATTATTATTATTATTATTATTTTTTGATTTTTCGTTACGTGCGGTTTTTTTCAGAGCGAATGCAGCACGTAAACCGATTACAATTTTGGCGGGAATATTTTAGTTGTGGTTACTTTACCCGCCTATTTTATATTAGCTTTGAAGCTGCGTCCTTTAATTTTATTTATTTATTATTTTTTTTTCAAGTTTGATGCGATATGAAAAATGAATAGTATTAAACTTTTGATACGGAAGAGTCGTTGTATTTATTATTTACGTGTGAATGTTTTTGTAGCAGTATTTATTAAGCCATTGTCATGTTAATTTCATAACAAACAAAAAACATATGCATCAATTTTGTATCATCGTTGGTAGAGATGCCAAAAAATCGGTTAATCAAACCGGTACCAATCAGAAACCAATTTATCAAACCGGATTTAGTTTTTTTTGAAAAGTCGGGTGTTTATGAAGGGTTTGAGGTTTCCACAAGACTAAACAGGTTAACAGGTCCACCTAAGTAAAAAATCAGTTATTTGGTTGTTAGCCCATTTCGGCTAATACATTGGTTTCGGTTTTATAAACTTGAAACAATGGTTATTTCAAAACTGTTTTCGACCGGTTTGTGCAACTCTCATCGTTGGATTTGAAAAGCTTAAAATTTTTTTGTTTCTAACTAAATTTTTTGTTCCCGCGATGGTGACCTTAGTGGTAAGGGTGAGAATTCATAATGAAGGTCTATGGTTCAAAGTACGGCACCATCCAACTTTCCCTGGGGTCAGGCGATTTACATCCCTCATGTTGGCCGTAAGACCGGTCGGTGAAGGGCGCCTAATGGTGGCGTTCACCATTTTCAACTTTATACTTACTATCGGTGCTCGCGTAAATGTTGTGTTCTGTTTTGAAACTTACTATCCATAGCTGGTAGATATAAGAGATCATACCACTTAATAACTTACTATTTGGTCCTTTCTTCATGAATGACGTGTGACATCTTTGAAATCTAGAAGAACCAACCGTTTTTTTGTTACTTGTATTAGGATCGTTCACGGTTCGGTTTCAAATTGCGAAACCGTTCAAACCAGTCATTGGTTTGGTTTCACAGTCTATTTTATTGCCAAATATTTGTCGGGCGGTTTCAAAAGTTCAAAACCGTAATAAATGCTTTTGTTTACGGTTTTCATTAAAAACCAGTCGAAAAAATGGACCGGACACTAAGTGTGTGTGTGTGTGTTTATATAAATATAGCTGCTATAGACACACACATAAATATATGCATATATTCATATATATACATGTATATATGTTTGTTGCATAATATTCATGATTTATGCGTCATTTAGAAAAAATACATATAAACCTCAAAACCTGATGTAATTAGTTTGCCTTAAACTATAAAAAGTTTGTTTTGATACAATTTTATTTTTAACAATAACAAAAGAACAAACCGTTGATAACGGTTCTATTTAGTTTGGTTTTCATTTTGAATTATTTGGTTTTGGTTTTCATTATTTAAAAACCGTTGTTAATGGTTTGGTTTACAATTTCACCTAAAACCGTAAAAACGGGGCCGCGAGCACTCCAAACGTGTATTATTGATATTTACTTCTTTTTTTCATTCCTTGTGCTTATAAAGGTTATTCCTCACTAGTGTGATTTGGAAAATAGTATGTTCGTTATATCATGTGTTAGATTAACAATCAGCTGCTCATGTGTCAATTCTATAAATAAAACATACAATTAAAATATTATAACATAACAAGTTGGAATTGAGTTTTTGGATAAAGACAAGGGACGTGTTAAGGAGACGCCAGACTGGTTCAATATAGACCATCCATACGGGCTGTATGGCCTTATACGGGTCGTATGAATATTTTATTTTCCGACAAAAACTGGCACATCAAATCACGTTTCTGACACGCACCCATACGGCCCGTATGGTTCTTTATTTTTGAAAATTTTACATTGCATGCAGAAACATGTCATCTATTTTATTTATTTAGAAGATGTTTGGGTAAAGAGAAAACACTTTCAGCTTTTGAAGGTAGTGAAAGTGGATGCGTCCTTTTTCTGCATCTTCGTAGGTAGGTGTCCTTTTTCTAGGGAGTAAACTTCTCTTTTGCTCCCTGTGGTTTGACAAAAGTAACCATTTTCATTCAAATTTTGAAATTTTGCAATTTTCCTCCATTAGTTTCAGAAAATTAACCATTTTAGTCCCTGTGGTTTGACAAAGGTAACCATTTTCATCCAAAATTTAAATGGACTTTGGATGAAAATGGTTAATTTTCTGAAACTAATGGAGGAAAATTGCAAAATTTCAAAATTTGGATGAAAATGGTTACTTTTGTCAAACCACAGGGAGCAAAAGAGAAGTTTACTCTTTTCTAGGTATGTGTCCTTTCTCTGCAATGGTGGATGGGTTGAATAGAGAATTAGGGATAGGTCTTGTAGAGGCATGTGTCCTTTTTCTGCAACTTTGTATTTTTCCAACACCACACATAAAATACACAATAATATCATACAACCGTATAGGGGCATACGTGTATGTACTTTCATCGTCAGACATTTGTCTGACAAAATCTGACACTCATACGACCCGTATAGAGCTAGGCGGTGTTAACTAATCCATATGGGGTGTCCAACTAACGTGCCATAGGCATGATTGATAATCATTTCATAATGATATCGTAGAGATTGATGAATGACATGGTAAAATAATTATTTGGTGTTGTTAATCTCTAATATATAAATCTAATATCTGGAGGAAACATAACCCTATTTACACTTACAGTTATTTTCATCAAATAATCTTACGATATTTATGTCATTTAAGCAAAAATCCTATAATGTACATTTTAATATTTTAAAGCAAATGGATAAAGACAAATAATAGACAAAAACTTTTATTTATAACCTAAGTTACAAAAACACAAAAATCAATTTTGACTTTCTAACGGCCACTTACCACATTCAATCCAATTGACTGTCATTGTCCAGATTAGACAAGCGGTGATTCCTACGCTTTGTTCCAACGACCATTGAAGGGAAAATTTATATGAAAATTCAAATTCAGTATTGCAAATATTAATATATATATATATATGGGGCCTGTTAGGGAGACACCCGAGTGGATCAATGGACACCCGCAATACGGCTCGTAAAGCCCTTTACGGGTCGTATTGAAACGAATATTTCTGACAAAAGCTGACACGTCAAATCATAGGGCTGACGCAGACTGACACGCAGTACATACGGCCCGTAAAGGTCTATACGGCCCGTATTGAACGCCAATAATTTGACCACCGCAAATTATTTACATTGACGTAATAGATGTATGCGTAAATTAAAATCGTTTGATATATATCTTGATGGCATACGTTATAATGGAATACATGAATCAAAAAAGAAAACGCAGACAGGAACAATTTGATTTTCAAAACAAGCAGGTTTTGGGGTTTAACAAGTTCAAACTCATAAACGTTTAACAATGTCGATGGGAGGCAACAACTTCGGTGATGAATATATGTGTGTCTATGAAACTGATCAGGTAATAAACTTATTCGTTTAACGGTTGTTAGTTTATAAAATCTTATACATTTTTTTTCTTTTCAGGTGTTTGCTGTGTTGATGAACTTGTTGATTGGGCGATTGCTAGAGGGCGTGAAAATGGTTATGTGCTAGTTAAACGACGAAGCAAAACTAATGCAACCGGTGTAGTTATAAAGGTGTGGCTTAAATGCGATCGCGGTGGCGTGTATCACGGTGAACCAAAAGCTAGACGTACTGGTTCGAAGAAGACTGGGTGTGAATTTGAGCTAATTGGTAAATACGAGAGAAGTTGTGGTGGTTGGAAGTTACATGTGGTCAATAATGAACACAACCACCTAGGGGCTGAACAACTAGGCGGTCATCCATATGCGATGAGATTAAATGAAAATGAAACCCGTCTAGTTGAGCAACTGTCAAACCAAAACATGTTGCCCCGTGATATACTTGCAGCTGTAAAGGACCAAAACCCCGATAATGTTTCCAACCTCAGAAATATTTACAATGCGCGACGGAAGTTACGTATTGGACAAAACACAGGGGAAACTCCAATTCAGGTCCTTTTTAGCACATTGCAAATAAATAATTTTATTTACCAAACGCAAGACGATGCGTCGACAGATGTCGTGGAACAAATTTTTTTTATCCACCAGACATCTTATAATATTTGGCGAGCATTTCCTCATGTCTTGTTAATTGACACAACTTATAAAACGAACAAATACAACATGCCATTTGTTCAAATAGTTGGTGTCACATCAACACACAAGACATTTAGTGTTGCACATGCGTTTATAAGTAAGGAACGTGAAGAGAATTTTGTCTGGGTGTTACAAAACCTAAAATATACACTTCAACAGTGTATGGAACCACGCGTTATTGTAACCGATAGAGAATTGGCTCTTATAAACGCATGTAGAAGAATATTTCCTAGTGCTGCCCAATTACTATGCAGGTGACACATTTTTGAAAACATATCCAAACACTGCAGGCCTAGTTTTTCGCAATCAGACTGGCAAAAGTTTGGATATATGTGGTCGGTTGTGATTGAATCTGCAACTCCCGATATCTACGAGTATAATTATAGCCGACTACATGAATGGTTATGGACATCTCATCAGAGTAATGTTCTATTTCTCATTTTTAATTGTTTTTGAGTTGTATGAAACGTATTAATATGTGTTTGTTTTTTAGGGGTTATCGGATATTTGCAAGTAAACATGGTTGCAAAAATACAAGGAAATGTTTGTGTCTACGTGGATAGATAAAAACCGGAATTTTGGTCAACGAACCACCAACAGAGTTGAAAGTCAACATTCTCTATTAAAGAAAAGTCTTCATGCAACCAACAACACGTTAGACAACATTGTTGGGCATGTCATTCAAATTGTTAAATCGCAAGCAGAAGCTATAAATGAAAGCTTTGAAAGAAGCAAAATATTTCGTATGGCACATCATAACGATGATCAATTTGAATTGTTAAAAGGGAATGTATCTTATGTAGCTTTAGATCTGTTGGTTGGTGAAAAGGCAAAAATTCAGATGTTGATAGCATCAAATTCATCTTGCGGTTGCCATCTCTTCACGAGTTGTGGATTGCCATGTGGATTGCGGCGTATCGAGAGATCGTTCTCGAGTTCCTTTCCACATTCGATTTCCATCCACCGCAGGCAGGGGGCATGGAGGCTCTTGATCAGCTGCCTGCTATCTCGTTCACTTTATGTGGACAGGATGTTCAGATGACCCTTACTCAGTGGGGGATTGCTACGGGGTTTTATACCCGAGATGAGGTTACTACACCTCTATTCTTAGATGCCGCATTAGAGGAGGACGAGGCCGTCCTCGTAGACTGGTGGCCGGTGATTGGTGACGAGCCTTTCGTTAACAAGGCTCGTGCCAGTAGCATTCGTGATCCGCTGCACCGATACCTACATCGGTGCATCGCTTGCACCATCACCGGCCGCCGATTGAGCCAGGAGTGGGTCACGCAGAAGGACCTATTCTTCCTTTATTGCCTTATCAGTGGGCGCAGCTGCAACCTTGCATGGTTGCTAGCTGATTATTTTGCTAGCTTTGTTAGCCGTAAGGCTACTGGAGCTATTACGTGTGGCTCTTTTATCACACGTATAGCTCGACGTATCAGTCGATTTTCGACCGATATTAGAGATAGCATGACCGTTACTTACGCCTCGACACTGCTTGGGCGATCCACGGTCATGCTAATGGGTATAGCGGCCGAGTTCCCCCGCGTCGATCTGCGATGGTCGCTGGATCGGCGCACAGAGTGGGTGCCGCCAGTCCCTGCTCCACAGCAGCAGCCGGGGGCACAGCCGCACGTACAGGAGCCCCCAGCAGACCACCAGGATCCAGCCGACCAGCCACCGCCACCGCCACATCATGTCGTTGTTCGTCAGCCACAACTGCATCCGGCTGACGCGACGATCTTACGCGACCTTATTGGAAGCGTACGCGACCTTTCTGGACGCGTTGATCGCTTGGAGGGGATGATGCGGTGGATGATGGAGCGTATGGCTGCATCTGCTGGCATGGATGTTCCCGTCTTTCCAGGACCGGGATATCATCAGGATCCTGGTGGTCATGCTTAGTTATTTTTTTTTATTTTGTTTTTTCTTTTTTGGATTTTGATGTATGTACACTACTTTAGCATTCGGATGTATGTATTTTTATTTTGTATGTATGTTGTGTATGGCGTGATTGTTTGTTTTATCTTTTATTATATAATTAAAAAATGTGCGTGATTGTGAAATGAATAATAGATAGTTAACAATTTTTCTTAAAACCGTTTAACGTTATTTACATTCTGATAAATATTGTTTTAAAATCATTAAACACGATTACGTTAAAATAATTTTCAAACAAAACATTTAAATTTACGAAAATCATAACTAATTATGTTTAAAAAAATTGTTATTTATATTTAAACGTCACGATGTTAAAATATTTTCCAAACAAAACAAATAGTCAAATAGTCAAAATAATTAAATAATAACGTTAAAATACTTATTATTTTACAACAAACGATTAAAAATGGTTACGTTTTAAACACGTACCGTACGTGTTGAATTTAACAAATACCGGATTTCACAACAAATTACGATTATACGCTATGATAAACAGATATTATTTATAACTTAAAAATTAAACAACTTGACGATATGATATAACAATTAACGTTAAACGCGTACGTATACCGGAATACAAACAACGTGCGGATTTTATAACACGTATATATAATATATTATATAACGTTAATAATGTACGTATAGCGATTAAATATAATTACGTTAAAATATATGTTTTAACCATTTAAAACAGTTAGACAATTACAATGTTACAAATAAGTTAAACACGTACGTATATCGGGTAGAAAAACAAAACTTAAAAATTTTCAGTTTTAAAAACGAGTCGTATAGGCCTTTACGGCTCGTATTACGTTTTCAGCCGCCAGACATCTCACTGACATTTTCTGACACACTCTGACTTCTTTACGGCCCGTATAGATGAGATAGGTGTTGACTAATCGGTAGGGGGTGTCCAAATAACGCCCCCCATATATATATATATATATATATATATATATTAAAAAGCAACCATATTGAATAATATAAATAATTATATTATATTGAAATAGTAATTAATATATATATACAGACACATATACTATTTCAATATAGTATACACACACACACACATATATATATATATTATTAAATACTATGAATACTATAGTGAAAAAGACGTGGTTTTTTCTATGGTTTCAGCGGTGTTTGAAGGAGATAACGGTGATTTATTTGTTCTAATAAAAATTTGATGTTTGTTTAGAGATTTTAGTTTTTTTATTTCAGCCAATTGGTTGTCGATGAAAAGGATTTTGTGAGTAATTTTTTCTATTATTTTCGTAACATATTTTTATTGATTTTATATGATTTTATTTTTAATGAGAAATTAGTACATAGTTCTTGATAAAAGATTTGATTTTCTATGTAACTTATGCTTCTGCAAATGATATATAATACACATTATCATAATTGTATTATTGAGATAACCCGCCGCAACACGCGGCTGAGAAAAACCTAGTTTTAAATATACTTGAAACAAGTATTATAATTCTTGCAAGAATTTCAACCAAACATTATGTAATTGTTAAATTAATTAACTTTGTAAAATCATGTAGTTAAATTAATCGTCCTCTATTGATTAATTCTTCATACCTTTAGCACTTTTGAAGCAAAACTTTGAGATATTTAGATCATGCGGTTGTTTATTTGTATTGATTGAATTAAATATTTTAAAGATACCTAAATCAAATGTCTAAAACATGTATGCGACAAAGTCACTTTTAAATTATCAATTTTCTCATGTTCTAGTAGGATTATATTGATGTCTACCTAGTATTATAGTGTGTACGAGAACAACAATATTAGCCTTATGATTTATGAGATAGCCTTATAACATCCCATTGGCTCAATCATGACACTTTTTGATGCCTCTTACATAAGAAACTTCTATGAAATCTTTCATATTAAATTTAAGTAAGAGCGATCATTTTGAGTCATACACCAATTATAAATAGTTACTCGCCAAAAAGATATCATCCACAACAATTACAATTATAAAGGCTAGGTTGTTTAAGTATTCCAATTGGTAAATAGGGAATTATAAGCACGGACATTGTCACGGAAATCATCCCTTCGGAAAAGATGTTTAATGACATAAGAAGTATTATTCAAATCTTGTAACATAACATGATCACATTTACAACATTGGTTATATTTGAGTCTTTAACTGAGAGGGGAAGACTTAATACGCTTCAGCATTCACAAATTTTGTTTCAATCGCCGATATCTAAATACTTAAAAGAATCAAACGACCAATGTTTTGAAAACCAGACCGGTTGAACCGGGAACCGGTGGTCGGACCGGTCCGGTTAGGGGTACTGGGCCGTTTTTGGGTGAACCGGCGGTCGGACCGGAAAACCGGTGGTTGGACCGTTTTTTTAAATATTTTTTTATAATTTTTATTTTTTTGATTATATATATATATATATATATATATAATGTATATAAAATCATCCGGTTCTTAAATCCGGTCCGACCTCTGACCAGTAAGAAGACCGGTTCGACGTCCGGTCCGGTTATGAAAACATTGCAAACGACACATATGTAGGTTGTATAAGGACTGTAGTAGAAGAAGACGTTTGTACGCAAAGAAGAATGCGATGGTATTACCACAGCAGGCGTAGGTTGGAATTGTGAACAATCATCACGTTTTTTTAAGAATTGATAAACGCACATATGATAAAGAATCTAAGTGAGTAGAGTTGTCCATCGAAGAGAAAGAAACAGAGTATGAACCGTTAGAAACATTAGGAGGACAACCTCTCTTCTTATGTACCAAATCCGGTTTAGCAGGCATAGTTTGCTTATTTAATTATTTATAGAATAGTAATATCTATTTTACATAAGGAAAAAGAATGTGCAACTATGTAACCGAAATACAAAAATTCATGTATGCTAAAAGTCTAAGTGAATGCAAAAAAAAAAAAAAAAGTGACTCACTAGTTGATGCTTAAACATAACTTTGAAAATATTTTTATAAATACCAGTTGTACATATATTCAGTGTTTGCAAGAAAAATTGCAGGTGTATGAAGGAAAGTATCAACTGTCATGGGTAAAAATCAAACAAAACCTTAAAAAAAAATATCTAATCACCGTGACTAAAATCCAATCAACCTTTCTAGTTGGAAGTCTGTATCTTTACTACCGTATGCAATTTTGATTCTTCTTATTTGATGCCTAAACATGATTTTGGTTGTTTTTTATGAATACAGGTTATAATACACTGTATTCATTTTTTTATGACCGGGGAACCCACTTGTGTGGTAAACACCGGGTCCCCTTCAATATCTAACTAACCAGGGGAAATGGTAAACCACGACGCAAGAACCCGAGTCAGTGGCCTTGTGGAGAAAATGTCACCCTCATTATCAGAACCTATGACCTCAAGGTTGAGGCTCAACACCAGTACCACTAGACTATCTTCACAAGGTTGTATTCAACTTTTTGAGAAAAAAAAATTACAGGTTTATGAATGAACATATCAAATGTCATGGGTAAAAATAAAAAACAAAATCCGAATCACCTTGGGTAATCATAATACCTAAAGCCACATATAATCAGAGATAACTCTTCACAAATGTAACCAACTTTTTAACTGTATCAATTAAGTTTTTGTAATAGTTTTTGTCTCAATTAGGTAATTCAACTTAGTATGAGTGTTATAATCCTATATAAATAACCTGAATAGCAGGTTATTACTAATTTTCTACATATTTAACTTATTTAATATGTTAAGCGGTGATATAATCATTTTATAAAGCAGATAATAAATTAAAAACTATTTAAAATCATCCACATTTACACAATATATTTGAAAAAAAAGTTTTTCAAACAATGCGTGTCAATATTTAACGTTTAAAACTTAGTTTTTATCAAATATCATGCGTAAATGTAGATTATTTTAAATAATATTTAATTTATTATTTACTTTATAAAATGATTATGTTACCATTTAACATATTAAATAAGTTAAATATGTAGAAATTAACAATAACATGCTATTCAAGTTATCTGTATATGATTAAAACGCCCATATTAAGTTGAATGACTTAATTGAGACAAAAAAAAATTTAGTGACTTAACTGAGACACTATGAAAAGTTGGTTATATTTGTGTAGAATTATCCTTATAATCAATCTCTAAGTTGAAAGGAGCATCAAAACACACAAATCAAAATCACAAATACAAAAAAAAATAATAATAAACAAAATAGACAAAAAAAATCATTTATTTACAAAGAAAGAATTTTAACAAACAGCACGTATGTATTATACAATAGCCAAAATAAAATTATAACCCAATGCAAATGAAAAATCCCAGTAAACAAACAAACAAACAAACATACCCAGTATATTCCCACTTTTCAGTAGGGTCTGGGGGGGAAGGATGGACACAAACCTTACCCCTATCTCAGTTGGGATAGAGAGGCTGCTCCGAAGGAGTCCCCGGCTCATAGTTGTCGTTTGAAGTTAATCATCCCAACACTTTTAACGTTATTTTCACATAACAAGTAAAATAACGTTAAAATTAATGCAATTTTACTTTAGCCCCTTGATGGCCCATACATATATACATTATATGCGTACACCACAAATGAGGCGTGAAAACCCCAGTAAAGAAAGGCAATTTATGCACTTTAGTTTTGGCTAAATTTCAACATGAAGATAAAAAAAATGGAGGCTAAATTTCAACCGAGAGTAGACACCAAACTTTAGTCTCGAAGAAGAAAGAATAATATAAAAAAAATAAAGTGGAGTGTATCAGTGAAGACTAACAAACCAATAATAAATGATAGGAGAAAGATCAAATAAGAATATATTGTTGTTTAAAAAGAGTAAAAACTAATAGAAATTTGATATGTGACATGTCTAAAAGGGGATTTTTGCACTTGATTCTTTTTTGCTCTGTATTTTTTTATATTATATTTTTTTGTACTGAATTTTTGTTTTTTTGTACTCTATTTTTGTACTGTATTTTTATTTTTTTTGTACGGATTTTTATTTTTTTGTACTGGATTTTTGATTTTGTGTACTTGATTTTTAATTTTTTGTACTTGATTTTATTTTTTTGATACTGGATCTTTTTTTTACTGGATTTTGTCTTTCGTACCGAATTTTTGTTTTTATATTATTTGCATGCCACATGGATCCAACCCCACAAATCATGACTTGGTCAGAAATAAAATGAAGTGCGTGGATGATCTAGAGACACATCACACATGTGTAAGTAAAACTATCTAATTATTAATTAAAACTGTAGACCAAGTTTTGAATTGTATGTATTTATAATGTTGCAATCCTATCGGTTCGGGTAGGAAGCTGCTCGGTCACCTTGTTTATCTTCAACGGTTTCAGTTTCGGTTTGATAAAACAAAGTTTGTCCAAACAAGAACTTTATTAAATATTGTTTTTTTTATAGAACTTGGCTTATTTGTTACAGAACTTTATTAAATATTGTTAAGTTGCTATAGTCTATTCTATTTAGAAACACAACACAAATTTAATCATCTAAATAGTTACATCGTTAGACAAAAAATAAGAAAAAAATATATATAAATAACAAACTGGTGGCTGTGGGGTTCGAACCCACGCGCACTTCTGTGCAGAAGATCTTAAGTCTTCCCCCTTAACCACTCGGGCAAACCACCATTTTGTAAGCTTTCGGTCTTGCAAATATTTAATACCATTTACTCAATTTCAGTATTTACAAAAAGAGCGGCCGATTTCGTCACATCAATGGCGGATAAATTGGCATTAATGTCCGAAACAGTGCGTATGATCCGACCAATCTGTTTTTGGTGTTATATCGCCTCTAATTTTTGTTACGGCTAATTTTTATATCACTGAAGTATTATCATGTCAACAACGATACCACTCAATCATATTCACTATCAAGTCACCAATTTTGTGAGAAACTTAATACTCTGAGAAAACTCTCTTCTAGAATTTGAACCCAGGACCATTTGGCTCTTAAGTCTTATTACACTATTAAGATACCGCTAGGTTGTAATGTCTTTGGTTATGTATTTATGTTAGGTTGTGTTTATATGTTATATAAAAAAACCCATGCTGCGATATTTATAAACTTGCATTGTGAAAGTAAATAATATTTATAGACTTATGATTTTAAAAGTTTGTTACATCATGTATAACTAAAGATTACGTTACAATTAAATTTTGGACATAAGTCACTTGCTATTATTACCTTCTTACTATTATTTTTTCGTTTATTTACTGTTATATAACTATAATAAATAATAATTTATCCTTTTTTTTCTCTTATTAAATAATGCTAATATTGAAGATTATGTTTTTGGAAATTAAAATTACTTTTTTTCAACTATTTCTTTTATGTTCATTAACTATTTAAAATTTTATTGATCTACTCTCATGTAATACATGAGTTCTAACCTACACCTAATTAATGCCACAAAACTTGCATTATTTTAATTATCTTTTTTTTAAATGTAGTTAAACTGTCTCGTCATGCTACAGTCAGTTATCCTGGCAATTGATAGCTAAGGTCGATTCCTCGATCTCCGACCTTGAGACACGTGTGCCCCCAGATACGCGGGAACCGGATGGAATCCGTAAACCCTCGCCCCTATTAGGTTCGAACCCGAGATTAAAGCCCTGATTCGTTCCTTCACCTGGGTATCCATTAAATTGCACCCAACAAGGTTCGAACCCAATACCTCCACTTAGGGAGGGCGGGAGAGTGAGTCTTTACCAGTTGAGGCAATTCTCCGAACCCAAGACCCCCGACCTCCATTATTTTAATTATCTAATATGCGTTTATACCTACCACAAATTCACAAAGTAATATTTGTACAATTGTACATCAGAAAATGACATTATCTTAACGTGGTCTTGTATTTTTTTAATGAACAATGCGAAATTCAAGCATTAAAACTTTTGGTTAAGGTTCTAATAAAATTAGGATTAGATTTGTGAG
This sequence comes from Mikania micrantha, assembly GCA_009363875.1. NCBI lineage: Eukaryota > Viridiplantae > Streptophyta > Magnoliopsida > Asterales > Asteraceae > Mikania > Mikania micrantha. The sequence continues at coordinate 62,393,512 of CM018695.1, forward strand.
AAATATGAGAATGATTGTGGGGTTTAAAAGCGGTATTTCTCTAATTTTTTAAAAAAGATATTATGGTTATTGTGTTTAGTGATTTAGGTCCTTGTGTTATATGTTTTATTATTGTATTTTATACTTTATATCATTTTGTTATTTTATTATTGTTTTTCATGCATTAAATAAATTGTTTTTGTATAATTTTTTATGTTTTATGTACTAAAAGTATATATTTGTGTACCTTTGTGTTTTTCAAACTCAAAATTAAAAAAAAACATAAATTATCTTAATTTTTTGAAAAATACATTTTGGTCATTATGTTTTATGTTTAGGTCGTGTAATATAGTTATTATTGTTTTTTATGGACAAAATATTGTGTAATATACTCATCATATTGTCTTAAGTTCATGTCATTGTGTAATATACTTGTTATTTTGTTTTACATTCTGGTCATTGTATAATATACTCAAAATTGTGTTTTTACATTCAAGTCATTGTGTAATATAGTCATTATTGCTTTTATGTTCAGGTGATTGTGCAATATACTCATCATTGAGTCTTAAGTTTAGGTCATTGTGTAATAAACACATCATTGCATTTTACGTTCATGTCATTGTGTCATACGCTATCATTATTGTGTTATACGTTGTAACTTATTTCATGTTTTTTTTTATTATAAATTTGTTGTTTTTTATGTTTTTCATATTAGAAATACACAATTGTGTTATTTCAACATTTTATTTTTCAAAACTTCTTATTTTGGTAACATATATTTCATGTTACTGTGTCATATGTATTCAACTATTCATCATTATGTTTCATGTTTTTGACTATTTGATTTTATCTTAACACTGTTTTTGTGTATTAGACGAATTCGTTCTTGCTTTATCATTATGATTTACATATAAAAAGTACATAAATTTGCAATTTCCCCATTATTATTTTTAAAGCTAATAATCTTAGAAAAAAATAGTAAAACATAATGAGGAATTAAGCAAAATAATAACAGACAAAAAGAAACAATAACAGACAAAAATACACAATGACGCGTTGCAAATATACAAGGTGCATGAAACATAATTTTTTAACTGTTATATAACAATAATATAATCGTTTTAAAGATAAAAAACACTCGTTTTTGGTGTAACTGTTTTTAAAAAATAATATCGTATTTAAAATTTATGACAGTTTAAAAAAACGGGGGAACATAAGAAATAATCAACAAAAATGTTTATAACTAAAGTACTCATGAACTAACCTTTTAATATAATTTTGACATCAAACATTAATTTACAGATTTAATGGCCACAATCTTCTCACACTTCTCGCCGACTTTTTTGAAATCGGTTTCGATTTTTGACCTATTCCAACCGTTTTTTGGCTGGCTCTGGTTTGAGTTTGACTGGTTCCTATTCGGGTTTGCTGGATAAGGTTGGAACCGGCTCCGTAACACCCCGACCGATGGCGGAAACGTCGGGAAGCCACAAGGGATGTGTAGATTGTTCAAAAGCTCGTGGGCATCTAAATCAAATCATCATATATCATTCAATCAACCAAAATAATTACACAAAAATCATGTCTATCATGAATTAGTTACATCAAATACAAAAGAGATTTAGCTATCTAACTAAATTCTATTCGCCAGAAATTCAGTTATTTAGCTAAGTCCAAGATCCTATATGATGATGTCCAAAAGTGTGAGTTCTTCTTCCTCAACCTACTTAGCTTCATTACCTGAAACATGTGAAAATCAAGTGTCAACTACAAAGTAGTTGGTGAGTAATCATAAGTTTTATATTTAAAATATTTAACAAAGAGTTTTGAAGAGTTTATATTTTCTTGATAACATCCGTATGAGCATCTGTGAGATCATTCAACACAACATTCAAACACACAATCCCAACACATATTCAAACACATAATCACATATAATAATAAATCATAGATAATCAATCATATGTTCAATCAACCAATCACAATCCATCAATATTCTCAATTAATATAAGTGACCATACATGTATCATTATATATGACCGAGGTCAATGACAACGACACACGGAGTTGTGGAAACATCCACGTGACAATACATGTAAACATTGAGGAAGACCAAAGTCAACCACAACGAATACACGGAGTTGTGGAAACATCCACGTGACAATACATGCAGTCGTCGCGAATGACACAAAGACATTAGCTTCAACTCAGGGAATAGTGACAATACATGCAGTCATTACAGATGACCAAGGTCATTAGTAACAACTCATGGAATATGACAATCCATAACCATGGATCTCATACAAGCAAACAAGTGTCATCCCTGTGTTATCAAGTCAATATGATATTTGGTATACATGTTTCACCTCCGAGTTTAAAAAAAATAGTTTAAAAGAAAGGGAGGTTATGAGAACTCACCTGAGTCCGTAGGTTCAGTGTTTAGTAGAATGCGCGCTCACGTATATGAACTCCACAACTATTCAACGACCTGTAATTATTTATGTTTCGTATTTGTAAGTACTCGAATATTATCTAAATAATTCTTCCATAAGTACTAACTTTTAAATCACTAAGTATTTTCTTAGTTTAGTGTATTCATCACAAATTAAGTTGTTCCACCTAGACTTTCATTAGTAATCGTCATCAAATTTAATTTAGCTTGTTAGTTTTTAAGTATCTAACTATGTAAATTAATTGTGATTTCATGTGTATGCTTTCCATAAATAAGTGTACTAAAGGCGACACTCTTATCCATACACACTTCTATCCACATGCATGATCATTTAAAACCCACCACCATTTTTCATAATAAAACCCCTTTTTGAGTTTGATGCCATCATAATAATTTCATTCATACAGAGCTCACCGTGTTATATAAAACCCTATAATTTAGTTTAGGTATTTAAATTAAAAAGATGGGGGGGGGGAGGGGCTATCCTTGTTCATGCATGTGTATTTATCAATGTATTTCTCCTAGTATTGAACTCCTACTTAACCCTAGTCCCATACTTGCGTTTTTATCAATCCTAGGGCAGCGAACCTATTTAGTATAAACCATAGGTTCGGCCACTTATGTGGGTTCGTGGGTTAAGGCCTCCAACCAACTAAGGTTCGGCTCCAATGGAGAAGAAAAGGTTCGACTAACTGTCAAGGTTCGGCCAACAAAGCTCATCCAAGGCTTCGGCCAATAAAGGAAGTAGGGTTCGCGGAGGGATAGACTCGGCCAAGGGTTCGCCGGTCCTTTAGGGGTTTGGGAATGTGCATGCAGGTTCGCTGCATGCTTGATAGTTCGGCTGGCATCTGAGGTTCGTGAGGCTGGTGGGTTCGGCCCTTCATGCATGGTTCGTGGTTATATGTGGGGAGCAAGGTTCGGCCCAAGTGGATCCAGGGTTCGCCGAGCTGTAGGTGTGGGTTCGTGAGTGGTCACAGGTTTGGCCAAGGGTAGCACCCAGCTCCTTCCCACCAATGAAGGTTCGGCTAGGAGTTGTAGGGTTCAACTACCTTCTGTGTCACGAACCAGCCACATTATCATCCTTATCTTCGAATTTCTAAGCTGTTATAGGTCGTCTATGGCTACTATCGATGAAGACTAACTCGATTACCAAGCATAAAACCCAGAAATCGTGTTAAGAGTTGATACTATGAACACATGAAATCCTTTAACAAAACCGAAAAGTAAAGCCCTGATTTACCTCGATCCGTTGAGCGAATGTATGGGTTCTTCGTATCCTCTTGTTCTCCTCGGTCTCACGAACGCGTAGGCGCCAAGATATCATGAATCCGCCAAGTAACGAAGAAGTTATGGTAGAGAGAAGATCTAGAGAGAGAAAGTGACGGGTTTTCTTGTTTTTAGAGAGAGAAAGGGTTTGTGAGAATGAGGGGATGTAACATTTGTACATTTAGTCATGGTAGTCGTAAACAGTGTTAGAACAATGTGTATCTATGTTCAGTCAGTCAATGTGAATCATGTGTTCATTATGTGCTTGTGTGTTAGAATCTTTATTATTTGACAACAAGTATGTATTATTTATTTACAGTCGATTACACTAGGCAAGAACAGTATCGTGTTATATCGAAACAATGGTGGGCAGCGAGAGTGAGCCCTATATATATACTGCGTTCGGTGTAACAGGATAGTGTTAGTGCGTAGTGTTAAGACGAATATTATGACAATTAATCAAACAAAATCGTAATGCGTAAGCGAGACTGAGTATAGTTATGGGTGACGATCCATAATGATACGAATGTTGAACTTATAATTACGAGTGAACGGCTTTAAATAATTAATACGATCGAAAAACGTACGCGATTGCGGGTATACACGTAATTGTATGTGTTTAACGATCTGTTAACACGCGAAGAGTAAAAATAGTTTAAATTATTATTTTATATTTTTACGATTTTGAAACTCATCATTTTAATAAGTTTAACAATTCTTTTATTTAAAATTCGCGTAAAAATACGCGTTACGTTCCGGAAACGCGAACCGAGCGACCGAAACGGACCCGAATACCACCCGGGCTATAAAAGCCTTGAACAAGGCTATTTTCCTCATAAATGCAGCCAACAACCACTTCTCTCTCTATATTTTCGTCCAATCTCTCTCTCTCTAGAAAACCGAGCTTCAAACGCGAATAACTCACTCGTTTCTCAACGGATTTTTGTGTTCTTGGTGTCCACTCGAAGCTCTCAATGAGTACTACAAGGAAGTACAGCGGATCGGAGGTTTTCACCGGCCAAAAACGAGGTATGATTGAATGAAAGTGCTGAAAATTAGGGTTTTCTTTGTTGAAGTTGATTTACACATGTTCATCCGGTTTCATCACCACCTTCTTCGAACCCAACACTCTCGAAGCCTTAGCCGCACGTTGCAACAACTTCGTGAGGGTCTGAATTAAAGGTTTGAGCTGCTGGAAGATGGTGGCTGTACAGGTTCGTGGTCGAACCTGGCTGGTTTAGGAGCCGAACCTGGCTGGTTTAGGAGCCGAACCTTGTTGCTGTTATACAAGGTGGCCGAACCTTGTTCAGCTCCTACGGCCAAACCTTCCTTCGATCAGATACTTCAGGCGAACCCTGAATTTATTTGCGAACCATATTCGATCCAACGAACCCTTGCATGCTGTTACCGAACCCAGCCGAAGTTTTCATATGGCGAACCCTAGATGCCCGAACCTTCGGCCAAACTCTTTCATGGCTTCCCGAACCTTTAAGTATAACAGCGAACCCTAGTAGCTTCCCGAACCCTAAGAGAGTGTCACGAATCCATACAGACGAACCATTGGATCCAGGCGAACCCATGATAGGTTGGATGAACCTTGCTGCTTATATTCGTGCATTGCCGAACCATGTGGCTTAGCCGAACCCTAGAACCTTTGGCGAACCCTGTAATACGGATGAAGCTTGCATGTTGAACGAACCTTCATTAGTATGAGCCGAACCTTTCAACCATGGCAGCCATAGGTTCGCTGCTATGGTATGGGAATCATGAAATGTTTCGGCCCAACTCAATTCTAACCGGACCAACCCAACTCTATTCGGCCCAATTTAATTAGCAATTGGTCCCATAGATCAAACCAAGCCCAATTGAGTTGTATCGGCCCACTATAATCATTAATTGATCCAACATTATCCTTGGAACCTTACATGGCCCATATACATTGGTTGGCCCAACTAAATCCTTTAGGCCCAATCCAAGTCCATTCGGTCCACTAAGATCTTAATCGGTTTGATGTTGTCTTTGGCATGTTACAAGGCCTATATACATGTTGTTGGGCCAACATCACATTCATTTGGCTCAACACCACATTCAATTGGCCCAATATCACATTCCATTGGCCCTTGTTAACCTAAGAAGCCCATGGACCTTTAATTAAGTCTATCATAATTATGGGCTTAAGACCATAGGGTGGCCCATAACTCAAGGGAAATTGTGACTTAATCTTAAATTGAGTTAAGGTTATAACTTAACCTAATTATAAGATCAAATCACAATCACAAAGACTTAAAACGTTTGATCATATCTATACATTTTCATGTTAATCAATGGTGTATCAATGGTTTATCAAACTCTTAAACACATGTGATGTTGTACAAACAAGTTTGTGCATAAAAGGACATCACACATCATTTTCATTGATCCATGATCAAGCAAGTAACTCAATCATGTCTTTCAAATTCATACAACACTTTCAAACATGAGAACATGTATTCAAATGTTAATCAAGTTCAATAGAACACAAGTCAATCAATGAATCAAAGTCTATACAACTATAAATCTTATATCTTATGTATGATTACAATGATATAGGAACCAATTAGAAGTCCTGTTTGCTACTTGCTAATTGTTATAGTTCAGAGTCTACTGCAGACAGGTGAGAACATTAGCCCCTCTTTTACTGTTTTATAACTGTTTTGGGGTGGAACACGTGATCAAACTCTCTCTTTACAATTGTATTCATTATACAACATGTGTGTATTCTTATAAACATTTCAGGTTCATTTTACAAATCCAAGGGATTCATCAACAGTTTTAAAGGAATTTATCAATTATTAAACTCTTTTTATTAAAAAGGTTTTATAAAGGTTCTTTGAACTGTATTATAACAGATTTACTCAAATGTTTTTACAAATGATAAACACTTTTAAATAATGGATTTTATAAACTCGTTTGTTATAAACCTTGTTATTATACAAGGTCACCAATTCATGGTATTCAAATCAAGAGATTCATTTCATGGTATTCAAATCAAGAGATTCATTTCATGGTATTCAAAACAAAGGATTTAATTCATGTGATTAAATCAAGGTTTTCACTTCATGTTATCAAATAAGGCATTAACACGCTAGTTTAAAGTAAGGTTCATAAACATGGTGTCTATTGTTGTAAACAAACTTGTAAACGCATCAAGTATCATATTCATTAGCGTTAGTACTGGGTGATCACAACAAGGTAAAGCGGACACATTGGTTCTTATCCAGGATGGAGTTAGCTTTTAAATTTGTTTTAAAAGCTAACTGCAGGTCTGGTGTCATTATGGTTTTCAAAATTGCTGATGCATTATCTAACTCCAAACGTGGTTTGGGACTTGATATTATATGTTGGCTTTTGTGCAAACAGTGATTGGACTGTTTACACTCATTTTTCTTACTTGATGTTAGTTTGGGTTGCAGCTCATCCATGTGAATCATTTATTGCTTTAACATACCTATGCCTTATGTCATATATTCATGTATACAAATGTTAAACCTATTGTTCTCACCAACTACTTCTGTAGTTGACAGTTACTTTTCATGTGTTTCAGGTAATCAGCTTTAAGACTTTCTCAGGGACAACTAAGGAGACCACTCTAAGATAGAACAAGATGAAGAAACATGCTAGGATGGATTAGAAACACACAAAATCCTAATTGTTTAATTGTCTTGTTTGAAGTCTTATTTTGTAAACTATATTTTGGGTCTGTAGTTGTCTTTCCTTTGATAGCTAGATTGGCTGTAACTAAACTAATGTCTAAACACTATGAAACTTAGTAATCCATTGTGGTTGTTCTTACTCAATACTTGTGCATGATTCAACTGTTCATACGTAACCGCGCCGTGGATTCCGCACGCGGCGCACGGGTGTGACAGGGGAAGGGTGGAGTCTTCCACCACTTATGTTTATCCCATTCCCGCTCGTTTGGTCTCGTCTTTATCGCGATAAAACATAATTATTGCTCGGTTTTTCCTCGTAATTAAATATTTAACGTAAGAAGTTTAAGTAATTATGTTTTACTTTAAATAAAAGGGTTTCTTAATCAAAAGTGTTTTATAAAACCATTTCGAATAAAATTGTTTCGTAATAACAAATTTCGTTTTATTTAAGATTATCTATTCATTTAATTTAAAACGATTTATTCGATTTCGTTATAGGTCGTGATTACTAATAAATGTTTTCAGTTTTCATTTGTTTATTTATTTATTATTATTAATTTAATATCGTCAGATATTATTTAGTTATCTCGTCGAAACGCATTACTCACGTACGTATTCGTAAAGATCGTCACCTTTGCGAATCCAACGCTCGTATCGTATTTCGATTTGATTTACAATTTATGGAATATCGTTTCAGAATATTATTCTTAATAATTATATTCGTGTGAATCGTCACCCACGCAAATACATTATTAAGTTAATATTTCTGAACTAATATTCGTGTTTTAACTGTGTTCGTAACCTCACCATCGCGTAATTGTTTTTATTACAACTTCCATTATTCCATTAACTTTAACCGTATCTATCCCAATCCAAAACCCACTAAACCAAGTCACTGACACATCCATGATAGACCGAAATATGCATATGTATAGGGCATATGCAGAGGTAGATCGCAACCTTCCCTACACCGTCCCACCGCTATTTCGATAAACCATGACCATGTGTCCTTGACTATGTTTAGCAACCAAAACATAACCAATTCCCAATCCCATTCCTGCTCCATATCAACATCCATGATCTGTGAAATGTAACTACAATAACTCTCTGGTCCTGTTTAGTTGGGTTCCAACTAAACTCACCATGGTTTATGCAGAGAATAATATATTCACAATGTATACCAATAATCAATAATATTCATAAATAATTCATTTTCATTAGTAATAATAATCTCAGGTCGTAACAGTACAATCGTACGGACGACCGGAAATACAGTGATGTTACAGTCTCCCCTAGTTAAAGGAATTTCGTCTCGAAATTCAACTTGGAGTGACCGTAGTAAATAAATGTGGGTACTTAAGCTTCATCTGATCTTCTCGCTCCCAGGTGAATTCTGGACCACGCCTCGACTCCCAACGTACTTTGACAATTGGAATTCTACTGCGTTTGAGTTTCTTAACTTCACGATCCATTGTCTCAACTGGTTTTTCAACAAAATGCATGGTATCATCGACTCAAATGTCATCGAGTGGTACCTGAAGATCCTGATCAGCTAAGCACTTTCTTAAATTGGACACGTGAAACGTTGGGTGCACGTTACTAAGTTCCGAAGGAAGTTCCAACTTGTAAGCAACCTTCCCGATCTGTTCAAGGATCTTAAAAGGGCCTACATAACGTGGAGCAAGTTTACCTCTCTTCCCGAATCGCACAACGCCCTTCCAAGGCGACACTTTAAGCAATACCATATCTCCCACTTCAAACTCTAAAGGTTTTCGTAGTTTATCCGCATAACTCTTCTGTCGACTGCGTGCAGCTAACAGATTGTCACGGATCTGGCGGATCTTGTCAGTCGTCTCCTGTATAATCTCGGGACCAGTGATCTGCGACTCACCGACCTCGGTCCAACAAATAGGTGACCGACATTTTCTGCCATACAGAGCTTCAAACGGCGCCATACCAATGCTCGCGTGATAACTGTTGTTATACGAGAATTCGACCAATGGCAGGTGGCTATCCCAATTGCCACCGAAAAACCTTAGAGGGGTACATATAAAAGCAGTATCAAATAAAGCTTAAAACCCATGCAATCAATCATAAATAAGCTACGGCATGTATCCCTAACATCAGCATATAACACTCAAAACGAACAATACCAACACATTCATGCATTCGTTAGATCTCGTGGTACTAACATATCATAATTTTACTGTGCACAATTGAGATGTCAAATCTCATTAATTTTATGGTCTATCATATAAATTATTTTTATATACATATATAGTTTCACAAATGATTATAAAACCATTATTAAAAACCATAAAGAAATTCATCTGTTATCAACAAAAAAAAATTAAAGACTCATTTTTTAGCTTCAAACCTATCTTACTCTATATCTTCTTCTTTCTTCCTGCTCTTCCTTTTAAAAACTTGTCACCGATTGTATCTCTTGTTGGAAATTTTAGTAATTTCAAATATTATATATTTATATATATTAATCTATTTACATATCAATTTTAATATGTGACAAAATATAAATTATTTGTTTAATGGGCTACGTAATTGCAAATCCATGGACGGATTAAATGGGCTCAAAAGAAGTTGATATATACTTCAATTAATGGGTCGACGGTTTCTACAAAAAGGAAACGAAAACCGTGTATTGTATTCATATATGCAAGAAACAGAGCCACGTGAAAAACTCTAATCTGCGCACAAACCTTCATCAGTATCTTTTCTTGTGTTCTTGAGATTAAAGTCTAAACTCTTGATCTTATCCGATTTAATCATTTGATTGTGCACAAATGATTTAATCTGAAAGAGTATCTCGATTTCAAGAGGATCCTGGTATTCGATTTCCTCAACCGTTGTTACGCTTATAATTTAGGGTTACGAATTTATCTTCTATTTCTTCTTTTATTCTACAAAGATTAAAACTCTGTCTCGGAACCTTGTGGGGTTAGGAGTAAAGCATCCCGAGGTTGGCGCATTTCGTGAAGCATGGCCACTGGGAAATCAATCAAAGACATGTCCAGTAAGTTTTCAAAACTTGAAAAATTCGATGGGCAGGATTTCAGAAGATGGAAGAAGAAAATGCACTTTCTTCTTACAACCCTCAAAGTTGTTTATGTTCTTACCACTCCAATGCCTGAGACAACAGAAGATGAAACTTTGGATCAACAGAGAAGGCGACTAAAGTGGGAGAACGTTGATTATATATGTCGGGGACATATATTGAATGGTATGTGTGATGCCCTCTTTGATGTGTATCAAAATGTTGAGTCTGCTAAGGATTTGTGGGATTCTTTGGAAGCCAAATATATGGCAGAGGATGCATATAGCAAAAAGTTTCTTGTAAGTAACTTTAATTCTTACAAAATGTTAGACAATAGGCCGATTATGGATCAATTTAATGAACTACAACATATACTCGGTCAATTTGAACAACATCATATGCATATGGATGAATCAATAGCAGTCTCAAGCATAATTGATAAATTGCCCCCTTTGTGGAAGGATTTTAAGCATACTTTAAAACACCAAAAGGAGGAATTGACCTTAGGGGCTGTTTGGTAGCATCTGAACCATTAAGTGTTGAATGGTTAAGAGGATCTGAACCATTAAGTACTGAACAGTTAAAACTGCTTGGTTGAACATCTGAACGAATATGCAGAATGACTATTTTACGCTTTGAATTTTTTTTAGTGATAATATAAATAATAAAAACAAGATAAAATTCAAACATGATAAAATCCAATCATCCAAGTTACACAATAAAATTCATAAAATTCAAACAAATCGAAAAAAAAATTATAGTTGCTGGAGGTAGAAAAAAAAAGAAATTAAACAAATCTTGTTAACCCTTTTTCACTTGAATCATAAACCATCGTAATGGAGGCAGAAAAAAAATATTCTTACTAACCCATCAAATTAATCAGATGATCGACGACATAAAAAAATGATTACATCGATCATAGGTGCAGCGGTGACGGGCCCTTTGCGGTGACCGGAGGGGAAGAGGTTCAATGCAGCGAGGAACTTTGCGACGATTGGGGATCTCTGCGGCTAGAGTGTGACGACCGGGGGAGCCGACGGTCGGCTAGGGGTGTTCAAAATATCCGAAACTCGAAAAAATTCGAAATCCGAATCGTATCCGAAACCCGAAAAAACCGTATCCGAAATCTTTTTCGGGTTTTTCGGGTCGGGTTTCGGATATGCAAAAAGTGCTTTTTTCGGGTCGGATATCCGAAAAATCTGAAAAAAACAGGGTTATTCGGGTTGTTCGGGTTATTCGGGTCGGATAATATATTTCGAATTTCGGGTCGGGTCTCGGATAGACCAAAAAAATTTCCCAACCCGAAAAACCCGAATAACTCGTTATCCGACCTGATGAACACCCCTACGGTCGGCGGTGGGCGACGAGGAAGCGGAAGACGAGGAAACGACGAACGGCGGCGGGAGACGAGGAAGCCATACGTGAGATTGGGGGAAGCTTCCGTCGGTGAGATTGAGGGAGGAGACGAGACTGGAAATAAAATCTAGGGTGAAAAGAGGGCAAAAACGACCGCCCCTCTTTTTTTCTCCATTCAGACTTGTTTCCAGATCTGAATGATTCAGAGCCTGATTCAGATGTTTATTCGTTCAGACGTCCGAAACAAACGGTCTGAATCTGAATGGTTCAGATTCAGACCTATTCAGACGCTACCAAACAGCCCCTTAGTTCAATTGGGTAGCCATATTCGGATTGAGGAGTCCCTTAGGATTCAAGAATCTGGTAAAATGAAAGGGAAAATAGAGGCTGGTCAAAACTCAGTTAATTTGGTTGAAAAGGAGGGTAATTTTAAAAAGGGTAATTATTCTAATGACAAGAAACGAAAGGCAAAAGGTGGTAACCAAAATTCAAATAAGAAGCCTAATCAAGGGTGTTGGACGTAGAGGTGCACAAATCGGGTTTTTTTTTAACCGGTTCCGGGTTTCGACAGGTTCCAACCGGTTTTTGACCGGTTCCGGTTCGGGTTTTGGCCGGGTACAGGTGGAACCACTTCCGGTTCCGGTTCTAATTTGTCTGAAAAACCGTACCCATTCGTACGCACCGGTTAGGGTATGACCAGTTCCGGTTCCGGTTCGGGTTGTCGGTTCCGGGTCCCTTTTTTTGCCCATCTCTAGTTGGAGGTGTGGTAAAATGGGTCACAAGAAAAAGGATTGTCAAGTGAAACTTCTGGGTGGAAATAGAGGAGCAAATGCTACTGGCTATGCAAACAAAGGAGCGAATGGTGCTGGTCCGAGTGGTTCTAAAGATCCACCCCCTCAACAAGGTATCTTTGCTAACTAAATTTTAGATTCAATGAATTTGAATGAGCATATCTTTAGTAATCCCACTCAAATATCCCATGACATGTATTTAATACAAGAAAAAAGGGCCACTGATCGTGAAAAGTCAATTTTATCAAATTACTTAAACCATGCTTTTAACTTGCAAAATGATTCTCAAGAACAAAATGGGGCTTATTTCAACAATTATGGACCAAGTGAGTTAAAATTGGATAGTGGGTCTACCTGTACATATTACGGTCCATTAAATAATTTGGTTCATAAACATGGCAGTGAAATACCAAATGCATATAATGGGTCCATTGACTTAGAAAACCACTATATTAATCGTAAATGCAGTGGCTTACCAAAAGCTTATAATGTGAGTAATGGTTTAAAAACTCACAGTTTGGAGTCTGATGCTTTATTTAGTCATTTGGGTAAATTATATAATTTGCCAAGTGACATTGGGCCCAAAAGCAAGATGGAACCATGTTCTCATCTAAAAATAAATAAGATTGAACACATCTCATTTATTGCTGAATCATTTTATGTATAGGATGATTTGATATCTTGGTGGGTAGACTCGGGTGCTACTAGCCATGTTTGCAAGCATTCAAAACGGTTCATTGAATTGAAACCGGTTCAAGATGGATCCGTGCTAAGGATGGGGAATGTATCAACCGAGCCTATCAAGGGAATTGGGAAAGATAAATTAGTATTTACTTAAGGCAAACTGTTAGCCTTGGATAATGTATTGTATGTACCGGGAATTCGAAAGAATCTTATATTCAGAATTGTATTAAATAGTCATGGGTTCAAACAAGTAATAGAATCAGATAAGTATGTACTATCTAAACATGGTACATTTGTTGGATTTGGATATCTATCTAGTGGTATTTTAAACTAAATATTCATGTTCCTTTTGATAGTGAATCCGTTTGCATGGCATCTTCATCTAGTGATAAAGTAGATACAATTTCTAATTTATGGCATGCGAGATTAGGACACGTTAATTATGCTAGAATGCAAGATATGACAAAAATGAGTTTAATACCCGGGTTTGATATGCGTATTAATAAATGTCATACTTGTAAGCTAACTAAAATTACAAGAAAGCCTTTTAAATATATTAAAAGAGATTCTAGGGTATTAGATCTCATTCATTCAGATTTATGTGATTTACATAGTACCCCTTCTCTAGGAAATAAAAAGTATGTCATTACATTTATTGATGATGCATCTAGGTTTTGTTATGTTTATTTGTTACATGCAAAAGATGAATCTCTTGATAAATTTAAAGTATATAAACAAGAGGTAGAACTTCATCAATCTGGTTTGATTAAGCACTTTCGTACTGATCGAGGTGGAGAGTATTATGATCCAGTTTACTTTCAATCAACTGGTATCATACATCAAACCACAACACCTTACACACCGCAACAAAATGGTGTCGCAGAAAGGAAGAATAGGACTTTGAAAGAAATGGTTAATTCCATGTTGTCCTACTCTGGTTTAAGTGAAGGTTTATGGGGTGAGGCTATGTTGACAGCTTGTTACTTGTTGAATAGAATTCCTAACAAAAAGACTAAAGTAACGCCTTATGAGTTATGGTACAAAAAAGTACCAAACTTGCATCACGTTAGAGTTTGGGGATGTAGGGCAGTTGTGAGACTCACTACACCTAAAATGAAAACTCTAGGTGAACGAGGCATAGATTGCATATTCATTGGATATGTTGAACATTCCTCGGTGTATAGATTCTATGTTATTGAACCAAATGATTATGTATCTATTCACTCAATTATTGAGTCAAGAGATGCTGATTTTGGAAATGAAGATAGATTTTCTTCTATACCCAGATTTAAAGACATACCTTAGAGTCTAAAAGGTTCTAGAAATGTTAATTCTTGTGGTGATATATATGGTAATCCCATATATATCACTTCAACTAATACGAAACCTAAGAAAAGTACTAGAGTCAGAAAAGCCAAGTCATTTGGTTCTGACTTTCATCTTTATTTGGTGGAAGGAACCAGGAATAAGGTTCAATATCAGTATCAATATTGTTACAATATTGAGGAAGATCCAAAGACAGTGAAGCAATGGATTCTAGAGATGCAAATTTCTGGAAAGAAGCTGTGCAAGATGAGATTGATTCCATCATGCACAATAAGACATGGAAGCTTACTGATTTACCTCCAGGGTGTAAACCATTAGGGAGTAAATGGATTTTTAAGAAGAAAATGAAGGTAGATGGGAGTATAGATAAATACAAAGCCCGTTTGGTCATACAAGGCTTTAAACAAAAAGAAGGGATTGACTTCTTTGATACATATGCTCCAGTTGCATGAATATCTACCATAAGATTGTTATTAGCTTTAGCGGCTATACACAATCTCATAATTCACCAAATGGATGTTAAAACTGCTTTCTTGAATGGTGAATTAGAGGAGGAGATATATACGAAACAACCAGAAGGATTTGTTATGCCTGGAAATGAGCATAAAGTCTGTAAGTTGATTAAGTCTCTTTATGGCTTAAAACAAGCTCCTAAACAATGGCATCAAAAGTTTGATGAAGTTGTGTTGTCAACTGGTTTTGTTCTTAACCAAGCTGACAAATGTGTTTTTAGTAAATTTGACTCTTTTGATAAAGGAGTCATAATTTGCTTATTTGTTGATGACATGTTGATCTTTGGTACAGATCAGGAACAAGTTAATAGAACCAAAGAATTTTTGTCATCAAAATTTGACATGAAAGATCTATGGGAGGCAGAAGTAATTCTCGGAATAAGAACTATACGTGAAAACAATGGAATTACTATTTCTCAATCTCATTACATTGAGAAGATACTGAAGAAATTTAATTTCTTGAATTGTTCTCCAGTTGGAACCCCTATAGATCCAACTGTTAAACTTTAGCCTAATCAACGAAATCCTATTTCTCAGCTTGAGTATGCTAAAGCAATAGGATGTTTAATGTGTGCTATGGTTAGTACAAGACCTGATATAGCTTTTGCAGTAGGAAAGTTGAGTAGGTACACGAGTACTCCTAGCTCAAATCACTGGCAAGCAGTGAATAGATTGTTTAAGTATTTGAAAGGAACCATGAATTATGGTTTATGCTATTCAGGTACACCTCCGGTTATCGAAGGATTTTCTGATGCAAGTTGGATAACAAATTTGGAAGATCATTCATCTACAAGTGGATGGGTATTTCTACTTGATAGAGGTGCGATTTGCTGGGCTTCTAAGAAACAGACTTGTATCACAAGCTCGACTATGGAATCTGAATTTGTAGCATTAGCCTCAGCTGGAAAAGAAGCTGAGTGGCTAAGAGATCTATTATTTGAGATTCCATTATGGCCCAAACCAATATCACATATCTCTATTAGATGTGATAGTGCAGCAACACTGGCTAAAGCATATAGTTAAGTGTATAATGGAAAGTCTAGACACTTAGGTGTTAGACATAGCATGATTAGATATGTAATCATGAATGGACCAATATCAATTGAGTTCGTTATATCTCAATATAATATGGCTGATCATCTAACTAAAGGGTTAGGAAGAGATCTCGTGAAGAAATCAGTCATAGGCATGGGGTGAAAGTCCACTCTATAATATCTCATGAAAAGATACCCAATTCCCATCTAATACAACGTTAGGTGTTGAATTCAATGTGGAAAACTTATCATGAAAATATTGGAACACAATAATAATCATCCAAGGTATGTTTTCAGACTGCAAGATAAAGTAGGTTGAAGCTTAGTTTCTTAGTAGTTCTTTGATAAATTGCATTTGCAGGTGCAAGATGAGAATTACCTATAAGAGTATGAAGTTTAGCCGCTTCAAAAAGCATGGACTTGGCTTTAATATACTCTTTGAAGGATGGGACATAGGCTAGTAAAATATTGTGTCAAGTTTGAACTATAGAATTGTGAACTTATGTGTATGTTACCTTCAAGTGTTCAAATGAATCAAAAGGGTTCAATCCATTATGACACCCCGATATTCGAATGTTTGGATTGTGTAATATACTAATATGAAAATTCAATCCGTAGGACATTTTCATTTATGCATAAGTTTGTACTTGATGAAGTTTGTTTTGAGTTGATCATGAATATTACTAAAATAGGGGAGGAATGTTGGAAATTTTAGTAATTTCAAATATTATATATTTATATATATTAATCTATTTACATGTCAATTTTAATATGTGACAAAATATAAATTATTTGTTTAATGGGCTACGTAATTGCAAATCCATGGATGGATTAAATGGGCTCAAAAGAAGTTGATATATACTTCAATTAATGGGTCGACGGTTTCTACAAAAAGGAAACGAAAACCGTGTATTGTATTCCTATATGCAAGAAACAGAGCCACGTAAAAAACTCTAATCTGCGCACAAAACTTCATCAGTTTCTTTTCTTGTGTTCTTGAGATTAAAGTCTAAACTCTTGATCTTATCCGATTTAATCTGAAAGAGTATCTCGATTTCAAGAGGATCCTGATATTCGATTTCTTCAACCGTTGTTACGTTTATAATTTAGGGTTACGAATTTATCTTCTACTTTCTTCTTTTATTCTACATCTCTGTTGTTTTCTATATCATCTTTGTTAACCAATAACAATAAAGTAACACGTTTTTTAGTCACTAGCAGTGACGGAACTAGAATTTTTTATGAGAGTTGGAAAATTATTCTAGATAATTATTTGTTATTAAATATTTTATTTATCCAAATAAGATCGGGTCAGATCACAAAAAAAATATTAAACTAAATTAATTCACAACTACGTAATTAAAATATGCTAGATTATCAGCACACTGATTAGGATGATATAATAAAATTGGTTTATTTTGGCAAATTTAAGATTCAATGATATGATAAAAAGGTTTTTTTTACTCATTTGGTGGAAGACACTAAAACGATGCCCCAACCAAAACCAAAGAGCTACTAAGGTACCAATAAAAAATACAGCTGTTGCTACCGGACGACTAAATGGATTTTGGAATTTATTTACATTCTCTATAAAATGGGGCTATTCCATATATTTACACATGTTTTGGTTGAATATTTTTTGTGTTCTTTACCACTACCACTACTTTGTTTCATTCAAAACCCCCAATATATAACAAACAATCAAACATGAAGTTCAATGAAAAGTTGGAAACTCATGTGATGTGTGGTTGATGTATATGGTTGCACAAAACCGGTTCTTAAACCGGCCCAAACCGGTTTCAAACCCTCCAAACCGGTTTCAACCCCTTCAAACCGGTTTCAAACATATCCAAACCGGTTTCAAACATATCCAAACCGGTTCTATAGGTTTGACATCTTCATATCCCAAACTGGTTTCCAAACCGAACCGGTTTTCACCCAAATCGGTTTTGACCGTTCATAGACCAAACCGGACCGCTTCCTAAACCGAACCGGTTTGGTAAAAAAAACCAATTTGTGCAACCCAATCTATTGATGTATCAGGACTTTGAAACCATATCATGGCCCAACAAGACTTCCGGTAGCCCAAGTCCATCGTTGCAGAAGGAAAATAGAAAATATCAAAAACGTGAAGCCGGAGAAACTGAAGCCACCATGGCGACACTTTCTATCGGAGATGACAACCGGTCGATTTCTACGGTTCTCATTTTCGCCGGTAATCAGCTGAACTATTTACCTCTACATCTGAGCTTTATGTTGTTATAACTTTTGTTAAATTCATGGTAGCCATGGATTCAGAAGCTCTTCCGATCGTAAATCACTTCAAACTTTCGCCGGATGATGGTTCTCTGTGAGTTTTGATTCCGCATATACTATTTTTCTCCGATTTTCTTAGTTCATAGAGTTATCAACAACGAACAATCGCCGAGTGTATGCTACTATGATGTTTTAACTTTTACTTCATAGTTTGACTTCAGATTTCTCATTTGTTTAGGATTTCCTGTTATACTAATTCGGAAAATGGATACGTTTTGAAGTTAGATTTATACGTTTTGAAGTTAGATTTATTCGTTTTGAAGTTGATTTTGATGATTATAAGATTTAAGATGATTACTGATCATCTGCGCTGTGAAAACAGAGATGCAATCATAGTAGTTCTTTATTTGTTCACCGTTTCAATTTCAGGATATCGAAACTGTTAGTTAGTGACATTTGAATCGTAGATGTGATTGATTGTAAACTATGTGAATTTTTCAATATGTAGGCACTGTGGGAGATGTTTATTTCTAGTTGCCGTTAAAGCACTCTATGCCATCTTGAATGCCTTTCGAAACTTTCATTTACAGACAGCATTGAGAATAACAAAGTTTAAAACCAGCAATGATTTAGGGTTTTGAAACTGGTGTAATCATATACATTTCTTTTGGGAGGTAGTAGAGAAAGAATACATGTAAACCACAAGCAATACGTGAATTTTCCCCTAAATTAAGTGGTTACTTCCCTATGAAGATGTTTCCTATGAATGCAATCAATACATTCTTAGTTATAAAAGCATGCTAGGAGCTCTTGGGCGTGGTGATCATGGATGCACATGAGGCGTGTGGCTCGAGAGCAACTCAGAGGAGGTACTAGGTGATAGCTTTAGCGACTCTTGTACATGGGAAGATTTTGCTCTTCATTAGATTTTTTATATAGCTTTTTAGGTTAGTATATAGAGGTCATCGACTCATCAATATATTAAATCGTATAAAGGCTTTACTATCTAAATGCCGGGTGTTCAAGGATTACTATTAACACATTATAATATCTAGAGTTTATTTTAAATATTTTATAAATTCCTGGCACCTGGCTTACATGATGTGTACATCCTCCCCTCTTTCTTTTTTAATTAAAAACTGTGCATTAATGCAAATATTATGAGTAACATGTTTCCAGGCTCTCTGTCTTTAATTTTTTCATTTTAAGTGTTGAGCACTTGAGCTGCATTATTCTAGTTTGCTTTTGGGGTTTATTTCAGTTTATAAAGTATTTCAGGTTTCCTTTAGGTGTCCCTTGGATCAGATATCATGGCAACTACAAGGATCTGAATATAAATGTTATCTATCCAGGGAAGGATCGTGACTTAGGTGGTATTTCATTTCTTGTTTCATATCTTTAAATATGTGTGTGTCATGTTATTTAATTATGTCCAGCATTACAATTATGTTTTTAAGCTACCTGGGGCTGATTAAGTATTTGATTACTTATTAAATCTGGAAGTTAGTAGTAAAGTAGAAAACATATGACCGTAAAAGCTAATGGTATGATTCATTATTGATTCCTTAAGTTATTTATTTCTCAGGGATTAATAGTATAGGCACTGTTCCTGCGTCTCTTGTGACTTATGCTTCTATTCAAGCATTGAAGCCTGATCTTTTGATAAATGCCGGCACTGCTGGTGGCTTTAAAGTATATTTTTGTCTCTTTTACCCTTTCTGATAGAGATCATGGTTATATTAGTATGTTAATAATAGTTAGTAGTAATGGTAAGGTCTAGTAAGGGTAGTTTGGTAATATTTGTCTTTAGTTGTTGGTAGTGGTTTATAAATAGAAGTTAGTCTTATGAGATGGGTGTGAAGAAAATTATTTAGGGTTAACAGTGGCTCCTGATTGGAGAAGGGATATTCCCTGGGACATCATCTTGATGTAATCGCTTTCTATTTTCAGTAGCAATATAAATCGTTTCTCAGATTTCTTCTTCATTGTTCTTATTTCAATTCATATTATCTATTGTGTTTGATTTGGATCCTCATCAATGGTCCGACCTGCTGAAGCCCTGCCGTTATCAACCCTCAATTCGATTTCTATCTATGGCGGTCGTCGATTCCAATTTCATCACCGCTGAAGACCTGCCGTCAACCTAGACATCCAATTTCATCTATTTTGCCGACCTAAAACATCCAATTTCATCTCTGCCGCCGTTGTAAACCTTCAATTCAATTCCAATTTCATCACTGTGGATACCTAATCGCCGCCGTCATCCTCCATTTTCGCTGATTTTCGGCTGATTTTCCTTCTTCGTCGTCCAATTCATCGCTGATTGCAGGTTCAGCCATTCTCAAATTAAGCATCGTGTTTCCGATTGGATGTAATTTGTATCCTTCAAAGTCACGATTTCATTTTACATTCTGATTTGTTTCAAGTCACGATGTGAGGCAACTGTTTCTGTTGATTTCAATTTCAATTCTGATTTGACTCCATTTCTGTTGACTCAATTTCATCGATTCTGTTGGATTATACACTTTATCAATCATGTTTACTCATTCCTCTCGATTAGATGCTCACGAACAACAGATCCTTCAACTTCAGAAAGACGTGGCAGAAATTAAATCATCGCTCAAATTGTTGAAGGAAGAGCGATCGGCTTCAATGGAATTTCGCAAAACTATTCTCGATTGGATGAAGCAACAGGACAAACAATTTGTTGAGGCTCAATTGGGATTATCTGACATTATTTTGTTCGATTCCAAGACCTCCTTCAACTCCAAGGATGGTTATGTGGATTTGCAAAAGCTTCCATTGCCAGAATTCAGGGAATTTGAACCTCTGAGAAACGTTCAAACGGTGAACCTCAAGTTGGACACACATTCCACTCTTGATGCTTTGGCAACAAACGATGAAGAAAGGATTCTTCCTAATCCCATCAACATTTCTGACTTCCATTTTGGGGATTCTCTTGGACCTTTTGAAGCTACTCACATATGGGGCCAGCCTATGCCCAAATCGGGTGGGTCAACTCCATACTATGACCGACAGTCCACAACTCTACCAAAGAATTCATACTTGTTTCCCGCCATGCGATCAGGAGGCTCCTATATTCCTAAGCCGAGACATGTTCTTCATCATGATCGAGGAGTTAGATATCTTTTGCGCTTGGAATGGAAAGGACGTAGGAAGAAAGGAATTTGTTTGCGTTGGGGTAATCGATACGGGCCAGCTCACAAACGTCCAGAAGGCAAGAAGCAAGACATGACGAATGGTTCACTCCCAAGTCTTGAGGACAAGACTTTTAAATAAGGGGGAGTAATGATAGAGATCATGGTTATATTAGTATGTTAATAATAGTTAGTAGTAATGGTAAGGTCTAGTAAGGGTAGTTTGGTAATATTTGTCTTTAGTTGTTGGTAGTGGTTTATAAATAGAAGTTAGTCTTATGAGATGGGTGTGAAGAAAATTATTTAGGGTTAACAGTGGCTCCTGATTGGAGAAGGGATATTCCCTGGGACATCATCTTGATGTAATCGCTTTCTATTTTCAGTAGCAATATAAATCGTTTCTCAGATTTCTTCTTCATTGTTCTTATTTCAATTCATATTATCTATTGTGTTTGATTTGGATCCTCATCACTTTCTTTATGGAAATAATGCAATTTATGCCTTTTTTTGCATTATAGACTTTTTTTTTGCATCTGTAAATGTTATAAGTAAGTATAATGTTGCAAATACCAGGTGAAAGGAGCTTCTATATTTGACGTGTTCATAGTATCTGATCTTGCATTTCATGATAGGCGGATTCCAATTCCAGTAAGGAGTTTTAAGTCAGTTTTATATCTTGTGTACTAGATGTTGATTAATGTACTGATTACTGAATACCTAAAACCATTCTAATCATTTTTACTGTAACATGGCTTGCCTCTTGATTTGCAGGGCCCGGATAAGTACGGAGTTGGTCGAAGGCAGAGTTACTCCACACCAAATCTTGTGAAGGAACTTAATCTAAAGGTGATCCTTTACCATTTTATATATGGCAACAATGTGATTTGCAACTATATTTTTAAGAAATGTAAATTTAACTCAAGTTGGCTTTTCTTTTTTGACATTAATATATGGCAACAATCAGATTTTTCAAATAGAAGTTGAAAGTGTTATACTTGGTTAAAAAAAGTGTTTTTTTTTTTGACAAATATTTTGTATTTTCATAAAACCAAAACATGTGTGTGACCTTCTGCAAACAGTAATCATACAATTTAATTCTAATTTGATGTTTTCATGGTCTATAAAGAAAAAAACACATGTGATTTAGGTCCTTTTTTTCCCCATTCATGTGGATATTGGGATATTTAGGGCCAATTTTGTTCTCTTATTTATCATAAAAAGCAAATTAAATCTACCATTCTTTAAGTTTTAAACAAAGGTTAATAGACAAAAAAAAAAAGATAATGCAAGAAGTAAGTGTCTGATGATATTTTTGAAATAAAACCATGGAATAACTTATTTCTTATTGATGATGTTTCTCTGACACATGTTCAATATCTTAATATACATCCCACAGGTTTGTAAATTGTCCACAGGAGATTCTTTGGATATGTCTCCACAGGATGAAACGTGCATCTTGGCCAATGATGCAACAATTGTTGATATGGAGGTACATTTTTTTCTTAAAGTTATATCTTTCTTTTAATTAGATATGCATTTTAACCTATTAAATCAATTTGGAACACCTAATGCTAAATATTGAGATTAAAACATATGTTTATGTATAAAGTCACCTTCATTGTTTGCTATCTTGAAATACAAACATCACAAGTCAATAAGTCTCAGGTTGAAGGTTTGTTTTTGTTAATATTGAAATCGGTAGTCAGGTGACACACAGCGGAAACATGAATTATTGAAGAGTAAATCTTTTAAGGGTAGTTATCATGTTATTTATAATTTATAAAAACAATATAATTATGCTATAAATACCTCATTAATAATCAATTACTACTCTATGTTGTTAAATGCCTTCTGGGCTTGCGCTTAGGCCCTTAGGTTGCCTCCAAGAAGAGCGTTGTGGCCCTCTCAGGCAAGGTTCCAACTTCCAACTAGGTTTTGACACAGATTTTCTAGATTTTTTAGAGATTCAGTCCAAGAACCAGCACACAAATTTTAGGGGGTCAATCTTGACCCAAAACTCTCTACCTCATTTCATTTGTGGTAGGGGTAAGGTTTGTTTTCATCTCTCGCTCGAGACCCCACAAAGTGGGATTTTAGTGGGTATGTGTAGTTGTTGTAATCTTGACCCAAAATAAGATAAATGGGTTGATTTGGGTGAAAAATAATTATATTTCGGGTTGAAATGATAATGCCATAATATTGATAGAGTTGAAATGAGTAACTTAACACAATATGGGTCAAGACTCAAGATATGTAACCTAAAAACTATGTGAATAAACCTTGTGGAGATAGCCTAATGGTAAGGGTGTTGGGTCTCAACCTTGAGGTCATAGGCTCTAGTCATGGGGTGACATTTTCCCCGCAAGGCCACCGACCCGGGTGCTTGCGCCCGCGGTTTACCCGTTCCCTCCGGTTAGTCGGGTATTGGGGGGGGGGGTTTACCACGCAAGTGGGTTCTCCGGTCATAAAAAAAAACTATGTGAATAGTATATATTTGAACATGTAACAATGATCAACATATTTGATGAGAAAAACAGTAAAAATTATCCAAATAGACTATTTATTTAATTACAACATACTTTAATTTGAACTAAATTGATATTTTTTAAAAATTACCCATTTCGACCCAAATTGATTTTGCTTAAAACCCGTCCTGACTCGCACCTATCATAACCCGAATCTGTTCCGACCCATTATCCAAACCGACCCAACTCGTCCATTTTGTTAGGCTTAGTACACATCCGTCAATGAATTCGGTGAACTTGTTTTCTTTTCTCCATTGTTCAAGAACCAGTACACCTCAATCCCTTCACATGATCGAGTAAGAAACCAAAACGAATCAGAAATCAGACCACAAATGCTTATGAACTGGTCAAAGTGATTTATGTTCTCAATTTGAACCAAAAATTTTCGGAGCAGCCTCTCTATCCCAATTGGGATAGGGGTAAGGTTTGTATCTATCCTTCCTCCCCAGACCCTACTGAAAAGTGGGAATATACTAGGTAAAGTTATTATTATTATTATAATTTGAACCAAAATGTTGATTCATCTGCATACCTGGTTCACAACTCTACCTTCTGTTCTTCATCAGATCAATATGATGAATCTGCGGGCTATTTTTTTCAACCGATTCCAATCTCAAAGTTCTTCCGTAATTCCGATGACTACTGTTCCTAGCTGTGTAGCACTTCTCCGGCCGTCTCCACCTTCGGAGCTCGGATGACTGTTGGGTTAGTATTGAGAGCTAGAAACGTTGCTGGTTGAACCGCGTAGCCTCTACTTATTAAATTTTATTTAGACGCTTCAACTTTTTAAGTTATATTTGATTTTTAATTGCCACAAAAGTTAAGTGATTTAACCTGTAAGAAAGCAGTGTAGGGGTTAGAGACTTTGAGTGATTAAGAGACAATCTATATATCTCAAGTTCAATTCTTAATGGATGTTACCGACCCGGTTGCTTGCAACCACTCTTTACCCGTTCCTTTTGATTAGTCAAGTATTGGAGGAACCCGAGGGCTTACCACCTAAGTGGGTTCTGATGATTATCCAATAAAAAAATTAAAAGTTAAGTGATTTATATTAAAGTCTTGTTACAAATAAATGGAGGTGATAAATAGGAGTAAATTAGATTACATATAAAAGTTTTTATTTTGTTATAGAACATAAATTAAACTTCTATAGGTACTAATTTGTTAGGTAACTAATATATATATATATATATATATATATATTTTAGAATTGGTTCATCTTAGTTATCACATTAATAGTATAAATCTATCAAAAAACAATTTAGGATGCGTTAATTAAGGTTAGACAACCCGAATTAATTTATTTATAATTCTCATTTCTCCGTGATAATTTTATATAAATTTTAATTTTCGGGTACAGGGAGCCGCTGTTGCATATGTATCTAATCTTATGAGAGTCCCGGCTATATTTGTAAAAGCTGTATCGAATTTTGTCGATGGAGAAACGTCAATTCATGAAGAATTTGCACAAAATTTGCAAGCAACCGTTGTGGTACTACAAAAGGCAGTTGCCCAGGTTGTTGAATTCATCAATGGAAAGTGCCTTTATGAACTATGATCAATCTAGTATCTTTTATTGAAATTTAGCTGGTAAATCAATTAGGTTTAAAGTTTTAACATTATTTTTGTTTAAATTTGTGCATTAAAAAAAATTATGTTGTGTGTTAGGTTGACTTGCTTCTTCCATTCTTGATAATTGTTGTTACAGTCCTAGAGATGATGTAGTTACGAGTGTGATCAAATGAATCAAGAACAGTAAGATAACCAGAGACTTGATATAAATCTAAGGGTTATGTTAAACTAAATAAGTCTCTTAACCTAAAAAGCCTAAGAACGATTTTGAGCCATTAGATCATTAATCAATAACTATGATTAAATCAAGTTGTTGGAGGATATTTTAGTAATGACTACTTTTGTTGATTTTTTATCAAGTTTCCCCATTTTTTTAAACGTTCATAAATTTTACATACAAAATTATTTTTTGAAACAAAATATACATAAAAACGAGCATTTTTTTATCTTCAAAATTAGTAGTGTATTGCTATAGAATTTTTTTTTTGTTTTTTAGTTCATTGTGTCTTTTATGCAGGTCATTGTGTCTTATTTATGTACATGTCATTGTGTCTTTTTTTGTTTTTGCTTAATGTTGTGTTTTCATGAACATTTTAAGACACAATAATGTGCATAATACATGATGTCAAGCAAGATGACACAATGACGAGTATGAATAACAATGATTTTTAAAAAGACAAAATTACCTATAATAAACACACAAAGACAAGTATTAACAATTTTGTTTAGGTTATTGTGTCTTTTGTTTAGGTCATTGTGTCTTTTGTACATATCATTATGTTTTTTGTGTTTCTTTTCAATGTTGTGTTTTCCTGAACTATTTAAGACACAATAACGTTGCAAAATATATAATATTAAGCAAGAATAACACAATGACGAGTATGAATAACACAATGATTTTTAAAAAAAGACACAATTTCTTGTATAAAAGGCACAATGATAAATATAACAATTTGGTACAAGTCATTGTGTCTTTTGTATATGTTATTGTCAATGTTTTCATAACCAGACCAAACGTCGAACCGGATGCCTTACTGGTTACTGGTCGGACATGATTCAAGAACCAGATAACATAATAAATATATATAAAAAATTCCGAAAAAAATTATAGAATTATAAACACATTTAAACAAACATAATTAATGTTCAAACACACATAATCATGGTAAAAAAATACAAGTTTTGATTTTAATGTTTAATTCTTTTAATTTTAGTTAAAAAATAAAACTTGAAATCTGGCTCAACCAGTGAATCGGTTTCCGGTCCGACCGGTGAACCGGCAGGTTCCCTTGAGGGCGGTTCGTATGTTGTTTTTGGACCGGTCGACCTCTCGGTCCGGTCCGGTTCTGACAACACTGGTTATTGTGTCTTTTGTACAAGTCATTGTGTTTTTTATGTTTCTGCTCAATGTTGTGTTTTAATAAACAGTTTAAGACACAATGATGTTGCATAATACATAATGTTAAGAAAGAATGACATGACGAGTATGAATAACACAATGATCTTTAAAAAACTCACAATTACCTGTAAAAAAGACACAATTACCTGTATGAAAAACACAAAAAGATAATTATACACAAACGTTTAAAAAAGACACAATGACGATAATTAGACTCAATGAGCTGAAAAAAATTCATTTTTTATAACAAAATTATACTCATTTTAAAGATAAAAAAATGCACGTTTTTATGATATATATTTTTTTAAGAAAAAAATCGTATTTAAAAGTTATGAACGTTTAAAAAATGTGGGGGTAACGTGGTTATGGCTGAATTATCATCTAACAACTTTTCTCTCTAAAATTTTAAATTTTCCATCTTAAATTTGATCTTATTATCTAATGGTTAATAATATTTTCTTAAACTTCATAAAATAATAAGACTATTTAGTTGAACTCAATCCATAAATTTAAATGTTCCAACAACAATGTTCTTATCAAAACTTCAATAAAAAAACTACTGGCAAATGAAAACAAACCATAATATTTATACTAAATTTAAAGATAATGTAAACTAAATAAATATACTAGAAGATAATTATTCAAAATTTTTTGGATAATTTCGATCTCCAACGTCTTATTTGTTTACGTGATGCTATTGCATCATGAACTCGTGAAATGGAAATCTTACAATATCATATTTTGATATTAGATGTATGTGAACATTAGGATTAACTATATATAATATAATGAAGTTGGTCAGAGACGACTCGATTATTTTAGGCGTCAAGGTGAAGAAAATCTATTAAAACTACTGCGTCTCTAAAATTAAAATTGATGATGAGAATAAATTACCAACCTAAAAATTGGAAGAATTTTGGTAATCGTTTGAAATCTGAGTTATTAACAGTTTAACACGTTAAAT
Source organism: Mikania micrantha (assembly GCA_009363875.1). NCBI lineage: Eukaryota > Viridiplantae > Streptophyta > Magnoliopsida > Asterales > Asteraceae > Mikania > Mikania micrantha. The sequence goes on from CM018695.1 coordinate 62,421,533, forward strand.
GATCCAAATAAAAACAAAGTATTCATAGTTTTGATCATTGGTCAAGAAATTTGAACCAAACTATAACATGAGTCAGGTTAAATTTAATAAATTGTAAAATGTCATTAGATTAAATGTACGCCATGTTAAAAGTTATGTAAAGGTTTTTAATTACGACTTTTTTTAACGGCTAATTTTTGAATCACTGATGGATCACTGAAGTAACATTGTACCACCAGCAATACCATCTGATCATATACATTACCAAGTCACCAGTTCTGAAGAAAACTCAATACTTAGATAAAACCCTTGTGAGATTCGAACACATAACCATTTAATTATAACAAATTATGTAGTTGGATCTGTTTGCTAAAACTTAACTAAATTTCGTTCAATGAGAGTTTGTGGCAATTTAATTAATTTTCCATCAATCTCAATAGTTCTTATCTTCAAATAATAATGCATGACAACAATATTTAAAATCATAACAAAAGAAATTTGTTCCTATATTATATTTGCATTAATCCCTGAACTGAAATAAATTGAAATTAGACACAATATTTGAAAACTTAAGCAATTTTACCCATTCTGTGCATATAGTTATATAAAAAAAACAGTTATAAATAAATAAAAAATGTTAATAATAATTATTAAATGCCTCGTATCTCTCTTGGTCTCAAGTAATCGTTTCATACAAGGTTCTTTTCCCGCCCACTGGTTTCTCATGTTGCCCTAAATCAGGAATGGCACAACATATACTAAGACTTAAAACGACTCTGAAAATCCGAGCCCTTTAGCTAAGAAAGATTATTTTGTTTACAATTCTAACAAGTATAAACCCTCCTCCTTTACCCTGGGACTGGGACCGATAATTACAAACCCATAAGGTTTTCTTGTTTAAGTTTGTTTGTTCTTTTTTTAAACATCTAATTTATTGGATGATATGAACCACTTAAGTAGAAATAAACTAAACTACGTAAACAAGAAGGAACTGAACTACTAAAGGTTTGAAGTAACAATAAACAATTGAACTGAAGAATAAGGATTAAACAGCAACCAATGTTTTAAGCCCTATCTAATTAGGAAGTAAACATCAATTACAATCCAACCTTACCCTAATGACACATCTATGTAAACAACTATGAACTGAACTACTAAAGGTATGAAGCAATAATTAAACAAGAACCAAAAATCAATGTAGCAAAAAATTAAAAAAAAAAAATAAAAAAATAGTAGACTAAGGTGGTGTTTGTTTTTTCAGAGGCAAAACGTTTGCGGTCTGCGGACAACATCTGCAATCCTTTTTTACAGAAGAGGTGGATCAAACCTTTGCTCATGAAGTGTTTGTTTTTCCAGAAGAGCTCATCTGCTTATGAGGTGGACCAAACCTGCGGTGGATGCGATGGAGGCATGCGATGGAGGATGCGGCTGTAGAGGGCGGCAACGAGGAGGATCGGCGCTGTAGAGGGCGGCGACGAGGAGGATCGGCGCTGTAGAGGGCGGCGACGAGGAGGATCGGCACTGTAGAGGGCGGCGACGAGGAGGATCGGCGCTGTAGAGGGTGGCGACGGGAGGATCGGCGCTGTAGAGGGCGACGACTGGGAGGAGCGGCGCTGTAGAGGGTGGCGACAGGAAGGATCGGCGCTGTAGATGGCGGTGATGGAGAGGAGCTGCGCTGTAGAGGGCCGCGACGGTCGGCAATGGGTGGAGGGTGCCGATCGGAGGATGTAAGCTATGAATGAATTAACCTAATAAGAGGAAGAAGAGATAGAAGAGGCTAGAAGTGCAAGGACCATGTCTGCCCCAAAAAGAGTGTTGGATTTATATGTACGGACCCGATAAGTTAATGTAACTAGCCGAGCTGTGACCCGTAAGAGTTACACCTTGGTCAACGAACATTAAATCCACTTAACTTGATTAACTGGTAATCACGAACGGATTTATAATTTATAATTGTTATAAATTATATATAAGTTTAATTACTTATTTAATTAAATTAATGGTGTTGGGCTTGATGTTGTGTATTGGACCTAAACTAACCCGGTGGGCTTTAGGATCTAAAAGTGATTAATATAAGATTAAAAGGATTAATCTTAAGAATCCCTAATTGTTTTTTGGCCGCATCACATCAAAAGAAAAACCTTCTTTTTTTCTTCCTGGCTGCCGTCGAAGACAAGAAAAACAAAACACAAGAATTTTGTGTTTTACTTTGTTTTGGTTTTGTTGGGATTGATGCCACAAAACAAAAAAGAAATTTTTTTTTTTAATCTAAGGCATTAAAAGAAAAACCAGTTTGTGCTTCCCGGTCAACCACCTTCTTGCTTCCATTATGAACCAGGATCCTGTTCGTGCTCGTGTTCTAGCATCTGTTCGTTGAACCTCGGTGTCTCAAACGGTTAATCATTAACCGAAAGGGTATAATCTTTTCTCATCGGTAGATTAGATTAGTTAATATTATATCTGTGTTTGTATGTTTGTAACCATTATCCTGATTGGGAATTTTAAAAGTGTTAAAGTTTGAAACCCTAATTCCGCTGCATTATATTAAATATAGATTTAATATACTAATTGGTCAAACTTGTTTTACCTAAAAGTCAAACCGAATACCACTATGACTCCCAACAGTGGTATCAGAGCCTCGCTTACAACATGCAAATCGGATCCGATCAGTTTAACCGGTTACAGATCACAAGCTCTAAATTGTTTAAAATTTTGAGTTTCTGATCCAGATTTAGATCTGACTAATTATTTGGGTAAAATTATTTATTTGGTCAAAGTTATAATTGACCAAAAGAATTACACAGTTTAATTATAAAATTATGATTGAATATGTAAATCAGACCCGACCTTTTGTTTGTTTGGTTGTTTAATTTTTCAGTTTTGGTTTATTATGGTTTGGCCCATTTTGATGGCTCAAAGTTGTAATAGAATAGGGTTTGTATTTTCTCGTTATGTATTTCAATTTCTTGTAAATATTGTAATGACAAAAGACCTGAAGACAAAAACTGAAGAATCAAGATCAAGATGCACGAATCTGGAGGTCAGTGGGAGCAGCTCAAGATCACAAGATGCACTATTCATCATTGTGATTGATTGTGTGTTGTGACCTCGTGACCTAGTTTGTTTTGTTACTTGGCTCTAGCAAAATCAAACACATTTTGGCCTTATGATTTACATATTTATTTAATTTGATATTGTGGTTGCTTTATCTTATAAATGTTATAACATACCAACCAAATACCAAAAAGGTTTTAAAAGGAGTTTTAAAACATAATCGCAATAAAATGTAACAAGTTCAAAAACTAATCAATTTTGCAACTTGTAAAAGTTTTATAAAAACAAATGGTTTGTTTTAAAAAATATAACCAATGAGTTTCTACAATCTAAAATTGTTTTAAAACTCAGAAACTTAATAGATTAACTATTAACTTTTGAATGGTTATACAAGTCGCGACAAACTTAGTTTTAATAGGTTTTTTAAAATTAAGTGTCCTGAGAGATGAAAGGGTTCATCACAAATGTCACGACATTAAATATAGTAAAACTGGTTTTTACAACGCACGTATGATTAGATCATTCGTTGTGTTTGACCCTTATTCGGTAAACACTAAAATTGGATCCCATATATATAAAATCAATAGTCTATACTATCCTATTATAAGGGACACTTGGAGCATAATGCGAAACACCAGTGTTTGGAGCCACAACACCGCACTTGGTGCGTAGTTTGTCCTCCAAGGTGCAAGAGTTTCGTTGACACATCCGGCTCTTCCACATGTACCTGTTTTAGGACGACTATTACTTTCATGTCTTGTTACGTGCCACAGCTGTCTGGAAATGAAAGTGAGCATACATGAGGCTAAACGTATCACTAAATAGACAAGTTGTCTTAGTGCCCTCATACTTAAGAGTTGTGCATTTTTCACAATTGACAAACGTTGTCAGTCTACCTAATATCACTTACTAATGTTGTGTGCCACAGCTGCCTTTAGTAACTGATACTGCTAGATTCTCAATCCTTATTCTTATTACTGTTAATGGGTCATTAATTAAATAAGGAATTAAACATCAAAATACTAATTATTTATTTTTGCTTACATTAATAGATGTCTTATGAAAACAACTCATCCTTCGCTCTCAAGTCCATACTTGAGAAAGATAAGCTGAATAACACCAACTTTCTTGAGTGACATCGCAACTTGAAAATTGTTCTCAAGTTTGCGAAAAAGCACTATGTACTGGAAGGTCCAGTTCCTAACAAGCCTGAAGGTAATACGACTGCTGCCCGTAAAGCCTGGGAAAAGCATAACGAGGATGCCATTGAGGTAGCCTGCCTTATGCAAGCCACCATGTCTTCTGATCTTCAAAAGAACATGGAAGACATGAGTGCCTTTGACATGATCCAGCAACTTACATGCATGTTTCAGAAACAAGCCCGTCAAGAACGCTATGACACCATGAAGCAGCTTATTGGCTGCAAAATGCAAGAAGGCTCATCAGTTAGTGCTCATGTGCTTACGATGAAAGGGTACATCGACCAACTGAGTAAACTTGGCTACCCCCTGTCAAATAAAATGGCAGCGGATTTCATCTTGAACTCTCTCCCAAAGTCTTACGACCAGTTCCAATGAATTTCAATATGAATGCTTGGGAGAAGACTGTGCCTGAACTGCATGGGATGCTAAAGACGGCTGAGATGAATGTACCAAGCAAGATCAATCAGGTATTGACTGTTCGATCTACTGGTGTTAGAAAGCCCAATCCCAAGAAACGGGGTTATAACAGCAAGGGCAAGAATAAAACTATTGTTGCTGCCAAGCATGCCACCAACAAAGCCAAGCCAATTACCAAAGCACCACCCCCTGAGGAGCGTCAATGCTTTGAATGCAACAAGATGGGGCATTGGTGTCACACCCCGGGCTCTCGGCGGCCCGGGCGCTGCGACCCGAATTGGTTTCATGGATAATACAGTCTCGGTCAGAGTTTATTATTCAATTTAATATGTTTCAGCGGAAGCGTTGTTTCATAAATTTGTAATTTTATAAATAATTCACATGCATGGATGTGAAATCTGTTTTTCATAATTCACAAATAATTCATACGCATGGGTATGAAAAACCACATTTTATCGCCTGTAAATAACTTTTCAGGGTTTTATAAAATTTCATATGCATAGATATGAACACAACATTTTATTTCATTTTAAACCGAGTTTTACAAACATATATTTACATATATTGGTTACATGGGACTTGGAGGTATAACTCCAATCGCTCCTCGGTTTCGCCACAAGATTTTTATTTAAGGTATCGTAGACCCTAAATCTCTAATCTTGCTTCTGATTGGTCATTCATTATTACCTGAAAAGTTTTTGAAAATAAAACGTCAACATAATGTTGGTGAATACAAATAACAGACTCGATATGTAAGCATAGCATATTCGGTACTTTAACCATAATTATTAGTGGCAATACTACACATTTAGCAGGTTATTTCACTGATCGATACAACCACTGCATACCCTGGCTTGTACTGTCACTGGTTAGGAACAACAGCGGAGTGCGTCTTACAATTGTTCCCTCCAGCCCACAGCCCGTCACTGGTTAGGTTGCCTGCGGAGTGCGTCTTACGTATAACCTTCCAGCCCACGTTACCAGCCACGTATGGGAATTTCACCCATAGCGGATACAATTTGCAATTCGTACGTATACTAATGGCCTAAATGCTGGTCTCATAGTATCCCTTTATGCGTCAAAGTTAAACATACATGCTCATAAAAATCATTTATAATTTAAAAATAAGTTAAATGTATTCACCTGAATTTTGGGTTGGCAGAGTGACAGCTTTAAACTTGTTATTGTAAATTGGGCAACGTTTCTGCTTAATATATGCTTATAACTGTTCTGCAAAGAATATTTACTTATTTATTTATTAATATTATTATTATTACTACGACGACGTTTATTATTATTATTATTATTATTATTATTATTATTATTATTTTACGATGATAATAATAATAATAATATTATTATTATTTTTTATTATTATTATTATTATTACGATGATAACCAATATTATTATTGTTATTTAAGTAAACTAAAATTTTAATATATACATAGGGTCGGAGCTTAACCCTAACCCTACAAGTTAATATTATATAAGTTCTTAAATTTATAATTTAAGTAGGAAATTAGATAATATACCTATACGAACCAACTCCATATCTTGGCTTTTTATACCGATCGGCACCTCCTAGCCTCAAGAGCGTCTAATTTCTCAAATGTATATGTGTGTGTATTGTATACGTGATTTCAAATTTTCTAACATTTGTGAGTATTTATAATAGTTCAAAACGTACTGGGAAAGAAATTTGTAGAGTAGGTTTTATACGTGGATTTATTTTGGTCGACTGAATCATCATCCTTCAAAACCTGCCTCACATCAATGTTACACGTAAATATTCCCTTTAATTTGGATTGAATTGTTAATTTATATTATTTATTATTATAATTAATTTAGCTCAAAATTTGTTTTTCTCTTATAACTTTTAAATTATAATGTTTTATAAAATTTTAAAAATATTGCTAGAACCGGTTCATTTTTATCTATGTTTCGACCTAAGTTTCGTTAAAAACGGAGAAAGTTTAATTATAATACATTTTATTAATTTTAGGTGGTCTCCTATAATAGTCACTAATCGTTCAAACAACGATTATTCTAATAATCGTTTCATCCTACCTATTCATTTAAATGAACGCTAAAAAAATTTTGAACATTTATTTTTATACTCACGAATAATCATATCTATGAAAAATTATTATTATTATATATATATATATGTGTATATATATATATATTTTTTAAACGATACCTTAAGTTTTAATTGATCGTTTTTATTTTTTTATATTTTTGACTAATAATATTTTAATTATAAACGAGAATATTTTATTTATTTTCTCAAAATGGGATGTTACATCCTCCCCACCTTTGTTTTAATCTCGTCCTCGAGATTATTGGAATAGGTGTGGGTATTTCTTTCTCATCTCTGACTCTAGTTCCCATGTATATTCCGGACCACGTCTGGAGTTCCACTTAACTTTGACTAACACCAACTTTTTACGCTTAAGTCTCTTTTCTCGTCGGTCTTCAATTTGAAGTGGTTGTTCGATAAACTTTAATTTTTCGTTTACCTCGACATCTTGTAAAGGCATTAACAAGGATTCATCGGCCAAACATTTTCGAAGATTCGAGACATGAAACACATCGTGTACTCCGGCCATTTCTTCCGGTAGTTCAAGCTGATAAGCCACCGGTCCGATTCGTTTAGTAATTTTAAAAGGTCCGACATAACGTGGACTTAACTTACCCTTTTTACCGAATCGTATTACTCCTTTCCATGGTGAAACTTTGAGTAGCACTTTATCACCAACATTGAATTCTAATGGCTTTCTTCTTCGATCTGCATAGCTCTTTTGTCGATCTCTAGCCGCTTTCAATCTTTCTCTAATTTGAAAGACTTTGTCAGTTGTTTCTTGTACTATTTCTGGACCAGACAATTGATTTTCACCAATTTCAGACCAACAGACTGGTGTTCGGCATTTTCTTCCATAAAGAGCTTCAAACGGTGCAGTCTGAATACTTGAGTGATAACTATTATTGTAAGAGAATTCCATCAGAGGTAAATGATCATCCCAGCTTCCTCCAAAGTCTATTACACAAGCTCGAAGCATGTCTTCCAATGTTTGGATAGTTCTTTCACTCTGCCCATCAGTTTGTGGATGATAAGCAGTGCTGAAATTTAAACGTGTTCCGAGAGCTTTTTGAAAACTTTGCCAAAATCGAGACGTAAAACGGCTATCTCTATCTGACACAATGGATAATGGCACACCGTGTAAAGATACAATCTCATTTACATACAACTGTGCTAACCTATCCATTGAGTAAGTTTCTTTCATTGATAGGAAATGAGCAGACTTGGTCAGTCTATCAACGATAACCCATATCGTATCATTCCCATGGCTGGTACGGGGAAGTTTAGTTATAAAGTCCATGGTTATCATTTCCCATTTCCAAACAGGTAGTTCCAGTTGTTGCAACATACCAGAAGGTTTCTGGTGTTCAGCTTTAACTTGTGAACAAGTTAAACATCTTGCAACATATGAGGCAATATCTTTCTTCATGCCAATCCACCAATAGTTCTCTTTTATATTCTTGTACATTTTATCGCTTCCTGGGTGCATCATGTATTTAGATTTATGTGATTCTTCCAATACTCTTTCTCTTAAGCTGCCAGTGACTGGCACCCAGATTCTGGCTTTCATTCGAAGAATTTCATCACCTCCTTTGACCAGTTGTTCAATCATGCCCTTCATTCCTTCTTTTTCCTTGTTTTCATCTTCTTGGGCTTGTTTCTGTGCTTCTTTAATTTGATTAAACAAATCGACTTGAAGTTCTAGCCGTAAAGCACGTACTCTTCTAGGTTTCTCTGCCTCCTTTCGACTTAAGGCATCTGCAACCACATTTGCCTTTCCTTCATGATAGATAATTTCACAGTCATAGTCATTCAACGTTTCCATCCATCTTCGTTGTCGCATATTCAGTTCCTTCTGACCAAAGATATACTTTAAACTTTTGTGATCAGTATAAACTGTGAAATGAACGCCATACAGATAGTGTCTCCATAACTTTAATGCAAAGATTATGGCGCCTAACTCCAGATCATGAGTTACATAGTTCTTCTCATGAGTCTTCAATTGACGTGATGCATAAGCAATAACTTTGTTTCGTTGCATCAATACGCATCCTAATCCTGTATGAGAAGCATCACAATAGACAACAAAATCTTCAACACCTTCAGGTAATGCTAGGATCGGAGCGTGAGTCAACTTATCTTTAAGAATTTGGAAGGCTTCACTTTGTTTGGGACCCCATTCAAACTTTTCAGCTTTTCGAGTCAATGAGGTGAGAGGAACGGCTATTCGGGAGAAATTCTGAATAAATCGGCGATAATAACCCGCCAAGCCTAAGAAACTACGCACCTCTGTTGGTGACTTGGGGTTCTCCCATTTGGTAATAGCCTCTATCTTATATGGATCCACTTGAATACCTTGAGCATTAATAACATGCCCCAGAAATTGTACTTCCGTGAGCCAGAAATCACATTTAGAGAATTTAGCGTATAATTTCTCATGTCTTAGTAATTCAAGTAGGATTCTAAGATGTATAGCATGATCCTCTGGTGTTTTTGAGTAAATAAGAATATCATCAATGAACACAATGATGAATTTGTCCAGATAAGGTTTGCATATCCGGTTCATCATGTCCATAAAGGCAGCTGGAGCATTAGTAAGTCCAAATGGCATAACAGTGAACTCATAATGCCCATACCTTGTACGGAAAGCAGTTTTAGGAATATCTTCATCCTGGACTTTTAGTTGATGATATCCTGATCGAAGATCGATTTTAGAAAAATGACAAGCTCCTTGAAGTTGATCGAATAAATCGTCAATTCGTGGAAGTGGATACTTGTTCTTAATTGTCACCTTATTTAGCTCTCTGTAATCAATGCACATCCGCATCGACCCATCTTTCTTCTTGACGAATAAGATTGGAGCTCCCCAAGGTGATGAGCTAGGTCGAATAAAACCTTTTTCCAATAGCTCGTCTAATTGTTTCTTGAGTTCTTTCATTTCCGTCGGTGCCAATCTATAAGGAGATTTAGCAATTGGAGCAGTACATGGTACTAGATTGATATTGAATTCTACTTCACGTTCTGGTGGTAAACCAGGCAATTCATCTGGAAACACGTCGGGAAATTCAGCTACAACAGGCACGTCTTTCAATTTCTTCTTTTCTTGATCATCAGTTGTGACTGAGATTAGGTAAGCTAAACAACCTTTGTTTAGATATTTTGTAGCTTTGATCATAGAAATGATTCCAACATTATTTGTTGGCTTATCACCTTTGATGATCAACTTTCCTCCCGTTGGAACACGAATTTCAATTGATTTGGTGTCGCATAAGATACAAGCTTGGTTTGTAGCTAACCAATCCATCCCGATTACCACATCAAAACCAGCCAACTTCATTGGTAAGAATTTTACAGGTATGTTGTGCTTAAAGAGTGTGATCTTACCATTTATTAATACTTCATCTACTTTGACTACATCACCATTAGCGGTTTCTACCTGATATGGCTTCTCTAGTTTCACTAGTGGTTCATTTAGTAGTTTACAAAATTCATAATCAATAAAGCTTTGATTTGCTCCCGAATCAAACAAAACCTTAGCATAAACATTATTGATAAGAAACGTACCGGTAATGACATCCGGCATGTCCGCAGCTTCCTTGGCATTAAGAACAAAAGCTCGAGTCGTCTTCTTTGTATTTGTATCAGCTTTTGCTCCTGAATTACCAGCCCCGCTAGTCCCGCTCACTTTATTCAATTTAGGACACTCATTTCTATAGTGTCCTGGTTCGTTGCAGTTAAAGCATGTCACCATCACTTTCCTTCTACATTCTTCCAAAGAATGACCCATCATTTTACAGTGGCTACAATACTTTGCCCTATTACACTTTCCCATATGCTTTTTGCCACATGTTTTACAGTGTGGGAACGTACCACTGCCTCCTTCTTTCTTCACAAATTTTCCTGCAGGCCTTTTCGAACTTTGATCAACCTTTTGGATTGCCTCCTGGCTTTTCTTCTCCTCTTGAGTTCTTACCATTCCATCTGTAAGCAACCCTGCCAGTTCAACAGCCGAATCAATGGTCTGAGGCATTGCAGCCTTAACCATGTCACGTATTTCGCTTACCAGTCCCCAGATGTAACGACTGATAAGGTTTGATTCCGGTGTCACAAGATGTGGCACCAATCGAGCATATTCAAAATACTTGGAAGTATACTCACGATGTCTAGCACCGACCATGCGGTGAGTCAGGAATTTTCTCTCGATTTGTTCCTTCTCATTCATTGGGCAAAACTTTCGAGTTACGAGATCCCGAAAACTTTCCCATGTCATAGCATACGCATTGGTTCTGCCTTTGGTTTGAATAATGGAGTTCCACCACTCCAATGCTCCATCTTTAAAGGAATTCGAAGCATATAGAACCATATCTTCTTCGGCACATTTGCTGATTGCAAGCACCGCCTCGATCTTTTCAAGCCAACGTAGTGCTACCACAGCTCCTTCCGTTCCTGCGAACTCAGGAGGTTTACAAGATTGGAATGTTTTGTATGAACATCCTTCAGTTCTAAATCGTTTTGCACTAGAAGCTTCTATATTCTCGTTGTTCGAACCAGACACCTCTTTTGCTTTTGTTACTGTATTTTCTGGATTTGAATTTTCATTTTCTTTCATAGCCGCAATAATCGTAGGTATTGCGTCTTTAATTTCTTTTGCTATTATTTCCTTGAGTTCAGCCTTTTGAATCACAGGTTCATTAGCATCCGTGTGCGTTCTCTTTTTCCCACGAGTGTTTGCAGACGGCCCGCCAGAATTTTGGTTTCGAGACATTGTCTACAAAATATGATATTTGACAAGGTCTTAAAATAATTCATCGTAATTTAGCATATAAGCTATCATCAGAATTCATCATGTTAATCATTCTTAGTATTTCAAGTACTCTATTCTACCTATTCCTTTGATAGACACTTATCTTAATTCGGTTAAAGCTTAGATACAATCATTAGTACCTATTTCGCTAAAACCAGGAGCTCTGATACCAACCTGTCACACCCCGGGCTCTCGGCGGCCCGGGCGCTGCGACCCGAATTGGTTTCATGGATAATACAGTCTCGGTCAGAGTTTATTATTCAATTTAATATGTTTCAGCGGAAGCGTTGTTTCATAAATTTGTAATTTTATAAATAATTCACATGCATGGATGTGAAATCTGTTTTTCATAATTCACAAATAATTCATACGCATGGGTATGAAAAACCACATTTTATCGCCTGTAAATAACTTTTCAGGGTTTTATAAAATTTCATATGCATAGATATGAACACAACATTTTATTTCATTTTAAACCGAGTTTTACAAACATATATTTACATATATTGGTTACATGGGACTTGGAGGTATAACTCCAATCGCTCCTCGGTTTCGCCACAAGATTTTTATTTAAGGTATCGTAGACCCTAAATCTCTAATCTTGCTTCTGATTGGTCATTCATTATTACCTGAAAAGTTTTTGAAAATAAAACGTCAACATAATGTTGGTGAATACAAATAACAGACTCGATATGTAAGCATAGCATATTCGGTACTTTAACCATAATTATTAGTGGCAATACTACACATTTAGCAGGTTATTTCACTGATCGATACAACCACTGCATACCCTGGCTTGTACTGTCACTGGTTAGGAACAACAGCGGAGTGCGTCTTACAATTGTTCCCTCCAGCCCACAGCCCGTCACTGGTTAGGTTGCCTGCGGAGTGCGTCTTACGTATAACCTTCCAGCCCACGTTACCAGCCACGTATGGGAATTTCACCCATAGCGGATACAATTTGCAATTCGTACGTATACTAATGGCCTAAATGCTGGTCTCATAGTATCCCTTTATGCGTCAAAGTTAAACATACATGCTCATAAAAATCATTTATAATTTAAAAATAAGTTAAATGTATTCACCTGAATTTTGGGTTGGCAGAGTGACAGCTTTAAACTTGTTATTGTAAATTGGGCAACGTTTCTGCTTAATATATGCTTATAACTGTTCTGCAAAGAATATTTACTTATTTATTTATTAATATTATTATTATTACTACGACGACGTTTATTATTATTATTATTATTATTATTATTATTATTATTATTTTACGATGATAATAATAATAATAATATTATTATTATTTTTATTATTATATTATTATTATTACGATGATAACCAATATTATTATTGTTATTTAAGTAAACTAAAATTTTTAATATATACATAGGGTCGGAGCTTAACCCTAACCCTACAAGTTAATATTATATAAGTTCTTAAATTTATAATTTAAGTAGGAAATTAGATAATATACCTATACGAACCAACTCCATATCTTGGCTTTTTATACCGATCGGCACCTCCTAGCCTCAAGAGCGTCTAATTTCTCAAATGTATATGTGTGTGTATTGTATACGTGATTTCAAATTTTCTAACATTTGTGAGTATTTATAATAGTTCAAAACGTACTGGGAAAGAAATTTGTAGAGTAGGTTTTATACGTGGATTTATTTTGGTCGACTGAATCATCATCCTTCAAAACCTGCCTCACATCAATGTTACACGTAAATATTCCCTTTAATTTGGATTGAATTGTTAATTTATATTATTTATTATTATAATTAATTTAGCTCAAAATTTGTTTTTCTCTTATAACTTTTAAATTATAATGTTTTATAAAATTTTAAAAATATTGCTAGAACCGGTTCATTTTTATCTATGTTTCGACCTAAGTTTCGTTAAAAACGGAGAAAGTTTAATTATAATACATTTTATTAATTTTAGGTGGTCTCCTATAATAGTCACTAATCGTTCAAACAACGATTATTCTAATAATCGTTTCATCCTACCTATTCATTTAAATGAACGCTAAAAAAATTTTGAACATTTATTTTTATACTCACGAATAATCATATCTATGAAAAATTATTATTATTATATATATATATATATGTGTATATATATATATATATTTTTTAAACGAGACCTTAAGTTTTAATTGATCGTTTTTATTTTTTTATATTTTTGACTAATAATATTTTAATTATAAACGAGAATATTTTATTTATTTTCTCAAAATGGGATGTTACAATTGGAGGCGTAATTGCCCTGAATATCTGGCTAAGCTGAGGATGAACAAGGCCAATGGTGCAAGCCCTTCAGGTATCTCTATATATGTTATTGAACTTTTTACTGTTTCCAGCAACACATGGGTGTTTGACACTGGATGTGGTTACCACATTATTAATGTCTTGCAGGAACCCGAAAAGTTGAAGAAGCTGAAACAAGGCGACATGGAGCTCATCGTTGGTGATGGGAAAAGAGTACCAGTTCTTGCAACTGGAACATATCATCTTACATGTCCTTCTGGCCTTGTACTTATTTTGAATAATTGTTTGTTTGCACCTGGTTTGACCAGAAACATTATTTCAGTTTCTTTATTGTTTGAACAAGGATTTAAGTACGTTTTTAATGGTATTACTATATCTACCTACTTAAATGATGTCTTTTATTTTGAGGCTAAAGCTCGAAATGGAATTTATGAAATAGATGTTCAACCAAACAATAACATATACAATCTTTCTAAACGTATCAAATCTGGCATTAATGATACATTTCTATGGCATTGTAGACTTAGCCACATAAGCAAATCTCGCATAAAAAGGCTCCAGTCTGAGGGGATTCTTGAATCCACTGGACATGACTCCTTTGATAACTGTGAATCTTGCTTAGCTGGCAAACTCACTAAAGATCCCTTCACCCATGTTGGTGAACGAGCAAAAGATCTGTTAGCACTCATACATACTGATGTGTGTGGTCCTTTCAGAACCATGTCTAGAAATCATGAAAGATACTTCGTTTCATTCATTGATGATTATAGTCGATATGCATATGTTTATCTAATGAAGCATAAGCATGAAACCTTTGAAAAGTTCAAAGAATTTCAAAACAAAGTAGAGAACCAACTCGGTAAAACAATTAAGGCACTTCGATCAGATCGAGGTGGCGAATATCTCAGTTTAGAGTTCATCAATCATCTGAAAGAACGTGGAATTGTTTCACAACCCACTCCTCCTGGCACACTGTCACCCCCCAGGCCGGCGGGAACGGAAGGTTCCCGGGGCGCGATATCATGAGTGATAATCAAATGATCAGATTGTTTACATAGCACATGAGATATAAATGAGAAATGCTAACATGACATGAAATAGAATTACAAAGTTAAATTACATTGTTCCATCATAATTTAACTAAGTAGCTCTAATAAAAAAGAATCAATGAGTTTATATCTTGTATCTGTACAAGATATACAAAAGTGATTCACTGTTTGTCATCCAAAAGTATGCAATCAAAAGTAAGCTAGGTCTTCTAAAAGTCCTCTAGCTTAGTACTTGCATGTATGTATCTACACATGTCCGTCACCTGAGAAAACATGTATTTAAACAAAGTCAACACTAGGTTGGTGAGTTCATAAGTAAGTTAATTGAAAATCTTGATTCATTCACATGCACAATCACAATATGTATTTTGTTACTTGTATGTCATTTGTTCACTTGTTCACCCAATGGCTTCTCAATAGTTATATTTACAAGTAATATTTCATCCTAGTAGTGATGCTTATATATAGGGCATATGTAAGGGAACTAAGCCCTAGCCAACATCCCACCACACCACTACTAGAACTCCACACAACTTGCAATACAACTATTGATTTCCATTCTCAATCCTCTTATCCATATCGTTCTTGAATCACCTGTGATAACTTGTATAGAATAATATAATAATGTAATTGTAGTTATCGAACCGAAGTTAGATAACCATTATATATGTTAAGGATATTAGATTTATCAAATATGTTCCTTGTATTATTCTATAATCGTGAGGTTAACTGGTGTTACACTGTTAAATATTAAGAGTGTTAGTTAACCACTTGCAATTTGTTCTTGAACTATAGTGCATAGAGCCTAAAAGGAATCCATTGAAATCCTCACGTAATCAGATTTCATTGCATCCGATTTACCTATACCACTTTGTATGTCTAGTGTCCTCAACGAAAACTATTACTAGTAGTTAAACATGAGGTAAGATCATTTTCTCAACCTACTAGTCAATAGGATCCTGTTGGATTAATTACAATATTCCTGTTTATTAATATCACCATGTGACGCTTTCTCAGAACCTGACTTGAAGTCGCCCTGTCACCGATCATACGTTGCCGGCCAATGAATAGTTACGATCATACAAGCTAGAGGTTTGTCAAACCTATGGTACCACTATGCTATCGTCGGTATAGTCACGTCAAACTAACTGGTTCAGCGGTTTATGAAAGGGGCTTACCGTGATCTTTTGAATATATGGCACATGACTGAAATGATATAATACAACAGTTCAATAGCAATTAATTGTATTAGTGTTCACTGATGTAATTGTTCTATGAGTGTTAACAAGATTGAATAAGAACTTGTCTTATTACATTATGCTAATCAATGTGTGAGTGGTGTTGTTATCATGAAATTATGTTATCATGATTACCATTCCTTGTTTCCCATGAAGTCACCCCTGTTGTCACTAAGCTGTGTTAAGATCAAATCTTAACTGCACTTAGTGACTCAGGTGTTGTATGATAATTGTTTCATATTCCCTTGTAGTATGTATGAAGTTGTAAGTTAAGTATTATAAGCACTTGTCTTATTATACTTAATTCCCTTGAATTGAATGATTGTAATAAGATGTGTTATCTTTATATCATTCTCATGTTTGTTATTGTAATCATGCTCCTTGTACTTGTTTCTGTGTTAGTTCTTGTAAGAATAACTAAGTGTTGTAAGAGATAATCATACAACTATGTTATTCTATTGTATTAATGAGTTATGATATTATAATATCATAATCATCTTATTTTCTCTGTCATCACATAATCATACAAGCATTCATACAATGATATATGATAATAAGCAATTTAATATCAATTAATCAAAGTATTAACAAAATGTAAGCAAAACTTTTAAGTAATTAAAAGTAAAGCATGTTTCTCAGCCCCGTGAGTTTAAAATCAGTAAAGATTAAAGAAAAGGGGCATATGAACTCACCTTGTAGTTGTAGGGTTGACTTAGCTTAAAAGAAAGAAAACACGCTCTCTTTGTTGTTCTTGATGTTGCTTTCACAATCCTGTATTGATTTCACATTGCATTTGAGTTATAAGTGTTGAGTGTAATTGTTCACATGTGTGTGTTGGTACTAACCCTAAAGTTGGCTAACACCCGTAAGTTGTGGTCTTTATTCGGCCCGGTGTCCGTGTTGTTGATTTTATGCTCCTTCAAACCCAACGTGTCAATATTATTAAAAATTCTAAATATACCACTTAGGTTTCTCATGAATGATTGTAAATCTTTAATGTATTGAGTCTAATCAAGTGTTATAATTTCTCAAAATGTATCAATACTCCCAATTTGTCACCTTTGTATTTACTTGAGTTTATCATGATGCTATAATCTCTAATCCAATTAACCTTATGAAATTTATTTAATTGTTTTGATGACCAAGTTACCGAATAGGTGTGTTAACCAACTTGACCACAACATCGAATTGGACTAGTTAGTTGGGTCCAATAATTGTCGTGGGCTATTATTGGGGTGTGGGCCGAACAAGGCAATTGGGCCAAAGGAGTGGAGTTGGGCTGTTTATGGATCTTGGGCCGAATTATACAAACTGTTGGGCTAAGTGGATTTAATTTGGGCCGTAGGGATTTGACTACATGCAACCAGTTGGGCCGAACTAGGGAATATATGGTTTGGCTTCAAAACTTGCAATGCGGAAACAGCGAACCTAGGGGTGACTTGTCTGAGGTTCGTGAGCCACAAGCATGGTTGTAAAAGTCGCTAGGCGCTCTTAGGTCGGAACAGGTCCTTGGAGCGAGTAATCGGAGAGTACTCGGCCCTAGGCGGGAGTACTCGGGTTATACGCAGGAAGTACTCGGCCTCGGAACAACTCCTTGGAGCGAGTACTCGGAGAGTACTCGGCCTTGAAGACCGACTTTTACAACAGTGGCCACAAGGGTTAAAGGGTTCGTGGATTCTGCACTAAGGTTCGCTGCATGTATTCTAAGGTTCGATTAGCTTGGGGTTCGACTGGCTTCGGTGACACAAAGGTTTGCATCATTGCATGATGTGTATGTAAGGTTCGTTCAGGTCGAGGTTCGCCGCTCAGGACCGGCTTCATCAAAGGTTCGGCTCTTCAGGGTTCGGCTAACTGGCAAGGAAGGTTCGGCATCCAGGGATTCGGCTGTGCAGAGATGGTTCAGCCAGTGAGGGTTCGTCAGTCCTGATGGGTTCGTAGGGATGGTGGGGTTGATGCATGGGTTCGCCTGAAAAAGAAATGGTTCGCAAGCCTGTAGGGTTCGGTCTTCGCTACTGGTTCGGCTGTTCAGCGGCTCAAGGGTTCGGCCGGTGCTGCCACCTAAGGTTCGGCCACTAAACCCGCCCCCCTCGAACCCTGTTCACCATTTTCATCTTTGTCGAACCCAAGCAACTCCAACTCATTTTCTCTCTCCTGTTGGTCGATACTAACCCTGGTGGTGCTCGAACAAAAGTCTAGGGTCGTGTAAGCCGCGGTTTTAAGAGATTGGTCGAACAAAACCCATAAAAACCCTAATTCCCGTGATGTTCCTTGAATCATACCTCGATTTTGGACGATGAAAACTTCAGATCCCTTGTACTTCTAGGTAGAGGAAGTCAAGAGCTTCACGTGGGTTCAAGAATCACCCGATTTCGTTGAGAAACGAAGGAGATGTGACGATTTGAAGTTGGATTCTTGAGTGAGAGTGAAAGGTTCGTGAATGTGATGTTTGAGAGATGTTGGCTGATGAGAATGAGGGAAAAACACCTCATTTAGGGCTTTTATACTACGGGTGATGTTCGGGTTCATTTCGGTGGCTTGGTTTGCGATTTCGTCGCGTATCCGGAATTTTACGCGTAGTTTAAATGTAATAAATAAAAGAGTGTTATTTAAATTATTTTGATGAGTTTCAAAATTGTAAAATGTTAAACATTTTATTTTATTAAATTATTATCGATCATGACGTGTTTTCGTTTTTCGTTTCGTCGAATCGCATCACCATCGCGCGTATTCGTTCGAATCGTCATTCGAACGAACACGACAATGGTTTTGCTTTCCGACTTTTGTTTTCTACTTTCCAGTCATCATTTCAGAACGTTAAACTCACAGATATGTTTGTGTGAATCGTCACCCACGCAAACACACTGTCAGTTCGTTATTCTGAAACGACACTGTGAATTATGTTTGAATTGTGTTTTCTCACTATCGGACTCAACTAAACATCCTGATATCACATTGTTTTCACATTGAAATGTCGGCCATCTGTTTCATGTCATCTATGGATATCAGATCGCAACCGATTTGTTTCTGTTTTTCACTTGAACGCTGTGGTTTCTCATGATTTGTTGTGTTAACTGTACTTAAGTTTTCACTTAACTACACACAACTAAAGTTTCAAATGTCTATTGTACTTAAAGTATTTAAGTTTACACAAAAATACGTACAATTGATGCTTGTATTTAGAATTATAGTAATACAAGTACTGTTCACAATCACGTATGTACACATAGTTACTGTAGCTAGTACACGTACCGTACGGACTTGCCGGCCGGTCAGGTACTAGTTGTCACACACACCCCAACTTAATGGCGTAAGCGAGAGGATAAATCGCACCCTACTTGATATGGTCCGATCGATGATGTGTAGAACTAACTTGCCTCACTCCTTTTGGAGTTTTGCTCTTATGACCGCCGCCCGCATTGTAAATCTGGCACCGACTAAGAAGGTAAACAAAACACCATATGAGATATGGTTTGACACTAAACCCAATTTGTCTTACCTTAGGGTATGGGGATGCTATGCATATGTCGCTAGAGATTCTGATGACAAGCTTGATCCTCGAGGCGAAAAGGTTGTTTTCGTCGGATACCATAACAGAAGCGGATATTATTTCTACCATCCTGATGCAAACTTGATTTCCATCAAAAGGAAGGGTCACTTTCTCGAGAAAGAATTTCTTGATCGAGGAACTGGAAGCAATATTGTGGATCTCGAAGAAATTCAAGAAACGCAAACGACCGCTGACGAAGTCGGAACGTCTGATCAACAAGAAGTTGTTGCTAATGAATCAGACATAAACACAAGCATTCGTAGAAGTAGCAGGACTCACAATGCTCCTGATAGATACCTTTGGCATCTTGATGGTTCTGAAGTCCTGGTAGTAGCTGAGCTTGATGACGAACCTACTAACTACAAATCTGCTATATCAGATCCAGAATCTGCGAAATGACTCGATGCCATGAATTCCGAGATGCAATCCATGCGTGACAATCAAGTCTAGGACTTGGTTGAGCTACCCCCCGGTTCACGGGCAGTAGGGAGCAAATGGATTTTCAAGAGAAAAACTGACATGCATGGAAATGTTCATACCTATAAAGCACGGCTTGTTGCAAAGGGTTTCACTCAAACTCAAGGTGTTGACTATGATGAAACTTTTTCACCCGTTGCTATGATCAAATCGATTAGGATATTACTTGCCATAGCTGCATATTATGACTATGAGATATGGCAAATGGATGTTAAACTGCTGGTCTGAATGGACATCTTTCTGAAGATGTCTATATGGTTCAGCCTGATGGTTTTATTGATCCAAAATATCCAAGTAAGGTATGTAAACTAAATAAGTCCATTTATGGACTCAAACAGGCATCTCGCTGCTGGAATATTCGTTTTGATCAAAAGATCAAAGAGTTTGGCTTCATCAAAAACGAAGATGAACCTTGTGTTTACAGAAAGGCTAGTGGGAGCACTATATCATTCCTCATCTTGTATGTGGATGATATACTGATTATTGGAAGCAACATTCCTATGGTTAACGAAGTCAAGCACTGGTTGGGAACTTGTTTTGCAATGAAAGATCTTGGAGAAGCAGCTTACATTCTTGGAATAAAAATCCACAGAAATAGATCTAAACGGCTTCTAGAGCTGAGTCAAAGTACATACATAGACAAAATGATGACACACTTCAACATGGAGAACTCCAAGAAAGGGACTATTCCCATGACTAAAGGAACCGTGTTGAACAAATCGCAATCTCCTTCAACGGACATTGAAATTAGGCGAATGCAAGCAATTCCATATGCCTCAGCGATTGGTTCTATTATGTATGCCATGTTATGCACTAGACCTGACGTCTCGTATGCTTTGAGCATGACCAGTCGTTTTCAGCAAAATCCTGGCATTGCCCATTGGACTGCAATCAAGAACATTCTGAAGTACTTGAGAAGAAATAAAGAAATGTTTCTTATATTTGGAGGAGTGGAAGAAGAGCTCACTGTAAGGTGTTACACCGATGCTAGCTTCCAGACTGACCGAGATGACTCTCGCTCACAATCAGGTTTCATATTCACTTTCAATGGAGGAGTTGTCTCCTGGAAAAGTTCCAAACAGAGTGTAATAGCGGATTCAACTACCGAATCTGAATATATTGCTGCATCGGATGCGGCAAAGGAAGTTGCTTGGATAAAGAAGTTCATAGCTGACCTCGATGTGGTTCCAAGTATTCGGAAACCTATCGAAATCTTTTGTGATAACACAGGTGCTATAGCTCAAGCCAAAGAGCCCAGGTCTCATCACAAATCCAGGCACATTTTGAGAAAGTTTCACTACATACGGGAAATAGTGGAACGTGGAGACATCATAATAAGCAAAGTGGACACAGATCAAAACCTAGCAGACCCGTTCACTAAGCCCATGACTCAGGACAAGTATGATCAGCACAGAAATGCGATCGGGCTTAGATTTGCTAGCGATATGTTTTGATTTAGTATTTGGATGTACGAACATATAAACAGTTATGCTGTTAAATTCACTTTTGATTTACTGGTTTAAATGCAATTATGAATTTTATAACTGTGTTCGTTTTTTAATACGTTTAATCCATGAATATTGTATTCTTAATTATCCGTAGTCGGACAGACTCGTGGGAACAACTCTGAATTAAGACTATTCTGGATTTGGTCTCTAAGTAGTTGACTACCAAATTCACAGACATCATTATGAATGATGTTGAATGTAACTCGCTTCAAATCATCTCCATGGATCTTAGTCATGAGATGTTTTTTAAATTGGTAAACTCATCTCGTATCCTCTGACCTGAGATATATACTAGAAATTTCGTTTACTAAGGGACATTCTTTGATCATTGTCAACCGTTGTCGCGTAACTGCCAGTCATAAAGGCTTTGATTGGGAATGGTTCTGAGGTTCAGTGGGAGTTGTATATAATCAAGATTGGGATTCTGTACTCTTACATATTTCATGTAACGGTTAGACATTATGGCGCCCTCGTTGATTCAAACTGGTGAAGTGTAAGGCCTTACCCAAACTGACTGTGTGTTTGATTGGACCACTATGAATCTAAATCGAGAACAATAATAATTGAACGTCATATGAGAATGAATAAGATCCATGTCTCATTGTTTCAATTGATGTCTTTTACAGAAAGGATAGATGACAACAATTACCATAAGTCTAATATCCTGCTATAGTAACACGATAATTTGGTTAATGACTTTAAAGTGTCATACCTTGTTAGGAGCAGTTATGTGCAGCTAGAGCACCGCTGACTGTCAACGTTTATTTTATCGATATCCGTCCAAGTGGGAGATTGTTGGATTTATATGTATTGACCCGATAAGTTAACGTAACTAGCCGAGCTGTGACCCGTAAGAGTTACACCTTGGTCAACGAACATTAAATCCACTTAACTTGATTAACTGGTAATCACAAACGGATTTATAATTTATAATTGTTATAAATTATATATAAGTTTAATTACTTATTTAATTAAACTAATGGTGTTGGGCTTGATGTTGTGTATTGGACCTAAACTAACCCGATGGGCTTTAGGATCTAAAAAGTGATTAATATAAGATTAACAGGATTAATCTTAAGAATCCCTAATTGTTTTTTGGCCGCATCACATCAGAAGAAAAACCTTCTTTTCTTCCTGGCTGCCGTCGAAGACAAGAAAAACAAAACACAAGAATTTTGTGTTTTACTTTGTTTTGGTTTTGTTGGGATTGCTGCCACAAAACAAAAAAGAATTTTTTTTTTTTGTCAAAGGCATTAAAAGAAAAACCAGTTTGTGCTTCCCGGTCAACCACCTTCTTGCTTCCATTGTGAACCAGGATCCCGTTCGTGCTCGTGTTCTAGCATCCGTTCGTTGAACCTCGGTGTCTCAAACGGTTAATCATTAACCGAAAGGGTATAATCTTTTCTCATCGGTAGATTAGATTAGTTAATATTATATCTGTGTTTGTATGTTTGTAACCATTATCCTGATTGGGAATTTTAAAAGTGTTAAAGTTTGAAACCCTAATTCCGTTGCATTATATTAAATATAGATTTAATATACTAATTGGTCAAACTTGTTTTACCTAAAAGTCAAACCGAATACCACTATGACTCCCAACAAAGAGATTGGGCGGATGTTTTTTTAATGAAACGTCTTCTGAAAAACAAACAGTCTGAAACCTCCAACCTCTGCTCGTGGTCTGCGCGGCGCAGATAAAAGAGGCCAGAAAGAGCTTTTTGAAAAAAACAAACACCCCTTAGGTGATTAACAATACGCAAAAACTAGAAAAAATGTAATAGACTAACAAAGCACCAAAAATCCAAAATCAAATTTTAACAGAATAGCAACAGATGAGGAAAATAGATAATGGAAGCAAAATTACCTCTAATGAGACTTTGAAACTTTTTGATTGAGTACTGAAATCAAACATTTGAAAATCGATTTGTCGACTGAGACGATTGCTCTTTCATATCTATTTCGAAATCCGATTTGTCGATTGTTCTTCCCTAAGACTCGTGACGACTACTCATTGGCTCATCCTTCATGCAATCATACCGGTCGCTTAAAAATTAAGAATGGTTTGAAATTTGAATAGTCGAATGGAATGGAGCATTTAATTGGGCCTTAGAAGGCTTGTTGGGCTAATAATGAAATGTGTGAGAAAAACCCAAAAAAAATACATATAATATATATTTTTAAAAGAAATTTCGAACAGCGCTCGATCATCCGGGATCACCCTGACAAATAGATCAAATTTCCACCAAAAGAACAAAATACGACAGGAAACCTATAACTAGAAAACCACCAGATTCAACCCAAAACAATATTTACTTTATCTGAGACCTTAACCCAATGGCTTATTTTTTTGTATATAAACTCTGAATTTATTTTGAAGTAAATCAATTAAAAATACATAAAAAAAAAGTTGCCCATATTTATATAAACCCAATTTCAAAGGCAGGTCACCAATAAAAAATCCTTTAAAGTGCAATGTTAGGATTCTTTAATTTATCATTTTTATTCCTTAATTTAAAAAAAAAAAAACACTAAGTCTACTGTTTATATAACCACGAGAATGGTTACTCGTCCGAGTCTACTGTCTATTTTGGAGCCGAAAATCTTCTACAAGCAATCTTTTTTTTTCCTTCCCCCTTTTATAATAGATATAGAGGTAAAGTTTGTGTATATTACTAAATATAGTGATTGTTGGTTACTCGTCCAAGCCAGAGATCCCAGATTTCCTTAGCCGACAAACTCTTTTGCGATGACTCCTCCCTTGTTTATGCTGTTCCCACTCGTATGCCCCTCTAAGCACCTTATTCCCACATGCCTACAAGTAAACTCAGTTACTATTTTTATCAATTGCAAATCACCACAAAGGAAACACACAAAGTGTAACTTTAAGAAAAAGGACCGTTTGGTAGCCTCTTAATATTCGTTAAGAGGCTACCTCTTATCTTTTAATAGATCATAGTTTCTGAATGATTAAGAGATAACATTAATATGCAGTATCTAAACCATTCAGACTAAAGGCTATCTCTTAACTATTAAGAGAGCATGAACCATTAAAAGGTAGCATTTTAATGACTATTAAGAGGCTAACAATCAGCCACTCACTTATAAATGAATTAACTCGATGCCAAAAGGGAATAACAGAAAACATTAGCTCAAGGAAAACAAGTAAAAAGGGTCAAAGGCTGTTCAGAGTGATTTTTAAAAAACCTAACCTATTAATCAAATGAATAATTTTGATCAGAAGGTTGATCTTTATAGAAAAATATAATTTTAAAGTCATATTTTGACATGCTTAAGTACTTGCATAAAAAAATTTAAAAAATTAAAAAAAAAATTGGGCAAAAACTCGTTACCCAGCCGTCTAACTTGCCCACTGTGCTAATCCTATAAGATACCATTACCATATTGAAAAGTAGCTTCTATCATATCTGACATTAAATGTTAAAGGGATATTGTTCATTGGGACTTTGGGAGGGGGTCAAGGGCCTATAAACCCTAGCAGGCTAGTAGCTCATGAAACAAGTAAATACACAAGCATGGAACTAACCTTGCATATGTGTTGTGTCCATAAATCCCTTTCCATCAATTTTAATCCCTTAATATCATTTCTAGCATCAAAGTCGCACTTTATATCTTTTTCAAGATGAGCTTTGATTATTTGGATTGATGGTTTAACCACATTTGCAGTCCATGACTCTTCAGTGAAACCTGAAAATAAGTAAGCCAGATATTATTGAAGTGAAGGCGTTCCTCCATCAGATAAATTTGAAGTGTCCATATTATTGAAGTCCCAGTGGAAGATCCATATTATGGACTGGTTTTTTATGAAATATTACAGATTTGATCCCAACTGTTCCCAAAGAAAAGTTATGGATTTTGTTTTTTTTTTAGTTAAAAGAAATAAAATGGTCCTCTCATATCCGTTTAGCGACTATCTGTAACCAAATATGTTAAGATACGGCAAAAGGTTGGAACCAAATCTGTAGAATTTCTATAGCAAGGACCCAATCGATAATATGGACATACGACACGAACCATCTGCGCAATTAACTTTTCCTATATCCCATGAAAACCGCAACAATTCCATTCTCAGGAAATATTTCAACTTAAAGTTACATATTTGCTCATTATAAAAAATATTTGAACTCTTAATTTTGAAGTTTATTTAGAAATTCAAGATAGTAAAGCACTTCACTTGAAACCAAAATGGAACTGAGAAAATAACAAGATACCATAGACTTCTACTAAACTTTAAAAGGGATGGGACCAAAAGACATACATGAGAGACATTTTGTTGCATCAACATAATGTATGTTCCACCCAAACAACGTCTGCAGCCTATTAAGCCTTCTTTTCTGGGAAATAATATAATTAGAAGTTTCAAATTAGAGACGATCATTACAAGAGTTGAATAAAATATGTAAATCTTTTGAGTCTATGACAAATAATGATAATAAAAGTCAGAAGGATGGATGAATCGTGTAAGTTAGAGAATGGGTCAAAACAATTTCAGGTTTAATTTAGTCATTTTTAGTACATATTAAAACAAACCATATGTGTCAAGGACTCGGGACAAACATTTTTTGTCTTTTGAAATATACATACATAATTTTTGTGATAATTTTGATTATAAAAATAATATTATTACACTAACAATCTAAATCTCCAATAAAAAACTCAGCACTCATGAGCCTTTTTAATGATTAAAATGAACTTTGGACTAATTTCAACCATTCTTACACTTGATAAAATGTTTTTATAAAATTTAACAAATAAGTTAAAAACTACTTCTAGTCATATTTATATCATTTTTTATATTTATTAGTGATTAACAATAATTAAACTTATAAAATAAGAATAAAAATATAAAAATTTTACATTTTACAGGAGCTTAGAGTTACAAGAAGTGTTTATGAATTTTGTGAGATTTTATAACTTATTTGGACCCATTTCCCTATTAACTATTCTTCTATTTTACTTGTTTCAGATAAAACAAAAATGTAACATAAGAAAATAGGTCAAAACCACAACTCAAAATAAATAACCATGACTAATAAAAAGTGCAGCTTAAATATTAATCACCTGACGACGAACAAGCCTTCTGGTATTCAGTTTAACTCTGTCAACAGCATCTTGAAGAAGCTGTTTCAGCGGGTTTTCTCCAGATGTACTCAAAATTGTGTTCATGTTTTCTTTTAACTTCTCAACAGATGTAACTGCCAACCCTTGAGAAAGATAAACTCTTAAAAAATCCTCAAACTCCCTGACACCAATCGCTTGCCTTAGACCTCGAGTGTAAACAGCATCAGGGTTAAAAATTTCATATACCTCCTGAAGTAAACCTGAATTGACCATCTGATCTACCCTTTGATCCACATATCTGTCTATAACAGGGACAGAAGCATCCACACATATAAAACAACAATTGTACCTCAAATTATCAGCATCCCCCCAGTTCTGCTCATCCGCATGAAAGATTATAATTCAGTGAAATAATTAAGATTATTTCACATGAAATTGGGGGGGTTTCCCCAGTACAATCAAGTAAGCTGATTTCAATTATTCATATTCACAGTATGTAGATGAGTAGATCTATTGGTTTCAACAATTTACTGTATAGTTGTATACGGATCCATTTAGATTATATTTTATCTCTATTAGGTCAAACATGTAAAAAGATAAAAAGTAAACATATCAAGCAGGTCAAAAGTCAACCAGAATGCACCTTTTTAATGCATACACCACCTCATAAATTGGTTTTATTAAAAAAATATATTGTTATTGAAATAATATAACTTTTATATATATAATTGACTAATTATTTGAAGAAAATAAAAAAACCATAAATAAAAGGTATTGTGGGTCAACCTGATCCGTATAAAAATCCAACCTCTTTGACCTGAGCCCATTTTGACCCATGATCACCCCCCCCCCCCCCCCCCAAAAAAAAAAAAAAAACCTGCCCACCTAGCCAACAATAAAAATCTTGTTTCAGAAGAATAAGCAGCACTAACCTCCGTAGTTTTCTGAAGATATTTGCTAGGAAGGACACCAGAGGATGTATATAATTGAAGGTATTGACTAATCTGCATAAGTAAATTGACAATTGACGTGTATTCGTAGTTTACAAAATTAAAGAGGCGTGAATGAAAATCACTCATACAGAGGTCATGAGCCACACTATCAAAACATTTTTTATAAATCAATCCGCTTGCCTTTCTATGGTCATTTGGATGAATTCTATTTGCAGCAACCGGATCAATAGCCTTGAGACTTTTGTAACTATAGCTAATATTGTCTTGCTCTGACGCAAGTTGAATATGTGGTTCTTTGTCTCCTGTTTATAAAAAGGGTGATCATCAATTCATGTCAGCGTTTTAAAAGTAAACAGGACTTTTAGTCAAAAAATGTTGATGACCATAAGTTTCATCTAAGCATTTGTCATCTGTATCTCCAAGTGATTCATCTAGAAGGAATCGACTCACAAGTGCCTGTAAATAGCACAAAACAAGGGACAAAACTAAAGATTGATGAAAATGCAAATAAAAAAAAACCCATCAATTAAATTTTCAAAAACAATAAATTCCATTTACCTGAATGTAGTAATTTGTTCCACCAACAATGACTGGCAAATGATTCCTGGATATTATATCACTGATGAGCTGAAATTCATTTGAGGATGTTTTTACTGTACTTATAAAGAATCACATATTTTGATAATTAAACTCATTCGCATACAGTTCAAAACCGGTGCAATAAACACCCATACCATTAAAACATTAAAATAATCATAAACCCTTCATCCAAAATATCAAGATCAATCAAATTGCAGAACAGCTGGTTACTAGTTGATGAATAAGCAATATTAGTATTTTTCATATTTTCTTATGAAAACAAAGATCTAAAGACAGAAATATAAGTACCGTTCTGTGCACATGAAATTGACAATGCAGTTCAATTCAAACACAAGCTAAGATAGAATCTCAATAGAACCACTACATTGGCAATCAACTGATACACACTGATATAGGGATGTAAACTAGGCTAGGGGATCGGTTCACTAAAATCTTGAATCGAGCACAAGTTTCACTTAAAGCCTAACTAGGCTCGTGAGCTTAACAAGTCTGTGATTTATATAATTTCTATTTATACATTAAATACATATTTGCATATTATTAATTAATGTATATAATATAATGATAGAAGTAACTAAATAATCTATATTATGATGCGCACACACACACACAGGTCAAATACCATAAAAAAACCAACATATTTTCTGTTTTCATAAAAACCTCTCAACAATTTTATATACATATAAAACCAACATAATTTCTGTTTTTCCTCATATGCTTCCCTCAACAATTTTTTACACATAAAATCTTGAATCGAGCACAAGTTTCACTTAAAGCCTAACTAGGCTCGTGAGCTTAACAAGTCTGTGATTTATATAATTTCTATTTATACATTAAATACATATTTGCATATTATTAATTAATGTATATAATATAATGATAGAAGTAACTAAATAATCTATATTATGATGCGCGCACACACACACAGGTCAAATACCATAAAAAAACCAACATATTTTCTGTTTTCATAAAAACCTCTCAACAATTTTATATACATATAAAACCAACATAATTTCTGTTTTTCCTCATATGCTTCCCTCAACAATTTTTTACACATAAAAAACCAACACACTTTTGGTTTTTCTCCAAAAATTCCTCAACAATTTTTAAGCATTAAAGTCCTATTACATTATAATTTGAACCAAAATGTGAAAGACAATTTTAATACAACTCAGGAGCTCGAGCGAATATCCGCCCTGTTTTTGGCTCTATTTCTAACACTCCAACTCAACTTGTGGGTAGTTTTTCAGTTTCGAATTCGGCTCGTACTCAGCTCGTTGATAATTTATTAGTCATTAATTTATTTATTTACATTTTTAACTTATATGTGTGTGTTTGTGTATTTTATTATTATATTATCATTTTTATATTTAACATAAACTTGTTTAGTAAATTAGTTTGATGCCAAACCTGAGCTTCACTTATCGCTCGCAAACATAAACAAGTCTATTATTTATATAATTAAAAGTATCATATATAATTATATAAAATTAAAACCAATATAGCTACAAGTCAAGCTCGAGCTTCAAAAAATTACTAGCAAGTTGAGCTCAAGCTTGAGATCCAGTAAGTTAAACGGGCAAAGTTCAAGCTCCTGCTAATTAATGGTTTATGTAAGAAAATATGGAATCAACATAACAACGGGTACAAAACTTGTTTTAACTTCTTTTTTCCACAATTTTGTTTAAATTTAACATGATAAAAAATATAATTTATAAAAAATCGTTGTGAAAATTAAGAGACTTTTATAAGTAAAAACAAAAAGCCTGGTTCGGGTTTGACCTGGCTGGTTTATACCATGTACATGCTTCATGAGTAAAAATACAAAAGAGAAGAACTCACAGGAATCACGAAATCCCTAAAATCCTTTGCAGTAAACTCGACCCTAGGGCTGATTGTACCCAACAGATGATGTGGAACTCCTACATAAACATATAATCCCAAAATGAACAACAATTCATTAATACATGAACATAACAGACATTGCAAGTAACAGTAATGAAAATTTTACATCAGATTGTACTCAGAAATCGATCGAACCTTTCTGATCGTGAATTGGAACTTTATTAGTCAACACATCCAATCCTTCATACACCTAATTCAAAGTTCATGATACAGATAATAAATTACGTATGCATAAACTTTTTTGAATTATTTTTGTGCAAACCTGCATAGAATCTGCGTTAATGATTTCGATTGGGAATTGTGAGGCTAGGTCAATGGCGAGACGTGATTTGCCGGAACCAGTTGCTCCCATTATCACCACTACTTTTGGTTTCGGATTCGAGGCTTTAGGGTTTTCTTCTTCGTCTACTTTGTGGTTCGGAGATCCATTAGGGTTTGTGAAACTGTCGCTCTCCATTTCTCCCTCCGTCTTCCGATGACGCCCACGGAATAATTAAATCATAAATGGGTAACAGTTAAAAAGCCCTTTGTTTAACGATGATTTGTGGTTTAGTTATTAGTTAGCCGTTAAAAAAAAAACAAAAAACTACGGCGTTGACTATAACAAAAACCGAAAAAACCGAAAAAGCCGAACTGGAATCAAATTAATCGAACCGAACAAATGATCGAAAAAACCTGAAATTGAATTTTTCGGTTTGGTTTCTGTTTTTCATATTTTGAAAACCGAAAAAACCGAACCGATTTGTAATCTTATTTAAAAATTAATACACATTTATATATGTTGCTATTTTTATACTTTCTTAACGGGATAAAAACACATAAAGATTCTACCGTTTGAGATAATAAAGATTCGGATTAAAATAACTCTATCATTCTAAAAGATGAAAATCGTAATTATTTCATATTTAATTATTTACTTTTGATTTTTTTTAAATGTAAGAACATGATTATAATTATTTAATTTTATTTTGATTAGTTATTGTTTGATCAATTAATTTATGAATTATCTATTGTTAAACATGTTTGCTTTTTTAATATTGAATATGAGAGAGAACAAAAAAAAAACCAAAAAAACCGAAAAAACCAAAAACGAACCAAAACCGACAAAAAAAAAACCGAAAAACCAAAAACCAAATGGTTGCTAAGAACTAAAAACCGACTATGTCGGTTTCGGTTTTAGCCAAAAACCAAACCGGACCGAAACGAGCACACCCTAGCGTTACCCCCCGCCCGTTGCGGCGGTACCCCTTATTTTATATGATAAAAACATGATTTCAAAATTTAAAAATCAAATAACATAAACTTGTTAGTACATCGTAAAACTTTAACACAAAACTTTTTAAAAATATTAGTAAAAAAATAAAAGTTCACTAAAATTTGCATCACACAATATGAAAAAAAAGGTCAAGACATATCATTATGTTAAAAATGTTATTCAAATATAACGATGATAGTATTATAACAATTATCAAAATACAAAAATAAAATAGTTAAAACGCTGTGAATCAAATAATTTTATAATATTTTTTAATTATGATAATAATACACATAACACACATAACATACCCAGTGAAATCCCACTTATTAATTATAATAATAATAATAATAATATATTTTCATATTATATTGTTATAATATATAAATATTTTATTATAATAATAATTATATAATATATTCTAAAGCTGTAGTATAATAGTATACAAGTTAGAAGTTTATTCTTCGGTGTTAAATAATATTTAACTAGGGGTTACCCGCGCGTTGTCGCGGGTATTCCGTCTCGATTCCGTGTATTAAAACGTGAATATGTGTTGTCACTACGACGCAAAGCCTTAATGGTAGCCATTGTAAATATGTCCATTATGCCGATATGAGTATTTTATTATGATAGCGTTAGCAACAGAATATCTCCATTAAGATTAAACAATCATATCGAATTGAGTATAATTTGTTTCTCCCTTAAGATTAAACAATTCTATCGAATTGAGTATGATTAGTAAAACAAACCATAAAAAAAATCATTTACGTTTTCTAATTATTATTATTTTAATACTATTATTTAACTTTTAATGAGTATTTAATTATTATTAGGTAAATATTACTATTAAATCTAAATCGTTCGTGAACTAATTACGATCAAAATAATATACAAATGATACAAATATTCGATAATGTACAAACACGTTATAGGCTTGTGAATAACGCGCAAAATTTTGTAACCGTTTGGGTCAAAATACATATAAACGTTCGTGAGGTCATTGCGATCAAATTAATATAATCATGATTGTTGTCCGATAACTTAATCAAATGTTAAAATCATGTGAACATTTAAAATATGTTAGTAAAGTGAGATAGGGCTTTAAAAATAATAGTTAAAAGTTTAGGGTTAAAAACGAAATATTCAAATTAGGTCAAAATCTTTGGAATGAGTTAGTGAAGCTTTTGCCGCGGTTTGTTTCTTTTTTGCCACGGTTCCATTCTTTTTGTAGTGATTGTGGTTTTTTGTGCCGCGGTTTCGCCATTTCAAACCTAATTTTTTGCTGCGGTTATTATTAGCCGTGGTTGAAACTAATTTTGTGCCACATTTTTCCCCATAAACAACAAAAAGTTTTAAATAGAAAATTATTATTATTGTTCACTCGAAATGATTGCAGTTTGTAAGTGGTGACAACATCATGAATATGAAAACGTAAACAAAAAACTGGTTACAACTGTTGTCAATCCATCCTAAAACAGTAAACCAAAATGTGTGCAAAAGTTTTGACTATTAGTTATTTAATTATTATTATTTAATTATTATATAACAGTTAGTATATTAGTATTAAAAAATAAAATTATTTAATTATTATTATTACAGTTTTAAGCAGCCGTTTTTTTACCAAACATCGGTTATTGAATAATTATTTATATTTAATTAATATTTATGATGTATAATAATCATTATTTAATTATTATTAATATTTAATTATTATTACTATTCACTCGTAATGATGTCGTTTGTTAAATGTATATATAGTAATTCCTAAATTGGACAATATTACAACACACATTATATGATATATAATTCATTGGTTGATGTTTTATTTTGCTTTTTGTTATTAACTAGAGGGTTCCTCCGCGCGTTACGACGATAACCTTATATTTAACATGAATAAAAACATGATCTTAAAAATTGAAACTCATATAGCATAAAAATTGAAACAACACCTATGATTCTTCTCCTTTTGACAATAACCGTTGTCATTGTTTTATAGGATTCAAATGGTATGCTCCTTATCTTATCATCATTCTTTAACACAGTGTTGCTACTTCCTGTTCTTTCTTATCTGACTGAGTATTCTCTTTCTTGAAGAAATCTTTTCCACTTTTAATCACACCCATAGTAGCTAAAGTGTCCCCTAAGCATTCTGTTCTCATGATTTCAAAAACCCTCTGGCTAATCTGGTCAGATAAGCATGTTTTAGTTATTGTAGGTTGCATATAAACAGTTTTTTGGTCCAAATTAGTATCACAGTTTCAATGAAAATGCATGTATATGTGCACAAATGTACAATCTCCAACTTTTTTGTTGCAATTATTGACTTTTAACAACATTAGTGGTCAACAAAACGTCCTTTAAACCATCAATTTCAATTCAATATGAAGGGGAAAAAACAGCAGCACCAGCAGCAAATTCCAAAAAGAAAAAAAAAATTAACAGACCTAGAAGGCGTGACGTGCTTTACAACCCATCAACTGCTATATTACACAATTGCGGTTGGCTCTTTAAATCCGCGTTTAATCTAATCATTCATACAATATTTGTATAATATTCATTTTATTGATTTGGATTGAGACTTGCTTAATTCCTTTTGATTGAAAACCAACTGATCATTGATGAGGTTTTGTTAATCTTTGTATCATTGGATAGTCAATGTGTTTATGCTCAAATTCAAATATTCATTGATATATTGAATTCCTTTTGTGTTTCACTATATTCAGATTGATTAAAAATGAAATGAAAGTTAGGCTTCTTACTATGGTGACTTCAATTTTGTAGTGCAACACTTGATTTTTGGTGACTTCAATTTTGGGGTGCAACACTTGATTTTTTTTATTGTTTCACCTATGATTACGGTGTATGGGAAGGGGTGAATATTCACACACCTGGATGCAGTATCTTCTCAGAAAAGGATCACTTAACATATTTTCTAATATCCTAGATGCTATAAATGCTAAATAATGAAGTAGATAACTCTAAATAATTTTGGTTTTGTTTTTGTTCATTGGAGTTGTTTTGTTATGCTAATTTCATCAAGTGAGAGCTAATGCATATAAAGATGAATGTGAATTCATGATCCAGCAGGTTCAAATAAGTTTAGAAATTTTGAGGGTTTGAATGCCTCGGGTTTAATGACTCAGGAATATGGGGCAACTGGTTGATTAAAAGCATACTACTGGTATTTTCTTGCAGTACATTCTCGTTTGTATATATAATTTGTAAATTGTTATACGTATGTATTATAATTTCTTTGTTTTATTGTTAGGATGTGATTGAAGATGTGAGGCAAATCCTGCTATACATAAGAATTTTGGTAAGAAAATGAAGTGGGTTCAACTTGAAATAATTGTAAAGGTCAGTTCTAGATTATAATGCAATAACATGCAGCATGATTATAATTTGTATGTTTTGTTTAATTTCCTTATCAGAAGCTAATATATTATATGCATGTATTATAATTTTTATGTTTTGTTGCGAGGGTACAGTTGAAGAAACGAGTCAACTTTTACAAAAAGAGGCGAGCCATGTCATTTTGAGACATAATACAACATGATTTTGATTTTACTTACAAAAGAGCCTTGCGGAAAACAAAACATTTTTTTATTTACAATGATTGTTTGCAAGGATTTTTAAAAAGACAAGTTCGGTAATGGGTCAAAACGACTCCAACCCGATTGACCCATAAACTTTTCTTACGTACTATTACTTACAAAAAGGTAGTTTTCCGTTTGCCATGTTTGGCTACGGGTCTAAACGACTATGGCTAGGTTGATCCTAAACTTTTTTAGACCGCTAATATATATTATTTTAAATACACATAATTTCGGTGACGTGGTGAAAATATAGATTGATCACATTTTATAATGTAAATTGTTTATAGCTTTTTCTGGATTTTTTGGTGTATGGATTAACTATTACTCAATATAATCCATCATAAATAAATAAGTTAAAATTGTGATCTCTAATTATGAATATCGTTATATGTCGCATTTATCTTGGTCGTAAGCAATTTCAATATATCCTTCACTATGCTTATTGAATTTACCTTAGATGTTGACGGAGAAGAGGGTAATGAGACACAAGTTTTCTAAGAGGTATGTATATATTGTTTTTTGTGTTTTTTTTATACCTTTTCATTCTTATAAGTATTTCTAATTTAAAAATGTGTATTTTTTTTGTAGGAGATAGAGAATGTCTATAAAAGTGAACCAAGTGACTTGGCATCAAATAAGAAAAAGGTCCTTTGTTCTTGAGCATGTTTTTGGAAAACTTATTGTAACAAATTTACATTGATGAATTTGAGTGTAATCAATTGTCAAATATGTAATACATAAGTTTGTAGCATTTTTTAGATCATGAAGAAGTGTGTTGCTAATATAGAAAACAAAATTTTGCATTTCATTTTTCAAGTTTTTCTTGACTTTTTTTTATGGTATTGGAGGAATTTGATTAGAATCTTTGACCTCTCTCTTTAATTTAAAATAAATTAAGAGTATTGATATGTAATATTTTTCATTATTCAACCCGCGTAACACACGGGATTTAACCTAGTTATAATAATATATAATTATTGGTTGATGTTTTATTTTGCTTTTTATTATTAACTAGAGGGTTACTCCGCGCGTTGCGACGGTAACCCTATATTTAACATGAATAAAAACATGATCTTAAAATTTGAAACTCATATAGCATAAAGTTGTCTTACATCTTAAAACTTTAAATCAAAACAGAAAACATTTTAAAAAAATTGTAGATAAATAAAAAATGCCTAAACTTACATCACATAATTATATATAAGTCTCATTTATCCATAAAAATCAAAAACATAAGATTATATAATATTGTTATAATATTATTATTATACTAATTAATATTATAATATTTTTATTATTATTATAATATTATATTATTATTTTACTATTATTATTATAGTAATATTATTTTATAGTATTATTATTATATTAATATTATATTTTCAAATTATTATTATAATAATATTATATTATAATAATATTATATTATTATTATAATATTATTATATTTTAATATTAGTATTATAATAATATTATATTATTATTATACTATTAGTATTATATTTCTATTATTATAATATTACCTAGAAATTCGTTTTTGGAAGCTTGATGGCAAAAGATGAAATTTGCATAAAAGTAAGACATAGATGGTAATTTGTTAACTTAAAAAAATATTTTTACTGTTTACTAATCATTATATTTCAAATTTGTATATATAGTAATGTATATATGTTAATTGTATACCTAATTTGATAATAAGACAACTATTTCACAATTATTAATTATTTTTATTTTCTAACGTTATAGTATTTAGATAAAACTTAATAACATCTTATTTGAGAAAAATGCACAACAAATTTTTTTTTATATAATTTAGTTTTGTTTAATAATCTTTTCTTATTTTATTGTATCACTAATTTGATCTTGATCTTTTTATATTAGGATAAAACGTTAAGATGTTCATTAGATAGGTATTTATGTTTCAATAAGTTTCATTTAAAACTGATTCAGTCTACGTTTTACACAAAAAATTATTCAAAATGAGCTGGGATAATATGATTTTCCTTAAATATCTTTCATGTATATTAAGGCTCATTTTTAAAACTACTTGACATTTTTTCTTATTTTTTTGAATATGTTGCAAAATATTTTTTATCTATGTTTCAATTGTTTTTTTCCTTTTAATATTCCTTTTTTCCACGCAAGTTTTTTGTGATTTTTGATTTGTCGTAGAAAACTATTTTCTATTTACATTTTGATGTTAGAACCAAGAAAAATCAACTCGTCCTGTTGCGAAGCATGGGTATAACCCTAGTTACATTAGATAAACAACAAATTGGATACCCATGGGCATTAAGTGGACTCAATTTCTAGAAGGAGGCTCCATCACTATTTATCCGATGTGTTTTAAAAGAGTTACATTACATAAACAACAAACCAGATACCCATGGGCATTACGTGGACCCAATTTCCAGATGGAGGCTCCATCACTATTTATCTGATGTGTTTTAAAAGAGATTGATAATTGTAGGACTTTAGCTTCATTTAAAAGTCCGGAATTGCAAAATAAATAAATAAATGATAAAAAAAATATTAAATGATAAAATAAAAATTAATCCTCCTCTTCACTTTGATATATATAATAAGAGTCTTGTTATTCACACTCAACTCGTGCTCTTGTTATTCATGTTAAAAAAACCTATATAAGACCTACGTATATATGAGCAATTATTGTTTTTTTTTTAATTTTCAATGTTATGAGACGTATATAGGAGCAATTATTGTTTGT
Organism: Mikania micrantha; assembly: GCA_009363875.1. Lineage (NCBI taxonomy): Eukaryota > Viridiplantae > Streptophyta > Magnoliopsida > Asterales > Asteraceae > Mikania > Mikania micrantha. Next base: position 62,459,278 of record CM018695.1, read on the forward strand.
TAGAATTTTTCAGTGTTAATTATTGAACTCTCATATGCCCTGTATAGGTCATATATGAGGCGTGTATGAGACCAATCATTAGGTGTCAAAGGAGGCATATACTTCTCGTATAGGACAATATGAGACGTATAATGTCGATGTGTTAAAAAAACAGTTAGGCATATAAATTACAAGATTCTTTAATAATGGATAAAAAGTTAAATAGGTGAATCATGAGAATAATTAGTTCAACTGTAAATCCATTTCTCATGCCACTGACTAAAATTAGCCAAAATTGTGTTGAAATGTCTTAAAGTGATTTGAAACATCTATAAACAAGCCTAGAAATATCTTAAGTGTGAAATACATCATACGAGATCACAAAGACAGCTCAACAGTTTCGTATTATTTCTGTGAGAAAATATATCCTCATTGCTCTTACATTTTTGTTTTTATGATATGATGTACCTACATTTTGTTTTTATGGTGAAACTATGCCTGCACGCATCATAGATCTATCCTAAATTATATAGTTAGGATATGTGTATTTATCACACCCACATCACTTTACGTAGGCGTCACATAAATAATTAATATTATCACCCTCCTTTCACACACGTATGTGATACGTGTTATCATCACCTCTCAACTCCCCCTCTTCACACATGCTTCTTTCCCGTGACCACCTTCACGCCTATAGTCGGTCACGCGGGGGTGTAGTGGAGTGCGGGTGCCAAGAAGGCGGGACCGAGGCCCCTCACGTCTCAGTCACCCACCATTACACATAGCCTTGAATGTGAAACTAAAACCGTACGTTGGGGACCCGTCTAACAACAAAATGGCATAATGTAATTATTGAATCCAAATAACATAATCTGCATGTGAGTATATAGTTAAAAGACATAATATATAATTTACTTAAAATTTTACTATAAAATAAATTTTGTATGCTTAGTAATTTATTTACACTGAACTTAGCATAAACTATATGCAAAATTTATAAAAGTAGAACATATATCAACCATAACTAAAACAATCTTTAAAATCATATGAAGTTTTGTGGTGGTTGATATTAAAACCATATATTATTATTTCGTGTATTATACAAATTTAATATAAAATATTAAATAGTTAGTAATAAAAATTTAACAATTACAAAACATTATTTTAAGAAAAAATGATTAATTTACATATTAATGAATATTTAAATAATAAAATAATAATTAAAAATTTAATAACTATACAAATAATACATGATCTTTTTGATATGTAACAATTATTATCAATTACTATCTGATAATAAATTTTACAGTTTGTATTCTAACAAAGACTAACTTTTATAAATAAAAAAAGGTAAAATATAATTTCTGTAATTCTAAATTTAAACGATTTAATTTAAAAATACCGTTAAACATAAATGACCAAAAGTGTAGCTTTTTCTATCATTTTTATTACTTCGGTTTTTAAATAAACTAGAAAAATATCACTTGTTTATAAAACTCTTATTGCTCTTGTATATAGTTTATTTTGTTTTTTTATAAAAAATACATTTTAAAGAAAACTTGTTTTTTACATAACTTTGATTTTCTGCAAATAAAATATTTCTTATTTTTTTTAAAAAATTAGTATTAAATAAATAATATGTTTTATAAACTTTTTTTAAATGTTTTTTCTTATAAAAAATAAATAATATTATTACTTATTAGTATATATTATAACTATTTAATATGATAGGTAATATGATAGTGATAAAAAATCTGACAAGTGTAAACATATATGTTTGTTTATTAACATAGTAAGAAGCAAAATGAGTTACGAAATGAGAAAAATATATAACTCAAATAAAACAAAAGAAATGCAAAATTTTATGCAAGAAATGTTACAAAAATTGTTCATGTAAGCAATTTGGGTTTCTTGACTCAAATACGTAGATGAAATAAGAGTCTCTTTGTTAAGTAATTGTTGCTATTTCTTGAGTCAAGTACATCTTTTCATGTTTTTAGATTTTTTTTTATTGTTTAATTAGGCTTATATGACTTAGAAACCCTAGTGTGCTCATGATTTTAGGGTTTGAAGAACATATATATTTGCTGCTTCAAAATTGGTTTCTTGATTCAAATAAATTGATTTTTTTAATTAGATTTGGCTATTATACAATATTATTAGTTGCGTTAGTTGTTTATGCTTTTGGGAGTAACCCTAATCCTTTTTCTTTGTCAACTTTTTTTTAATATCTGACGGCGTGTTTCTTGTAGAGAGTAGAGTTTCTTTCTGCAACCATCAAGTGAAATATTGTCGATCTTCTTCTAGCTTCTTCTTCTTTTTTGGTTATTTACTGGCTTTAATGCAAGCTTATTTGTTGTATATATATGCTTTTTGTGGTAGTTCGAATCCCTTTTTTCTTTGTATATTTCTATTATTGAAGGTCTAATGGTGCGTTTGTTTGTATTGATTATTGAGAGCACATGAATATCGTTCTACAACCTTATGGTAAAACATATTCTTTCAATTTCATTTTCGTGGGCTTTTCTACTAGCTTTTATGAAGATGTATGCACACGTGTTTAGGGCTTCTATATGTTGTGTGTAACGACCGGTTTTAACGGTTACGTGTGTTAATAAATAAACTTTATTATATTTTAAATTATGTTGTGATAATAATATAATAACATTTGGGGTATTTTAGTTAACTAGTAACTAACTTGATTAGGTTAGTTAAGTGGGTTAACTAATTAAAAAGATTGAGGGACCAAAGTTGCCATATGGGCAAAGTTGAATTAAAATGAGAATATGACCATTGACTTGGTCAAAATTCAGAAAATCTCTTGTGTTGTGTGTGTGTTCTACGACCCAGAGAAGAAGGAGAAAGAGCTTCAAGCCCTAGCATTCAAAATTCGTTGATTTTGTGGTCTAAATTCAAGATTGAAGCTTCTAAATCCATCCACGAGTGTTGCTTAACATCTAGTAAGTGATTTTAGATCCTATCTTGATGTTAATTGTGAGTTCTTGAGATGAACAAAGTTAGGGTTTGTTTCAAATCTAGAAATTGATTGTTTAAATGGGTTAGAAACCATGAATAGATGCTTATTAAGTGTTTGAGACAATCAAAATACTAGTTATTGTGTGTGATTGCATAAAGTTATGAACTTTGATGTTAATGAACCATGATGGGGGTTAATTAGTAAGTAAACTTGCTGAATGAATGTGTCTATAAGTTATGCACATAAGATGCTTGGTGAAATGCTTGAACCAAAAGAGATTAGATGCTGAATTGAATGAAATTATGTTGCTGCACTGTTATTAAAAAATTCGTATAAAATCATAGAAAAATCATTAGAAAATGAGCCTTATATGGTTGAAAAGCTATTTGAAAGGGCTACAATCCATCTTTAGACATGAAAAGCTGAAAACAAACTTAAGATGGGTCAAAATGGATATTACAGCAGCAACATGGAAAATTCAGCAAGCTGAATTGGGAAAATGAAGGTGCAGGTCTGATTTTGTAAATTGTGTATAAAATCAACCGTGTATCCGTTTGATGCTTATTTTATATGCCCGGAAAGGTCTAAGAGTCTGCTACAAACCATCTTTAAACATGAAGAGCTAAAACATATTGTAAATGTGTCAAAAATGTTGATTTCAGCAGCAACACAGAAAGTTGCTGCACAAAAAAAAAGAGATTTGAAAGTCAATGTTTTCAACATAAACATGTGATTATAAGTAGTAACTTGACTTCTAAACACTATATAGTGATAATTGAGATTCAAATTAGTTTGAATCAATATATATATGTGTTGTGTGTATTAAAACTAGTTGTATATATATGCGAATTGCAACTAAGTGTTGGTGGTGGAAGTCAAGGAATAATCCATAGAAGTGGAAAAGAGATTGTAGGAGGTGACCAACCATTTGAACAAGGTAAGTTACCCAACTTACTATAACATTACATATAAGTAGTAGAAAGAGTCTACTTGAATGTTGGTGTTTATATATTGATTGTGCATAACTTGAATAATGAAACTAATTGAGTTAAAAGACCTATGAGAAGGCATTTTAGTTTCAATATGAATGTTATGCTTGAGTTGTATGTGTGATATGAATGGCATAAAATTAGCCGGATGAGCCAGTAGATGAGTTCATAATACCACGTGAGTGTGGATAGCCGGATGAGCCGGTAAAATTGATCAATTGAACCACTAGAAAGTGGATAATCGAATGAGTCGGTAGATAGTGTGATAAACCACTAGAGTGTGGATAACTGGATGAGCCGGGAGTTAAATTGATAAAAAACTCACTAGAGTGTGGGTAATTGAATGAGTCAAATAGTGAATATAATTTGATGATTAACTAGAGGTACTAGTAATGGAGTTGGGAAATAGATCATATAATCATATTTGTGAAAATGAACCGTTAAAGAAAATTAATGCACAATGGTGAGTTATGTGCAATTAGATGTTTGAATATGATATATTATGATCTAAACATGATAAACATCCATATGATATGTATGTAGATGTGTTAGAATGAGTTTTGGGAACTTTGGGGGTTGCTTACTTAGTTCATATGAACTAATTGTGAATTTATATGTGATGTTTACAGGTCAAAAATAGATATGCATCGGGCGATTAGATCGGGCACGACTTGGAGCTGAATCATTCGTTATGTTGGTTTTTTTTTTGTGGTTGTAACTTAAACTTACTATGTTTTGTTGATATGTAAATGTTGTAAATAAGTTTGTGTCAGTTTTTGAATGTGACAGGTTATAAAGGGTTATTTATTGAGTTTTCAAACAAACCCTTGCAAAAATTTTTTTTGCGACCAAATTCCGCAATGTGTTTATGTCTAAACAAGTGTTTTATGATCCGTGTGGGATCTGGGTGTCACATTGTGTTTATTTGTTAGTTGTATATTGATAGGGTGTGCACGGTTCGGTTTTTGCTAAAACCGAAACCGACATAGTCGGTTTTTAGTTATTACAAACCGTTCGGTTTTCTGTTTTCGGTTTTTTTGTCGGTTTCAGTTCAGTTTTCTGTATTTTCGGTATTTTTACTTTTTTTTTTGTTTTCTCGTACGCCCAACATTGAAAATGCAAACATGTTAAACAATTAATAATTAATAAATTAATTGATCGAACACTAACTAATTAAAATAAAACTAAATAATTATAATCATGTTCTTACATTTTAAAAAATCAAAAGTAAATAACTAAATATGCAATAATTCTAATTTTTACCTTTTAAAATGGTAGATTTCATCTAGTCTAAATATTTATCATCTCCAACGGTAGACTTTTTGCGTGTTTTTCCCTTTGAAAAAGTATGAAAATAGAACATATATATACATATCTATTAATTTTAAAAAAAGATTAAATATCGGTTCGGTTCGGTTTTTTTCGGCTCGGTTTTTCCCGGTTATTCATTCGGTTCGGTTTTCTAGGTTCGGTTTTTTCGGTTAATTCGGTTCCGGTTCGGTTTTTTCTGTTTTTTGCTCTTGACATAAGCTTCACTGGTTGTATCTTATATTTATAATTTTGAACAACGATACATAATTGTCCTTGGTTGTTTTTTTTTTGTTAATGTTTTCAACCTTTATACATGTTCAAAGTACTCAACAAAATTTACATACCTTTTCACGACTTGGCTAATCAAAAACTTGGTTGACGAGAGATTTATGGTTGGGATAAGGAGTTAGAATCTTAAAGGGTGATGGAATACAAAAACTAATGCCCTCTTGCTCATCTTTGATGGTGTAAACGAAACAAGCCAGCTCGTGAAATGCTCGGGATCGGATCGGTAAAAAGTTCGAACGAGCCGAGCCTTAACGAGCCGGAGCCCGAGCTCAAGCCCAAAAGTGTGGCTCGTTTAGTTATCGAGCCCGAGCCCGAGCCCGAGCTCGAGCTCAAGCTTCACATATCGAGCTCGAGCCGGCTCGCGAGCCTTAACAAGCTTTTTGAATTTATAATTTTTATTTATTATATTAAGTGTGTATTTATAAAATTAATTGTTTTTATATATAAAATTATGATAAATATATTAAAATCATATATTTTATGTTAAATTTTAAAAATATAATTATAAATATAATTAAATTAGTAATTAAAGTAAATAAATAAAATCTAAACGAGCCGAGCCGAGCCGAGCTCGAGCCTAAAAATTTTCTAACGAGCCGAGCTCGAGCCTAGTAATAAAGCTCTTAACGAGCCGAGTTCGAGCCCGAGCCCGAGCCCAAATTTTTCTAAACAAGCCGAGATCGAGCCTTAACGAGCTCGGGATCGGCTCGGCTCGTTTACACCCCTACTCATCTTTGATGGAGTGTTTGTGTAACACCCCAACTCTTTCAGAGCTGACGTGTCACTCGACACAGTAATCAGAAACAATAAACCATAATAATTAAGTACTAATTCAAATTGAAATCCTTAAATAAACAAAATCCTTAAACCAATTCAAACTAGAAAATAAACAAATGTCTTAAATCAAATACTAATAATTCTTCACTTCATTAGCCTAAATCCATTGATTTTACTCGCTTCACGCATTCCCAGTAGCCCCTTGAGTACCTGCCGTATATACAAAGAAAACCACATAAAAGAAATACGGCTGAACCAAAATTGCTCAGTAACGGATAGAACAATAGCAAGCGATACATTATCAAAACGATAAAATGAAAATATGACTTTAGAAAAATAAACAAGTCATATCAATAGGAAATACCCATATGAGCCAGTCTCGGTAACTCAATGATCAGTATGTACATTGGCTGCAGCCCTAATGTACCAGTAATGTGCAATGGAAGCGTGGGCACACACACTTAACCATTCACCAATAACAGTAAACAATAATCATCCTAGGATCGATCCATACGCCTCTAAATAAACAATAAGTGCAGCAACTTAGCACATCAATAAACAGTGAGAGACGCCGTGGACTAATCGCTCCGCCACAGATAGAGCACGTCAAGGGTGCCACAATTGACGCCCTATGAACCCATAGGTGGATGTGCTCGGGTATTGAGGCCAAATAAAAGATAAAGTCAAGTCAAAATATTTCAATATATGTATGCTAAGTCTCGTTAAGCAACTAATCAATAATCAGGAACATGCGATAACGAGTTCAAGTATCTAAATCTATCGCATGTGTATCATATCAAAAATAATCTAATAAGAGTCTTATAACAATAACAAAAGAGAATCAAGTAACGATGTCAATTCGGTTGAGACACAAGAGATAAAGTGCAACAATAGGAGACGAGTCAGAATACGTACACTAAAAGAAATATGAAATTTAACGCTACGATCAAAGGACCAGAAATCCGTACCTTTGTTGATCAAATAAAAGCCAATTCTCACTTCTTCCTTACACGTACTTAACCTATAATTTAATGATGGTTCAATTTAGATTCATGTATTCTTTCTGTTTTGACAACTTGACTCATCAGTTTCCAAAAACAAAGAACATTGAGGTTTTAAAATAGTAATCTACAATTTCTATTCTTCTTATCTCAATTATACCTCACGTAATTGCACCTATTATGATTTAATATTAATTCAAATCTTAATTTTTCATGGACTGATTATTCATAATTTAATTAATTCATATTGTATTAATAATACACCATTTAATAATTCCATTAAGTATTAATACTTAATTTAGTTCACAGCAATCAATTTGTTTATCGTAACCATAGCACGTGTAGTTCATAATTTGTATATATGACTCAATTCTATTAACAGCTACAGCCCATTTCTTTTTCCTTAATTCAACGTGGAAAGATTTAGTTAGAAACTCTGTCAAAAGTGTATGCAGGTCATGCATACAGAGCTTAGGAATAAAAAAATAAAAAAATTGTTTCAAAACCCAATCAAAATACCTACGGTTCTTATTTATTTTTTTTTATTTTGTTATCTTCTTCTTTGATTAGCCAAAACCCACTTGACCCAAGCTCCTTCTTCCAACAATTAATATATATATTAATTTGCAAAGTTTGCCATACACACATAAATCACTATTCCTTTTGAGACTTTTTCACACACACACATCACACACACATCACACACACTCACACACACATACATACATATATATAGAGTTTTTATCATGTGAAAACCCCAACTTAGAGAGAAAACCCTTAAACCCTATCTGGGTCGTTGATTTGGAATCTTGAAAATAAACATGTGGTCTACATTAACCCACATTAAAACTGATTTGTTTATCCAAAACCTAATTTTTTATTCAAGTTTAATGTGTACCACATATTTTATTTTCAAAAGTCCAAATCAAAGGTCCAGATAGGGTTTAAAGGTTTTCTCTCTTATACCGGGTTTTCACATGATACAAACCCTCACATAATCACTATTCACTACCGCGTCAAAAGATCAAAAGATAGATTTCAATACTTTTCAATTAATTTTAAATTTTCGTTTATAACCCTGAACTTTGAACTCTTATTTTTAAAGCCTCCTCTCACTTTACTCACATATTTTTAATGTTCACATGATTTTAACGCGTCATTAGGTTATCTGATAAATGTCATAATTATATTAATTTGATCGCAATGACCTTATGAACGTTTATATAAATTTCTAACCCAAACGGTCACAGAAATTTTGCGCGTTGTTTACATGCATATAACGCATTCGTACGTTATCGAATATTTGTATCGTTTATATCATTTTTATCGTAATTAGTTCACAAACGATTTAGATTTAATAATTTTATAAACCATGAGTATTATATATACTACATATATATACGATTTATATTTAATAATTTTATAATATTTGTATCATTTATAAATTTTACATGTACGCATGGCCTTTTTTTTAAGTCTTCTGTAATCACATTCTTTACTATTAAATAAGTTCTTAATCTTCAACCCTTAGTTTCAAAGCTTACGTTATAGATGTTGTATAGGGTATTTTCGTGCATTTTATTGTACACGATTTTAACCTCATGTTCTGTTGGTTTTTTTTACGTCAGTATATCAGACCCCGCCGCAACGCGCGGGTCCTGTATACTAGTTTAACTCAAAAACCAACTCTAACTTATGTGTGTGTGCAGGTGATTCCAACTAATCAGTAAATAAAACAACAATCCTTGAACTTTTCAATGTAGTTATCTTCTCATCTTTGAACATAGTTGGGCTATATTGCACACATTTGAATCGCCAGAAAATAACCCAACCAAATTTGACAGATTTAATCTAACAGTTTATTGGCGCTTATTAACTCCATAGAGGTTATTCGATTGTACCTGAATAGAGAAGCAACAGCCCCTTAACTGGAACTTGAGGACTATGAAACGGATTGTACAGTCACCTCTATTTCACCTTAAAATTGTTGGCAACAGTGGTGGTCGTTTGCTGCAATGACTATGACGATAACCTGAAGCTTGAGTATTACCGATTTGGTGTTGGTTAACACGGGGAAGATAGCTCAAACGAAAGTTGTGTGGTTACGGTTTTGTGTGAGGTTCAACCGAGACGTGTATGCTATAAATCGGTGAGTGGCACCGTAACTTAGGTGAATTTGTTATCCAAGGTGGAGGTTGAATGGCTGTGATGTGCATCTTCATTCCGGCGAATACGGCACTCACCAGAAGCTCGGTCAACTAGATTTAGGTTTACACTTTTGGGGATTTTGACTTTTAAGTTCCCATTTACTTAATTATTATTATTTTACTTAATTGCTATTTTTTTTTTCCAAATGGCATCAGGTAATTATTATATATATTTAATTTGCAAAGATTCTCATACACACATAATAACTATTCACTTTCACACACACACACACATCACACACACACACACATCACACTCACACACACACATCACACACACACATACATATATATATATATATAGTTTATATCATGTGAAAACCCGATCTTAAAGAGAAAACCGTTAAACCCTATCTGGGTCGTTGATTTGGAATCTTGAAAATAAACATGTGGTCTACATTAATCCACATTAAAACTGATTTATTTATCCAAAACCTAATTTTTTATTCTCATACACACATAATTCACTATTCACTTTTTCACACACACACATCACACACACGGTGGGCCCTAACATCTCACACACACACACACACACATATATATATATAGTTTGTATCATGTGAAAACCCGATCTTAGAGAGAAAACCCTTAAACCCTATATGGGTCGTTGATTTGGAATCTTGAAAATAAACATGTGGTCTACATTAACCCACATTAAAACTGATTTGTTTATCTAAAACCTAATTTTTTATTCAACTTTAATGTGTACCACATATTTTATTTTCAAAAGTCCAAATCAATGGTCCAGATAGGGTTTAAGGGTTTTCTCTCTTATATCGGGTTTTCACAGGATACACACCCTCACATAATCACTATTCACTACCTCGTCTAAAGATCAAAAGATAGATTTCAATACTTTTCAATTAATTTGAATTTTCGTTTATAACCCTGAACTTTGAACTCTTATTTTTAAAGTTCCCTCTTACTTTACTCACATATTTTTAATGTTCACATGATTTTAACGCGTCATTAGGTTATCTGATAAATGTCATAATTATATTAATTTGATCGCAATGGTCTCATGAACGTTTATATAAATTTCTAACCCAAACGGTCACAGAAATTTTGCGCGTTGTTTACATGCCTATAACGCATCCGTACGTTATCAAATATCTGTATCGTTTATATCATTTTGATCGTAATTAGTTCACAAACAATTTAGATTTAATAATTTTATAAACCATGAGTATTATATATACTACATATATATACGATTTACATTTAATAATTTTATAATATTTGTATCATTTATAAATTCTACATTTACGCAGGACCTTTTTTTTAAGTCTTCTGTAATCACAATCTTTACTATTAAATAAGTTTTTAATCTTCAACCCTTAGTTTCAAAGCTTACGTTATAGATATTGTATATGGTATTTTAGTGCATTTTATTGTACACGATTTTAACCTCATGTTCTGTTGGTTTTTTTTACGTCAGTATATCAGACCCCGCCGCAACGCGCGGGTCCAGTATACTAGTGTCACTTAATTATCATTGATTTTAAGTTCCCAAAAATCAATAATGCAATATAAATTGAATTATCGTGAATGCCCATTTCCAAATTTTGTTTTGTGTAAAATTTATAGTTCTTTTAACTATTAATTTTGTTGTTGTTGTTGTTGTTATTATTATTATTATTATAATTTTTTTTTAAACTTCGGTTATTTCAGTTTGGGTTGCTAGCAATACGTTGTATTGTTTCAACTAGACTGTTTAAACCGGTTTGAAAAAAAAAAACGGATTTGTGCACCACTAGAAGTCTATAACTAACTGGCAACTAGTAAACCAATAAAATTTAATATTTGGCCCACTTCTAAAAACAGTGATATGATGAGTTGTTTAGGGTTGCACAAACCGGTTTTTTTTCTCCAAACCGGTTCAGTTTGTGAACCGATTCGGTTTGGTCAACGGATGGTCAAAACCGGTTTGGATGAAAACCGGTTCGGTTTGGAAACCAGTTTGGGAGATTGAGGATGTCAAACCTATAGAACCGATTTGGATATGTTTGAAACCGGTTTGGAGGGGTTGAAACAAATTTGGAAACCGGTTTTGGGAGATGAGGATTTCAAACCTATGCCAAACCGACGGTTCGAACTGGTTTGGAAACCGGTTTGGATGGAACCGGTTTGTAAACCCAAACCGGTTTTTTTGCCCATGTCTAAGTTGTTACGTAATGGTTCATGTCGGACCATTTATTAAACTAATTTGTATATTGGGCCTAAGTTAGAATGTTAAAAGTGGGCTACTGGGCCAAGTAATTACCTGATTTTGGTCAATTACCGCTGGAGAAAAGGATAAAAAGTTTTAACCCTAATCCGCCTCACATCATCCCTCCCAATTCCCAACAATTCGATAATGTTGCTCTATTCGTGTTGCGAAAACAACTGAGTTGATGGGTGGTGAAAAGAGTCGGGATTTCGATATCAAATTCAAAAAATTTAAGGATTGGGTTGCCAAATCCACCATGTCCGCCAAGGCTACAATCGGAGACACCGCCATGGCTTCTAATTTGGGTCTGGGCTCCTATCTCGTCATGGGTGTGTGTGCTGAGGTTTTGATCGACAAAATCTGCGTACTTTATTCCATTCCTAAACCATCCCCACAGTCGCAGGTACGTTAACTTCTTTCTTAAATTGATATATATATATATATATATGGGACGCAAGGTTTTTTTATTTTTTGTTTTATTATATTTTTTTTGCATGAAATGTTGTTTTAATAATTTTATTTTTATTTTTTTATGATTAAAATGTTATTATTGTATATACAGTTTCTTTCCCTATGTGGAGGGTACAGACCATTGGCAGAATCTTTTCTGGCAAAAGAGAGCTTCATAAAGAGGCTCAAAATTTTGTCATCATCAGGGGTTGTGATGCAACCATAAATTGACATTTTCTTGAAAATAGTTTTATTTATTAAAAGAATGTTTTAAAAAACAAATTTAAAAATAATATTATTGTTTATCATTTAATTTACTTATTTATACCATTATAAGTAATTTTAATAATATTCTATTTTGGTGTTAGGATGTTACATGTGTTTAAGTTGATGTACATTTCATTGGTTATTGTCTGATCTTATGCAAACTAACTAGTTCTCTTTTCATTATTAATTATCCATAAAGTTGTGAAAACACATACACATATATGTATGTATGTACATTTATTCATACATGCATCTTGGTTTTAAAAAGCTCGAGGCGCTATGAGGCGTTTAGACCTCAAATGCCAAGGCATGAGCCATGAAGCAAGAGCCTCACGTACGTGAGGCGTTGCTCTGTATATAACAAAATAAGTTTTATCTATAACGAAAAGATGCATTTGTCTTGTCTTTTTAACATACTGGGCGTTTTTTTTTATCATGCAAACCATAATGAGTCTCTAATCCCATTGGTTGTTTATACGTATTTCCTCCTACATACCCAACTGCTGATCAAATTTGACCCATAAGTTCATAAAGCGCTGCCTCAAGGCCCTGAAGCGTTAACGTGCTTGCGCTTCACGCCTCATGCACTATTTTTAAAACCAAGGCATGCATACCTACATATATATGTTTTTTATGTGTGTGTATTTTGGTCTTACTGTTACATGTTTTCAAGTTAATTTAAATGTATGTATCTGGTTGTCATCTTATTTTTGAACATAATTGCAGTATGGTGGCAGGTTTTGGTTATGGAGTCATGGTATCATTGGTTACTGGCATGAGGGGTCCTCTTGTAATGTCAGTTGGGGTTATCTCCGCGCTATTGAATGCTGGAAGGTTTGAGGTAATCATTTATTTTCTTCATTTACCGTCCTAAGTGCACACGGAGTGCCTCTGGGGAAGTAATGGGGTTGATTGGGGATTCCGGGAACACTTCCTCACATGTTTTGGGGCCTATTATGAATCAAAATCAGTGTAAAGTATATGACTTGTCTCATGGCAATTGTATGAACAATTAATGTAGGGTTTATAGGTCAAGTGAGCTCTCCCATCAAACTAAACTTTTGGATTAAGTTCTCCTGTTTGGTATGGTATAAGAGCCAACTTGAAGTGGTTGCATGCAGGTAGCCAGTTGTGACCAACAAGGATGTTGGCTCTTAAGCGTGATCAATTGTTATGGATCGAAACCATTGCGGGTTATGGGACTTTTCTCACATTGTTTGTATGGAAATTGATGCAGGGTTTCTAGGCTAAAAGAACCATCTTACATATTATACTTGTTTTTTGGTTGAGTTTTTTTGTTTGGTCAATAACATGGTTGAAGATAAACACTCCGATTTGGAGAATACTCGCCGACTCACTCATTGACCTATTTTTCGCTTTTTGTTTTTTCTATTTCTTAAGCCATTAAGTATTTAACGCCATGCCTAGGCGCAAAGAAAAGCTGGGTGCATGAAAGGTGCCTGATGGCTGTCTAGGCGCACTTTGGTGGCTTTCTGTTAAGAATCTGGCAAAATTTTGGAAATCCGGCAAAGTTCAAAAAATCCATGCATAAACCAGTCTAAAACAACCATAAAAAGGTTTTTATATTTCAAAAACTATATATAACTAGATTATTAATTGTTTTATAGTTAGACTTTATATATTTTTTAAAAAATTTTAAGCCTAAAAATATCAAACCTCTAAAAGTGGTAACTTAATACTATGCATCTAGTTTAAAAAAACCCTTGCTTTTTTTGCGCCTAGGCTCCAGTGGCGACTTATACTTCTTGAGTGCGCCTTTGTGCCTTTGACAATTACGTGTAACATTTGGCATTTGAGATTTTGGGAAAATGGGGAGTTGGGAATATTGCTTATTAGCATGTAGGGGAAGTGGGATAACTCATTGTGTCCTAAGGCATATTAGTCCTATTCGCTTTATAATTAAAAGGTTCACATGGGTATATTTTATTTTAAAAAAGAAGGTATAATGCTCAAATTTCTTACATTTCTAACGTATAAAACCTTATAAGTTCAATACTTTACACCTAATTCGTAGCGGTCTATCTATTCTAATTAGGATGGGGTAAGTTTTGTCTCCACTCCCTCCAGGACCCTATTTAAGAGTATTCAAAGAAGGAAAGTTGGACAGTAGCATTTAATATACAGACCTGACCTGAATTGTATATAATTTAGTTTCTTTGTATTTTTCTTGATCTTTGCAGGCATCAAGATGGCAATGGCTGAAGATGAAGTGCATAGGTTAACAAGAGGCAGGTTTTCTAGTCTTGTTCATGTGATGATTTTAGAAATGTTAACATAAGCAATTTTAATTCATTATCTAATTTAGCTCTGAGGAACGATTTTGAGATTACATGCAAAAGATTTAAGAATTGGGCTGCCAATCCCACCGCCCTTCATGGCTTGTTACGATGTCATTAGTAGAGGGTTATAATGGTCATTAGTATTACTGAAGGGGCTTAATTGTAAATATGTTAATTGGTTGTTAATGTCGTTAGTCAGTTGTAATGGCTGTATAAGAACTGTTAACAAACCTAATAACAGATCAGCTTAGTCGTGAATTACTTCTTCTTCTTCTTAGTTCTTGTATTCAATTTCTAAGATCTATCATTGGTATCAGAGCTTTTCGATCCCATCGGAAGCTCGGATTATCTTTGATTCAATTCGTTCCATTTCTATTGTTCGGTAATTGCATGAATTGGAATGACGACCCGTAATCAGGAATTCGAAAAAGCCCTTAAGGATCATGAATTGTCCTTAATCAGATTAGAATCGGTAGCAGAGAAGAATATGTCTGAATTGTCAGGTCTTAAAGCATCTTCGGAAGCTATGAAATCGCAAATGGATGAGATTCTTAAGAATTTACAAGTTCTCAGTAATGCACGGGAGAGGAGCCATGATTCTGATAATGGAGCTCACAATGTTCATGATGATACTGAAGATTCGCGGTTAACTAGAAGCCATAATCGATTTTCGAAGGTAGAATTTCCAAAATTTGACGGTACGGATGTAGAAGGTTGGTTGTACAAATGTGAGCATTTTTTTACCATAGATGAGACACCAGAAAGACTCAAGCTCCGATATGCAGCGGTTCATTTGGAAGGGCGAGCTCTTCAATGGCATCAATTATACATAAAAATTCGAGGTAAATCACTGTCAGAATTACCTTGGAATGATTATGTGAGATCGATTTCGGCTAGATTTGCTTCAAGATTAATTGAAGATGCAATGGGAGCTTTAAAAGCTTTAAATCAAACTGGTACTGTAGATGAATATTGCGATGAATTTGATTTGTTATTAAATAAGGTTTCAATTCCTGAAGAGTATGCTATAAGTTTGTTTTTAGAAGGATTGAGACCTGAAATCCGTTGCCATGTGAAGTTATTCAAACCAACCACTTTACGGGATTCTTATTCTTTGGCAAGGTTGCAAAATCAGGCTATTGTAACTATGGAGAAAACAAAGAACAACACCACTAATTCTTCCACTTCTTCCACTAAACCAAATTTTGTTTCTAAAACAAATTATACTTCTTCTGCTCTTAATAACTCAAACAAATTACCCTTGTTACCTGCTCCAATTAAAGCCGATCCTATTAATTCTTTCAAACCTTATGGAAATAAAAGACTTTCTGGTAAAGATTTTGAGGATAAACGGGCAAGGGGTGAATGTTTTTGGTGTACGGAGAAATTCACACCGGGTCATAAATGTAGTAACAGCAAGCAATTGTTCTTGTTTGAAATAATGGAGGAAGAAGAGGGTGAGGAAGAATCAAGTTATGTAATGGAGAAGGATGCAGTAGTAGATCCTCATATTTCTCTTTGTGCTATAATGGGTATTCCTTCGTATTCTACTATGACAATTGTAGGGGCGATGGGTACTAAGCCTCTACAAATTTTAATAGATAGTGGATTACTCATAATTTTTTAAATGCAAAAATGGCTAAGAAGCTTAATTGTCAATTGCAAAATGTTAAGGATATGCCAGTTACGATTGCAGATGGCAACAAATTACCTTGCATGTACGTTTGTAAATATTTTCAGTGGGTTATGCAGGGTAATAGGTTCAAAGCAGATTTATTAGTGATTCCTTTAAGCAATTATGATATTGTTTTGGGAATTCAATGGCTGCAAACACTGAATGACATCATATGGAATTTTAAAAATTTAACTATGAAATTCAAGGTCAATAATCATACATATGAGTTGAAGGGAACAGATGCAGCGGGAGTAAGTCTTTGTTCAATGGAAAAGATGTCTAAATTGCTGTGTAACACTGACAGTATAGTTCAAGCTCAGTTATTCAGTTTACAAGCTACTAACGGTCAACAATTCCAGCATGAAACTAAGATTGATGATGTACAGGCTGATGTGGAATTAGAATCTTTATTGGAAGATTTTAAGGATGTTTTTGAAATTCCTAAAGGATTACCTCCTTCTAGGAATTGTGACCACAAGATTAACCTTAAAGATGAGAATGTTAGTCTTAATTTGAAGCCTTATAGATACATGGGAACTCAGAAGACGGTGATAGAAGAAATGACACATGAGTTGTTGGATTCGGGAGTAATTAGAGACAGCACAAGCTCTTTTGCTGCTCCTGTTGTGTTGGTAAAAAAAAAGATGGGTCATGCCGTATGTGTGTAGATTATAGGAAGCTTAATGAAGCAACCATCAAAGACAGCTTTCCTATTCCCTTGATAGAAGAATTGTTAGATGAGTTGGGAATTGCCACAGTTTTTAGTAAGTTGGATTTGAGATCGGGTTATCATCAAATCTGAATGCATGAAAAAGATGTTCATAAAACAGCCTTTAAAACTCATCAAGGTCATTATGAATTCTTAGTTTTACCCTTTGGTTTAACAAATGCTCCAGCAACCTTTCAGTCCCTTATGAATTCTACATTCAAATCTGTGTTAAGAAGATCTACTTTGGTGTTTTGTGATGATATTCTGGTCTATAGTAGATCATGGCAGCAACATCTAAAGGATCTTGAAGAAGTGTTAGTTTTAATGAGGCAAAATTCTCTTAAAGCTAAAAGATCTAAGTGTATTTTTGGAGGTCATAAGGTGGAATATTTGGGGCATGTTATTACAAGTGATGGGGTAGCTACTGATCCTGCAAAAATTCAGGCTATTCAAGATTGGCCTATACCCAAAAATGTCAAACAATTAAGGGGTTTTTTGGGTTTAGCGGGATATTACCGAAGATTTATCAAAGGGTTTGGTGGTATTGCTAAACCTTTGACAGATTTATTAAAAAAAGATGGCTTTGCTTGGTCAGAAAAGGGCACAAGAAGCTTTTGAGAAATTAAAGCAGGCTCTTAGTTCTCCTCCTGTTTTGTCATTACCTGATTTTAATAAGGTTTTTATTGTGGAAACTGATGCTTCTGCAAAAGGATTAGGAGCAGTCCTAATGCAAGATAATCACCCTCTAACATTCATTAGCAAGGACATTTCTATTAGGCAACAGGCTCTATCAGTGTATGAGAAGGAATTATTGGCCATTTTGATGGCAGTCAAACATTGGAAGCATTATTTGATGGTTAAACATTTCATTATTCGTACTGATCAGCAGAGTCTGAAGCACTTGTTTGACCAGAAAATTATCACTCCCTTGCAACAAATTTGGTTATCCAAATTATTGGGTTTTGATTATGAAATTCAATATGAAAAAGGAAAAGAAAATGTGGTGGCTGATGCATTATCCAGAATTCAAGGATCTGCTCTTTTTCAGTTGGCCATTAGTTCTTTTACACCAGTTATGTGGCAGCAAATCAAAGATGGATGGGAAAAGGATCCAATTCTTAGGGATCTTATTCTTAGATTGGAGCAAGGTGAAATTATTAAGAACAAAACTTGGGATGGTCAAGTGTTGAGAAGGAAATCTAAGATGATGATTGCTAATGATTCCAAGTTGAGAGCTGACATTACTAACATTTGTCATGCTTCTGTAGTTGGGGGACATTCTGGATTTAAACCTACTCTCATGAAGGTGAAGGAACTTTGTTATTAGAAGGGTTGTACGAAAGATGTGAGGCAATTTATTAAGGAATGTTCGGTTTGTCAACGAGTAAAATATGAAACTGTTGCTACTCCTGGGTTTTTACAGCCTCTACCGGTTCCTAAATCCATTTTCAGTGATATTTCTATGGATTTCATTTCAGGATTACCTAAAGTTCATGGTAAAGATACTATTTTTGTGGTGATAGATAGATTGACCAAATATGGTCATTTTATACCATTGGGTCATCCTTTTACTGCAGCCCAATTAGCTCAAGTTTCTTTAGACTCTATTTATAAGCTTCATGGTTGTCCTATGACTATTGTATCTGATAGAGATCCAGTGTTCTTAAGTAAATTCTGGAAGGATTTTATGAAGCTATTGGGTGTGGAATTGGCCTTTTCCAGCGCATATCATCCTCAATCAGACGGTCAAACTGAAGTTTTAAACAGGTGCCTTGAAACTTACTTAAGATGTATGACCATGGATGCTCCATTACAATGGGTGAAATGGTTACCATTAGCCCAATGGTGGTATAATTCTACTTATCATTCAGCTATTCGCATGTCACCTTATGAAGCTCTTTATGGGTTTAAACCTATGATTCATGTACCTTATATTCCTGGGGATACTAATGTGGCTGCTGTAGAAGATTTACACCGTGAAAGAGAATCAATGATTCAGACCCTTAAGCTCAATTTGCAATCTGCTAGGAACAGAATGAAACAGATGGCTGATATTCATCGCACTAAAAGGTCTTTTAAGGTTGGTGATTGGGTGTATGTTAAATTACAACCTTATGTGCAAACTTCCTTGAAGCTGCACAGAAATCAAAAGTTAAGTCCTCATTTTTATGGACCTTTCCTAATTGTCGAATGTATTGGAAAGGTGGCTTATAGATTGGATCTACCTAAGGAGTCTCTGATTCATCATACTTTTCATGTATCTTTGTTAAAACCAGCTTATGGGTCACATTCTGAAATTACACCGTTGCCTAAAGATCCTCGCTTTAGTTGCTGTCCTAGAGCTATTTTGGATAAAAGATTGGTTAAGGTGGGTGGTCAAATGATTTCTCAAGTTTTGGTGCATTGGAATAACATGGCGATGATGGATGCAACTTGGGAGAATGCTGAAGAATTCAAATTACGCTTTCCATTTTTTCATTTTTGAGGTCAAAAATTCTTTTGGAGGGGGAGTATTGTTACGATGTCATTAGTAGAGGGTTATAGTGGTCATTAGTATTACTGAAGGGGCTTAATTGTAAATATGTTAATTGGTTGTTAATGTCGTTAGTCAGTTGTAATGGCTGTATAAGAACTGTTAACAAAGCTAATAACAGATCAGCTTAGTCGTGAATTACTTCTTCTTCTTCTTAGTTCTTGTATTCAATTTCTAAGCTCTATCATGGCTGCTGTCGAAGGTGCCCAGAATGCCTTAGCCATGGTTCTGATTGCTGATGTTCTTGCCAAGGACATCTGCAATGCTTATTCCATTCCTCGATCGCATGACTCACAGGTACGTATAGCTATTTAATCTTTGCAGACATCAAGTTGCGGAAAAGGCGAAGATGAAGAGCAGAACTACACAAGAGGCCCCCGACCCGGTGGTGTAATAGTTTAGGTGGTGAGAGAGAACGTACGGGCCTCAAGATCAAACTCTACTAAGGTCGGTTTTTACTGATCTGATATGTTTGCTTGTAGTCGCGTTTTATCTTTCTACAATATCATGATGCTAAATTTTAGGTATTACAACTGACATGATTACATAGTTTTACGCGGGATGTTTCTGCTACTGCAGAGTTAACAGTGAATCCATCAAGCCATGAATCTAAAGGTTTCTTGAATCTTGTTTTCATATCTACTAAATATTTCACGTAATATATGGGATGTGCGTATGTATGTGTGGGCCCTTAAGGGGCAAAAGTAGAAGTGCACTAATTTTAACGTTATTTCAATTATTTTGTGAAAATAACGTTAAAATCATTGGGATGATCAATTTCAAACGATAACTTTGAGCCGAGGACTCTTTCGAAGTAGCATCTCTATCCTAATTGCGATAAGGGTAAGGTTTGTATTAGGGGTGTCATTTTTAACCGAACCCGAATACCGAACTCGATTAAAACCAACCCGAACCCCAATAAGTGTTAACCCGATCTACCGAACCCGAGCTAGTAATAAACCCGAACCGAAAGTTTTTAATTGGTTTGGTAAATGGTTAATTTTCTCAAAGATTTGGTAACCTGAATAACCCGATTATGTATATTATCGACTTATTAATATGTTATATGCATATATATATGCATTTATTATTTTGAATATCACTTATAATAACGTTTGTCAAGTTAAAACATTATATGTTATGTGTGTGTATACATTCATTCTTCCATATGTATATATTTGCATTATTCTTTAAGCTATCTCGGTTTTCATCTTTTAACTTATATATATGTATATTGTATAAATGCCCATTTGCGGTGCACGCATATAATGTATATATGTGTGGGCCCTTAAGGGCAAAAGTAAAAGTGCACTAATTTTAACGTTATTTTAATTATTTTGTGTAAATAACGTTAAAATCATTGGGATGATCAACTTCAAATGATAACTTTGAGTCGGGGACTCTTTCGGAGCAGCCTCTCTATCCCAATTGGGATAGGGGTAAGGTTTGTATCTATCCTTCCCCCCCAGACCCTACTGAAAATGGGAATATACTGGGTAAGGTAGTTGTTGTATATGTATATTGTATAACATTTCAAGTGTTTTAGTGTTAATTTTAGGTTGACCGTTAAGTGAATTTAGTATAACCCGAATACCGATTAATACCAACTCGAAGAACCCGATTAACAAATCCCGAAAACCGAATACAGATAACTTAAATGGTTTGGTAATCGGGTATATTTTCAATGTCAAAAAACCCAAACAACCCGACCCGAGGAACCCGAAACCCGATTAACAAACCCGAACGACACCCCTAGTTTGTATCTATCATTCCCCCCAGATCCTACTGAAAAGTAGGAATATACTGGGTAATGTTGTTGTTGTAGTAAATATATCATTTTCTATTGATTTAAAGGAATATAATTCTAACATTGTAAGTATCTATCTCTTTAAACTATATTTGGATTTGTAAATGCAAACGTACTTCATGATTCTCCTGATGGCTTAATGCCACCTTTAATCATCGCAAGGTGCAACCTAGAGAGTGTGAGGTGAGGCTGACTATAAGGGCGGCCCTGAAAATTGAGGTGTCAGGACGAGCTGGAAAAAAAGACCCTAGCGAATTCAAATATTAAAGTAGGGGTGTTCAAAAAACTCAAAAACCGTTAAAAACAAAAAAAATCGAACCGTATCCGTAGCCAAAAAGGCCGAACCGAGTTCCAAATTCGGTTTTTGGTTCGGTTCATAGTCGTATCCGAATTCTGAGTTATTTGACCAGTTTTATTACGTTTTTAATCGATTTATTAGATTAAATTTGGTTTAATATGTTTTTAACCAGCTTATTTGGTTATTAAACGGTTTGTTCAGTTTTAACCGAAACTAAACTGAATCACTTTCTGAATTCGGTTCGTTTTATGGATGAGAATTTTTTTTTGAAAACCGATTAAGTCGAACCGAATAACCCTTGAACCAAACTGATGAAACACCTCTAGTTTAAAGGAAATGTAAGTAGCATTCTATATTTAAAAGAAATTATTTCTTGTAGTCATTAAATCATGTGTTTATAAATGTTTTTTTTTTCGTTTTCTGAAGTTTATTGATTCTCATTTGAATGAATCTCTTTATATACATGTATATTAAAAATTTTGTACCCCTAAAAAAGATCCCGGATGTAGGTCGGGTTCCCTCTTCTGGGCCACCGAACTATTCTGGTGGTAGGTTGTAGTATTTGAGGTTTTGGGTTTTATGATTATTTTTAGGGCCATAAACAAACTGAACCTAACGAACACGAATGAAACTTTGTTCATGTTCGTTCGTTTAATTTTTAACTTAGTCATGTCATGAACTATCCGAATGAAAATTCTTATACGTGTTTGTACATTAAAGAATTGAACTTGTTTATGAACGGTTCATGTACACAAACAAACATCTATTGTTTAAAAAATAAAAATTAATGCTCTCAACTTAAAAAATGAAAGAATCATTTACATAAATTTAAAGTTAAACACTTCATTTCAAAATTACTATGTTTTTTAGGAAAATACAAATTCCAAAATACTAGATTTATAGTTTAAATGCTATGATACTAAACTAAAAACAAAAAATCTAATAATATAAAACAAATTAGTGAATAAATATAATAAATTAACATAAATTAACGTAAATAAATATAAACGAACACATTGCCGAACCTTCACGAACACAACCTTTGTTCGTTTATCGTTCGTTTAACTAAACAACCAAAATTTTTTGTTTGTATTTGTTCATTTATTAAACGAGCAAACATAAACGAACTTCCTGTCGAACGGTTCATCAGCTATTACCTGAACGTTTGGTTCATTTACAACCATTATGTTTTTTTGACGAATTTTGGGTTTGATTTTCTAATACCCGTAAAATCTAACTAATAAATATTAAATAAAAAACTATAAAATTAAAAATAATTAAGTCTTGTATGAAAATTACAAGTTTGGGTTGACCAACATTATAAAGTTCAAATCGATACATTAACCAACATGAGATGAGATGGCTTGGTCCGACTTCGTAACAAACCGATTTTATTAACTACCACATGTTATATATATATATATGGGAAAGATCAAATAAAAAGACTATTTTGCCTAAGAAGGCTAAAAATGATTTTTAAAACCTTGAAAACCGACCTAAACGAACTCCGATTGAACTCATTTCGATGGCGTTGGAATCGTCTCATCGAACCCTACAATATTAGCTTTGTTTTAGCTTTAATAACTACTTATAAAGTTTTGATTTTAGGGCTTGAGTTTTGGCTTTTTAGGTTTTATCTTTAGGTTTATGATTTGTTTTTAAAGTTTTGGTTTTAGTATTTGGGTTTATTATTTAAAATTTAATTTTGTGTTTTAGGGTTCAACAAGCCGGTTCCAATGATGCAAAAATGAATTCAATTGGAGTTTGTTTGGGTCGATTTTCGTGTTTTTGAAAATCCTTCTTAGCCTTCTTAGGCAAAATAGACTTTTTAGGGGACCTTTCCCTATATATATATATATATATATATATATATAGACTTATTCCATTAATTTACACTAAATATGAATGAACTGTAAGAACTAATTTGAACCATATGTTTTAAGAGATATAAAAGTAATTTTCTTTTCAAATAGATGAAATTAGTTTTATGTCCTTTTAAACTTGTGACTACAATTGGTTTTTTTAGTTCATAAGTAAGAATAGTTATATATATATATATATGTGTGTGTGTGTGTGTGTGTGTATATATATATATATATATGTATGTATACACACACTAAGTTAGTACCCGTGTGTTACACTATTATGAAAATATTCATATGCCACTATAAGTATGTAGGATAAACTAATAAATAAATAATCAAGTTATTATACATAGGGACAGCCATAAAATTACAAGTATTTTCGGAAAAGTTGATTTTTTTAATAAATTTGTAAATATTATTTATATACAATATTAAACATTTATTATTTGATTACTAATTTTAACATCTTGAAATAATATTAGTAACCTAACTCCATTTTTAGTTTTAACTCTTGACATCGCCATACACAAATGTCCATGTGTGTAAACCAGCTTTTTAGATACAAACAACTCTCGATAGTGATCGACCTTGGCTTTTATTAATCATCATTGCAAAACATACAGTTAATAAAAATTGTCTTCTTTGAACTTGAAAGGATCTTTTTATCTGATGGTATCAAAGTAATTCTTGAAATAAATGTGCAATTATCAAAGTAATTCTATATATTGCAAACATAATTTAATAAAAGATCAAATAATCAATTATAAAGAAATAATGTTCCTAAACAAATAACACTAAGCTTACTTTGATTTGGAAGCTTAGATTGAAGTTGCAGTCGAGCACTGCAGTTGAAAATAATTGATGTATTTTTTTTGGAAGGCAATGTTTCACGTATAAATTATTATTGTTGTATTTAACTTTATGATTGAAATGATAAATTATAGGTTTAAATTTTCTAGAGGATGCACTAATAAAGTTTATTTTGTATTAAATGTTTTAGGCGGGAAAAAAGAGTTAAGGTGCTCTAGAGATGCACCATGTGTCCCTAGAAAACATTTATTTATTAGTAGAGTATGATATGATATGATATGATATGATATGATATGATATGATATGATATGATATGATAGGGATGTTAAATTGAGAACTAATTAATTAAGTATTAAAAGAACCATTTATAGTTACAAGTTTGAAGACATAGAAGTAGCAATGCCTTCTGTTTTCAAGAGAAATTACTTTTGTACCTCTTAAAATTCAGTTCTGCGCTTAACCATTCAACACCAATACCATGTTGAATAAAAAATACATACCATTCAGACATTTAACCAAACGCTCTTAATTGGTTTAGCACTTAATCATTCAGGCCCTCTTAATTATTCAGACATCTTAACCATTCAACACTTAATGGTTCAGACACTACCAAACAGCCCCTTAGTTATTTACATCTTGTTAGTTCTTAAAAGACTATAATGTCATTTTAGTCCATATGATTTGGTCACTTTTGCTATTTTATTCCAATAGTTTAAATTTCGTTATTTTCATCCTTATAGTTTCCATTTTATTGCCATGTTATTTCTTATGCTTTAGTCACTTTTGTCATTTTAGTTCAAAAGTTTAAATTTAGTTGGAATAAAATGACAATAAAATAAAAACCATAATGACCAAAATAACAATAAAATGAAATTATAAGGACAGAAATAAGAAATTTAAAGTATTAGATTAAAATGAAAAAAAAAACCAAATCCACTATATTGACATTTCTTCTTTTTTAAATAATGAAATACACACACATGTATATACGTCCTCCTGGCGATCACACCCTAGGTCGCTTGAGAGTCTGCGTTCCACTTTAATTTGTTTTGAGTTTGCTGGACCGTTTGGCTAAAATCGTATAGAAGATCAAAAATTGTTTCTTTCTGGCAACGATTCCCGCCTCTGTTACTCCATATATATATGGAGTTCGTTTTTTGGAAAACTCATTTTCCATTTTTATGGCGCTCGCAGGTCCCTTTGCGTTTCAACGAGTCTCCACATTCCATTTTCGATCGCTTCCCGTCGCTTGACGCTTCGTGCTTGTGTGGAACCTTCATTTCCATTCAGGTTTGACTTTAATAATTGATTTTTCATTTGCTTCTAATGCTTAATTTAGCGTGTTTTTGTGTATTTGCAAAGGAGGTCCTTTAATGTGAAACCGTACACTGTGATCTTAGAGATCACTGGAAACAACGATTTGGTAATTTTTAGCACTCATCAATTTCATAAATGCTTGTTTCATTTGACGAGTCTCGCCATTGTTTAGGAATGGAACAAAGTACGCAGATTTTGTTGATCAAAACCTCAACACACACACCCATTGCGAGACAGGAGCCCAGACCCAAATTAGCAGCCATGGCGGTGTCTACGACTGCAGCCTTGGCGGACATGGTGGATTTGGCAACCCAGTCCTTAAATTTTTTGAATTTGATATAGAAATCCCGACTCTTTTCATCACCTATCAACTCATTTGTTTTCGTAACACGAATAGAGCAAAATTATCGAATTGTTGGGAGTTGGGAGGGATGACGTGAGGCGGATTAGGGTTAAAACTTTTTATCCTTTTCTCCAGTGGTGAATTTACCAAAATCTGGTAATTACTTGGCCCAGTATCCCACTTTTAACATTCTAACTTAGGCCCAGTATAAAAATTAGTTTAATAAATGGTCCGACATGGACCATTACGTAACAACTTAGACATGGGAAAAAAACCGGTTTGGGTTTACAAACCGGTTCCATCCAAACCGGTTCGAACCGCCGGTTTGGCATAGGTTTGAAATCCTCATCTCCCAAAACCGGTTTCAAACCTATCCAAACCGGTTCAAACCTATCCAAACCGGTTCTATAGGTTTGACATCCTCAATCTCCCAAACCGGTTTCCAAACCGAACCAGTTTTCACCCAAACCGGTTTTGACCATCCGTTGACCAAACCGAATCGGTTCACATAGTGGAGTAGTCTACTCGCCAGAGGTCTTGTATCTTTAATTAACTACCACATGATTTATGCAAACAGATAACACCAATTGTTTATTTCTGGTAGACGATTCCCGCCTGTGTTACTTCCTTACATATATGGAGTTCATATATTATTTTGAAAACTGACTTTCCATTTGATTTTTATGGTGCTCGCACTTCCCGTCACATTTTGACGAGTCTCGCCATTGCATTTGCGATCGATTCCAAGACGTCGCTTGGTGCTTCGTTCTTGTGCTGAAGCTTCACTTCCTTTCAGGTTGGAGTTTAATAATTGATTCTCCATATGCTTCTGATTCTTAATTTTGTGTGTTTTTGCGTGTTTGTAAAGGAGGTCATTTATCGTGAAACCTTACACTGTAATTTTAGAAATCACCGGAAACAACGATTCGGTAATGTTTTAGCACTCATCAATTTCATAACTCCTTTGAAATGCTTGTTTAGATTTCGAATTTCAAAAAATACAACACTATAAATGACAAAGGTAAACAACAAACAGTTAACCTAGTGATTTAATGTCAAGAACAACGAAATAGACAACAAAAATTATCAATCAACAAGACAATGTTGCTTATGAACTAATATAAACCTATTTCGATTATGAATTGATCTATTCAATGGACACAAGAACAATCCAGATTCTAACAAGAAGATGGACAAAAATGTGAGATCTCTATATTCACATCTCTACTTAGTGTGTGTGTATATATATATCTCAAAAAATATTTGCTTCCAACTTCTTTTGCCATAATTTGCATGCATACTGTATATATATATTTATATATATATATATATATATATATATATATATATATGGTAGAGTTCCTAATAAAACCTTCATTTTGTAGAAAATCAAGAAAACTAACCACAAAATCATTACCAATTAACCACTTTATTTTCATTTTTTTACCTCTTTATATTATAAGGTAAAAAATGTAAAAAAAAAGAAAAATTTTAAAAATTATGTATTTCATACTGTTACATATATGTAACTTGTATGTCTTGCTTACGAGTTAACATATATGTAACTTTATGAGTCACATGCATAACCTTATGAGTTACATATTTATTAATTTTTTTTCCTTATAACATATCTAAATAAAAAATTATCAAAAAAACTTTTAAAAAATTTATTGGCTGGTATGAATGTTCTTGGTTTTCTTCAAAATGAGGAGATTTATCATGGATCCTCCTATATACAGAGAGAGAGAAGAGTTTATGAGAAAACTTCTTATTTTAGAGAAAACCAAAAAAATTATACCAACCAAAAAGTTTCATATGTAACTTATAAAATTATATATATGTAATCAGTATGTGTAGCATAAAAGAAGTAATCATTTACTTTGTAGATAGCATATCGAAACTGATATCATAAAACATTGCAGGCCACGTATAAAGTCACAAGAAATTTGAGATTATTTTTTGTAGAAGCGGAAAACATTAGTTGTCTACAACATATGATGAATTTATATAAAACTACAAAGACCATACATCATTATTGTGTGACTCTTCATGCATTATTCATGTATATTTTATCATTATTGTGTGACTATCAAACTAGTATTATTTTATCATTTCTCACTTTTCATTCTTTTATAACTAGTGGTATACCCACGCATTGCAGCGGTAAGCCCGTATTAAACTGAAAAAATATTATATCTACTCAATTAAAATTAAAAAAAATACATATCAAGTCATATCACTCTGTTAATATGGGTATCCGATTGAGATGTCGGTAACATCGTAAATATGAAACATAGACCAAAAAACTGGTCATAATGGATGTGAACTCGTTCTAATACTATAATCGAATAGTCGCAAAAGCAAGTGTCAATCGTAAGAAATATGGACCCAAATATAAACGCAATATGTTAAAAATCATGACTAAAATAACAAAAAAAGGTGTTCGTAGTCGTAAAATTTACTATCAAGAAATGTGAGCATAAAACAAACAAATATTTCGTTATTATTATTTTTTAATTAATATCGAATTGGTAATATTTAATTTTTTTAACAGCAGAGGATCTTCACGTATGTTACCATTAACCGGTTGATGTAGCCAAGCTCAATTCCTCGACCGCCGTAAGACCAAATCCCCTAGATTAGCCGGAACTGGATAAATTTATAAACTATCTCTCCTGTTTAGGTTTGAACCAGAATATTTAACCGTACCTTTCACGTAATACGTAACAAGATAAATTCATAAACTCTCTATCATGTTTTGGTTTGAACACATAAATGTTTAATTATTTAAATTAATAATTTTTACTATTATTTTTTCTCCAATTGAAAATTTCATGAAAGAGGAGAAAAACGGAGCCCAAAGGATCGAACTTGTGACATTGTGGGCAACAACACAAGTCACGGCAAACTATTGCCTGTGGGCCTAAAGAAGCAAACGAAACTCACAATATTTATTTAAATTAAAAAAAATATAAAAGTTGCAAATTGTATATATGTATAATTATTTGCATAATTTCTGGTGTGACGCTCGTCTCCCGGAACCATTACGGAATCGGAATTATAACTAAACACATGGTATAATAGAGATAAGTAATAACTTTTATTAATATAACATAAGTTTCAATACAAGATGCTAGTATCATATAAATTTGCATCAATATACACATGCCAAAATTCTCAACAACTTGCTATTCTTTACCCACACATTTCCCTTGCTAGGCTACAAGAAGCCTTATCTTTACCTGATATATATGCATACTTAAAGGAATCAGTAAAAACATGTGATTCTAAGTTTTAATCATACAAAAATTAAGATAACACACCAGGAAAAGATTTACATGACACGGTTTAATAATAATAAAGGAAATTTACAATCATAAAACATGCAAACTTTGTGTAGAAAAGTTTCAAACCAATAGCCAGGTTACCAGAACACAAAACCACTAGGTTACCGGAATCCAAAACCACCAGCTTACCCAAACCCAAACACCAATCCGCCAACTCCACGATATAATTACCACCTGCCAAGTCCACAGTGTGGTAATCCTTATATTGCATCTATTTACCAATTTATGCTTGTTGCATGTACATGTTAAATTGTGAGTTATAAAAGGAGTTAATTACGCATATGGTCACTTTTGAAATAAACCTAATTCTTTGAAACCAGCAAAACCCAATTTCAACCCGAATCCAATTTGAACCCATAACTATATTTTGTGCACCTCTAATGTGACTGAATGTGGTGATTGCACATGCTGTAAGTGTTTGCTTATAAGAATAATCTTTTATATCTTTAAATAACAAAAATTAGCACTCTAAAAATATTTTGAATAGTCTAAATAACATGATAATTAACTACAAAAAAGCAAAAAACACATCAATATCACAACACAATGGAAGCATGCTTCGCAAACCCTTAGTCAAACATACTGAATCCCATGGGAGGCCCTGGGGAGGGGCAAACCCGACCTCCGTCCAGGGCCCATTTATCGCAAGGGCACAAAAATTTTAAAAATCGTTTTTAAATTATATGTATTTACTTATATCTCCAATTACAAAACCGAAAAAACACAAGTTTATAATTCACGAGGGCCTTTTTTTTCTCAGTACGTCCGGGACACTTAAATTCTCAGGGTCGCCCCTGCTGAATCCATGGCCTATAAACGTAAAACAAAACATTAGCAGATGATCCAAAAAAGCCAAAAAAAATTTTAAATAAAGTTCATAGACGTAATGTAGAAAGCATCTTATGTCATAAGATTCTTCTTTTTCTTCAACTTTCTCCTCTTTCTTTGGCTCGGCTGCAGCGGCAGCAGGTGCAGCACCTCCGCCAGTTGCAGCTGCAACCGCCACCAACTGCATTTTATAACTTTAAAAGATTACTTCAAATTTTACAAAAAAGAAACATGAATAAATGTATTGCAGCAAAACATCACCTATAGGTTATATCTCAAACAAAACTTGAGTGATAGCTTCAACCTAACAAAGATCATTGTATTTCACATAATTTAAATTTGAGTTTAATTACATTATCCAAAAATAGAATCTCAAATTAGGGGTTTGTAAAACCCAAAAATAGGTTTATCTTTGTTTTAAATCTATATCATGGAATTAGGTTAAAAAAAACCAAATTAGAAATCAAACTTTGAACTTGAATATTGAATCTTTACAAATACAATTCTTGTATTATCTCTAAATCTTATGAGAACTATCAGCTAAACTTATTTGCGAGTTACACACAATGGTTTATAATATTAGACAGAGATTTCTAATTTATGAAACTTATTATTCGATTTATGTGAAATAAAACTGTATATCTTATCCATGTTCTCAGTGGCGGATGTAGTAGAAGGGGGTGGGTTCACAGGAAACCACCACGCATCGACTCATTAGTAGGAAATTTTTTTTCGAAAGAGTTAAACAATAAGGTGAACTTGTTAATATTTTATGGGTGAATCCTGAGATGAACCAATTAAAACTTTTAAGAGCGAATTCTTAATGTAATTTTCACAGCAATTTGTCAACTTGATTGAGACAAATGATCTTTGTTAGAGAAATCTCAATAATCAATGATTAGATTTCTATATGATCGTGTTAAAATTATTTTCCGATCATATAAACTTAGCAAGCAAAATGGTAGTTATTAGTGGTTAAATCCTCTAATCAAGGATTTTTTTTAACTCATTTATGTACATTCTGTGTTGGTAGTGGATTCAAACATACATAGCACCTTAAAAAACTTAAAATCAATATATGAAAAAAGATACAAATTAAGAAAATATATGGGTGCAAAATTGTTTCATATAAGTTGCTTTAATAGAATGATTAATTGTTACTTAAAAAAAATTGTTATCATACCTTTCGTTTCGTCATTTTCGAATTCTCATGCATAATGAATCTAACTGAAACCATTATTGTAATTGAAACCAATAGACATAAAAGGCAATATTTTGAAAACCGGACCGGTGGTTGAACCGTTTTTTTATATATATATTTTTTTATTTTTTTTGATTTCTTATATATATATGTGTGTGTGTGTGTATGTATATGTATAAAATGTATATAAAATCATCTGGTTCTTAAATCCGGTCCGACCTCTGACCAGTAAGGAGACCGATTCGACGTCCGGTCCGGTTATGAAAACATTGGTAAAAGGTAACCATTATAAACCAAATCAAGTCGTCAACAACAAAAAGAATTGGAGTTCTGTAGCGGTGTAAGGGCATAGCTAATACCAAATCATGGTTTTGCGGAGTAAATGAATCAATTCAGCTTGTTGATAATGCCAATCGAATATTTCCAATGCCTAATTTAAATGATAGACCTCGTAAAATGGGTTAGTCATGTTAAATTGGATAGCAGGTTATAATAGATTCGGATTTTAATTCGTTTCGGTCAAGACATGTCATTTTGGTCCATGTTAGAACAAGATTTTAAAAAAATGGTTTTGGATGATAATACATCTTAAAAAATGTCAATTTGATCCTACTTAGAACAAGTTTTGATAAAAATGGTTTCAGATCCAATCTATGATTTATTTAGTTTGATATCAATTTTAGAGATTTTGATTGATTATAGTTGTGGGTTTAGGTAGATTCTAATTATGTTCTTTAGTAATTTATATTTTTAGTTGTATTCATTCAATCATTCGTATGGTGGTTGACATAGCCCAAATTGGTTTCAACCCAAATCCAGTTTGAACCCAGAACCTAATTTTATGCACCTCTAATATGACTGGATGTGGTGAATGTTGCAAGTGTTTGTTTGTAAGAATAATCTTTCATATCTTTAAATAACAAAAATTAAAACTGCAAATATTTTTGCAAAGTCTAAAAACCCTGATAATTTACTACAAAACAAAACGAAAAAACACATCAACATCATATCACAATGGAAGCATGCTTCTCACAAAGTAACAAACGCGCAAACCCTTAGTCAAACAGACTGAATCCCATGTCCTGTAAACATAAAACAAAACGTTAGCAGATGATCCAAAAAACCCAAAAAAAAAAAAAAAATCAAATAAAGTTCACAGATATAAGGTAAAAAAATCAAAAAAATCTTACGTCATCAGATTCTTCTTTTTCTTCAACTTTCTCCTCTTTCTTTGGCTCGGCTGCAGCGGCAGCAGGTGCAGCACCTCCGCCAGTTGCAGCTGCAACAGCAACACCACCACCACCAGATGGAACTGAAGCCAGCTTCTCCCTTCCTGCAGCAATTAGTTCTGTGATATCTTTACCCTTGACTTCCTTCAGAAGCAGTTCAATTCTATCTTCATCTGCATCAGCTCCAACTGCAATTTATACTTTACAATTACTTCAAATTTTACAAAAAAGAAACATACATAAATTAAATGCAGCAAACATTGTATAAACTAAAGGCATATACAAATTTTTTTAAATCCAATAAATCTAAAGCCGAAAATTAATTAAAAAAAAAACTTGTAAATTGATACCAAATGGAAATCACCCATTTGTTAATGAACAAAAATATCATCTTTTTTTTGTAGAATTTTCACACATTTTGTCACTCAAGTGTTCATTTTTTCTAATATAATGAAAATAGCTCACAACCATATCTTCGTTTATCAAAAATTTGGTGTATGCAAGAACATAGAGATAAAGGTTGACACCCAAATCTTAGTCAATCAAATTTGTTTTAATCCAAGATGCTAAATGGGTAATAAACAGCCAACAACACAAGTAAAAAAAAAGAAGAAAGCCACTCCATATATCATATATTTTGTGACTGCTAGGTTTATGTTAATGTTGAATTTTTAATGTCGAACTCTAAAAGATTTAAAATACAAATTTACAAGTAACCATCTTGAAAATAAAAGATTCACAGGTAAATGTTGGTTTGATTCGTTTATGAAGCTGGTGTTCAAATCAACGGTAATTCTGAACAAAATTGTATCCTCCCTCGAAATTTTAAAAAACAAACACTTTAAATTATCAAATTCAAAATTGACATAAACGACATTAGCTCTCAATTACACAATATCAAACCCTCAATGAAATTTGTGCCGATCAACATAATTAGGATTTCATACTGTAACAATTTGGAACTCAAAGAATCTACCTACATTAACGATCAAACCAGAAAATTCCCACACGCACACACACATTGCATATAAAACGTACCTGAACCAAGAATGTTCTTCAAATCATCGGCAGATGGACAGGTGTTACCACCCAAAAGAGCCAACAAATACGCAGCAACAACCTTCATTCCGCTGTAAGAAACAACGATATTCATTTAGACAGATTGCATATTCACATACACGTATCATTTCCACATGATGAAACTGGATCTACTGATTCCAGAAGAAACTAATCAATCAATGAAGTGAGGAAGACGATACCTGTATACTGTAATCTGTTGAAAACGAATTTTAGACGACGATCGGTATAGCTCGTGCCTCGTTAACAATCCGATTGAAACCCTAATTTGATTTATAATGAAAATACCCTTCGTGAGACTCTTCAGTGGGCTACGAGTCTACGACCATTTCATGATAAATGGGCCGGGCCGGGCCGGTTTTGTTCTGGCTAATTCTAAATTGATGGGTTTATGATTAGCTTCTTAGTTCTTACTTCTTACTTACCTACTTGGTTCTCATTTCCCAACTTCTCATCTCAAAATCTTTTTAATTCCCTTTAGGCCTTTTGTATTTAGAGTACAACTACAAAAAGACATCGTTTGGTTAATTGTTCAATACCAATGATCCTTAGCTCAAGTGGTTGAGGGGAGGTATCATGTGGCTTCAATATTAGATATGTCACGGGTTCACGTCCTGGCATAGGCAAAATAGAGGTTCCATGCTGGGATAAGAGTTTTTCTCTCACCTATGACCTATGGTATGTTTCTTTCTATTGGGTGTGGATATGATCGGGTGGATCTATGATCCGTCAGTGATCCAAATTGTTCAAAAAAAAAGTTAATTGTTCGATAAAAAATTTGTATACGTTGGTTTTTTAAAAAACACAACAAAAACTTGTTTAATCAAGTTTCGACTTAACAAGTCATAATGCGCGTGTGTTGTTCCACCTTTCTACGTCTATTTTTTGTTCTCTTTAAAGATATCGGTTATAATGATACCCCACAACACACTTCACTTATTTAAATAAGATTTCGGATATCATAAATGTGTTTGTTATAACACGTAGGTTTACGTTGAATAATATAAGTGTTCATTGGATGAGTTTAGGTATATCGAATCTTGGTTTTGTTTAGATTGCGGTCTCCGTTGAGATGTTTTTAGGGTTTTAAAGGTGGAAAAGGAGGCTTGATTAGATGGCCGATGATTTTTTTTCTCAGTGTTCCTATTTATGTTGTTTTTAGGGTTTTCTCTTATCTACAAGTCGGGTGTGGTCAAATCGGGTCGGATCATGTTAAATAAAAGCAATTAAACGAAATTTCATATATAAAATCATAATAAGAATACAATACAAATAAAGTTGCTCTTATGCCTAGAAATATGGGCGGGATGGGTTGGGTAACTGGTAAGAAAGAGTGCGGGTTAGGATGTGTGTAGTTTAGGATGGATTTTAAGCAAAATCAGTTTGGGTTTAAATGAACTATTTTAAGAAAACATCAATTTTGTTTAAGTTGACATGAATTGTTACTAACAAATAGTTTAATTGAATACTTTTTAGTAATTTTCTCATCAAATATATTATTGATCATTTTTACCCAATTTAATATATTATATTTACATAATTTTTAAGTTGCCCATCTTATTATAGGTCAAAATTACCAGACCTAGTTGTTCTCTAGAGTGTTTTATTTTTAAAAATATATCAAAAACAATATATATGGAGACATTTTTAAGCAACTTTTTGTCTAAAAAATAAGTGCAAGTATCACTTAAATTCTCATCACAAGTCTGATTATGCAAATTCGATAGGGCGATTGCAAAATATTAAGGAAGGGTGAATGCAAAATATGAAGGAGATCAATCAGGATTTTAACATATATATACTACCGAAAAAGTTCAAGAGGTGCGACTGCCCCCAAACCATTACATGAGTACGCCCCTGTTTTATAGTCATGTCAAACTCACTTCTTTTCTCTTTCATTACAAGGCAGTGTCAATTTGTGCATTTAAGATGTATAACTATCTTTATGGTTTTTCATTGATTATAATGATGTGTGTTTCCACGATTAATGTGTGCTTCATTTGATGTCTGTGTATCAAACTTATCGTAACATGTGAGTTTTAAATTATAGTTTTAAGTATTTATCATAAATATAATTTGATTAATTACCAAAATTTTTATAGGTTTTTACATAGATGGAGGTTAGTTCAATTATTTTTCGTAAGAAGCAATAGGAATATGACATGTGGCATGCTAATAATATAAAAACAAAAATACAGTATGAAAGACAAAATCCAGCACAAACAAAATTAAAATCCAGTACAAAAAATCAAAAATCCAGTACAAAAAAATAAAATCCGGTATGAAAAATTAAAAATCCAGTACGAAAAATTAAAAATCCAGTACAAAAAATCAAAAATCCAGTAAAAAAAAAGAAAAATACAGTACATAAAACAAAAATACAGTACAAAAAACAAAAATACAGTACAAAAAAATCTAGTACAAAAAAAAATAAAGAACAAAAAAGAATGCAGTACAAAAATCCTTTCTTAGGCACCGTCACATGTCAAAATTTTATTGGTTCTTATTCTTCTTAGGCAATAATCTCTTCTTATTTGATCTTTCCCCTGTTAATCCTTTAACATATTTACAAGACAATAACACGTTTAAAATGTATAAATTTATTTTATTAATTTAAATAAATTGATTAAACGTGTAATCTTCGAGTTGATTTAAATTCATGTATTGGAAACTTAAAAGTATAAAAATATGGGTGAATTTTGAATTGCAAAATTTAACATGTCAACCCACAACCAACCTGTAGCCCGTTAACTCATCAATTTCCTAGCCCAACATATACACCCCTATTATCATATACAATGCATCCATCCACCAATTTTCAGAACTTCACACACAGGGCTTGCAAACCTTTACGCTCGAGTTTATTTAAGAAGAGAAAAGAAAGGAAATGGAAGGAAAGGAGAAACATTTTTGTGTTCCCGAGTTTTATTTAACGAGGGAAGGGAAAAGAAAATAAAACATGTTGTGTTCCCGAGTTTCATTTAAGGAGAGAAAGGAAGGGAATTGGAAGGAAACCTAAGCGAAATTACCTAGCTTTTCTTTCCTTCTGATTTGGAAGGAAATGGAACTCTTTTCCTTTCCTCTCATTTATTTCTCTTTCTTTTCCTTTCTGTTCTCTCCTTTAATAAACTCGAGAACACAACGTTAGCCCGATTATGTGAATTGTTACAGGCTTACAGCAACAAATTGATATTAATTTATGAGTAAACTACCGTTATATAGTTGATGTGATTTACTAGTATTTTACTTTTGAACCATAGATTTCATTAATTACTCATAATCCCAAATTTTAGACATTTGTAACACATATAATCCATAGTCCTTATATGGGGACAAGTTGGTAACCTAAAGACTATATGTGTTACAAATGTTTAAAGCTTATGACCATATGAGCAATTTATGAAAACCAAATATAAATAAACCATAATTTATTTTTATTTTCTTTGTATGATAAGAAATGTATAGCTTCAAACTGCCTTCAATATAGATTTCCATGGAAGATTAAAAAAATAAAATAAATAAATAAATTGAAAAGGGATGGATTCCCCCATTTTCAGCCGACAAAGACAGTGAGATTCGGAACGACAAGAAAAATAAACATCATCTCTCTCTCTGATTCTTTTCTTCATTGATGGGTTTTCAAATCATATTCAAATATTAACTCGGATTTGCTTGATTTCAACATCTTCTGATCCAATTTCAAACAGGGTTTATGTTCATTTCAGATTCTCAACAATTAGCGTTCAAGACCCTTGAAATAGCAAGACTTTCGATCAAAGAAAACAATCATTCCAAGGTTTAATCTTTTTTGCTAATTGGGATTGAGTTTTTTTCAATCGATTGCCCTTCAAAATCAATTCAGATTCATCATGACATAACATTACATGTTATTGCCCACCATCTGTTCGACGAAATGGCTGAAAGAAACGTGGGTTCATCAAATTCCATCGGGTTACTATCGTGGAAATCATTGATCGCATTGTTGTCACTTGCATTAACGGTGTTCATGTTATCTTGGTCATTAATGTTGAACACCCGTGGCCAGTCTCAATTCATTGATCAAAATCTGTATCCCCATTTGAAACATTACAATCCACCATTGATTGATCATGAACAGGAAGCAACTCTTAAAGTGTTTATGTATGATTTGCCCTCTGAATTCCATTTTGAACTCTTATATTGGAAGCCAGATGGTTCTGCTCATTGGCCAGATATCAGATCAAACGTACCTGAATACCCTGGTGGATTAAATGTGCAGCATAGTGTGGCATACTGGCTTACTCTAGACCTTTTAGCCTCAGATTTCAACAATGCTGGTGGTCGAAACGTGGTTAGAGTTCATAATTCCAGTGAAGCTGATGTGATATTTGTACCCTTTTTCTCTTCCATATGTTTTAACCGGTTTTCGAGGTTAAACCCACATCAAGAAACTAATAAGAACAAAGAACTACAACAGAAGATAGTCAAGTACTTAACCAGCCAGCCCGAATGGAGACGGTCAGGTGGCATAGACCATGTGATTGCGGCTCACCATCCCAATAGCTTACTTGATGCAAGAATGCAACTATGGCCAGCCATGTTCATTCTTTCTGATTTTGGAAGGTACCCACCAACTATAGCAAACATCAACAAAGATGTGATTGCACCCTACAAACATATCATCAAAAGCTATGTTAATGATTCATCTGGGTTTGATTCACGCCCAATCTTGCTGTTTTTCCAGGGTGCAATATACAGAAAAGATGGAGGTTTTGTCCGTCAAGAAATCTTTTACATTTTAAAGAAAGAAAAAGATGTTCATTTTACATTTGGTAGTGTTCAAAAACAAGGTGTTCCTTCTGCCACAAAAGGAATGCAAACATCAAAATTCTGTCTTAATATAGCAGGGGACACACCGTCATCAAATAGATTGTTTGATGCCATTGCTAGTCACTGTGTTCCTGTGATCATTAGTGATGACATTGAGCTACCATTTGAAGATGTTCTTGATTACTCTGAGTTTTGTATCTTCATTCGAACGTCAGATGCTTTAAAAGACAAGTTTCTTATAAATTTTATAAGAAATATTAGTAAAGATGAGTGGACTCAAAAATGGAAAAAACTCAAAGAAGTTGAGCACTTTTTTGAGTACCAGTATCCTTCCAAGAAGAATGATGCTGTGCAGATGATATGGCGGTCTGTGGCGAAAAAGGTTCCTGTTATAAAAAGGAGATTACACGCGAGTAGACGGTTTTCGCGATTTGAAAAACCTGCAAGTAAGTCAATTTTTCCATTGCCAAGAAACTTGATATCTTGACAGAAAAACAGATTGATGGTAGAAGATAGAATGTACAAGGAAATGTTATAAAAATATAGGATTTTTGATGAATATCTGTTCATTAATATGTGGATCATCAACAGTTTTGTAATGTGATGCGATCTTTAGCTCCTGCTTCAAAATCTTGATAGTTTGCGAGACAATAGCTAGTTGTAGCAAAACTAGTGGGTCGGATGGGTTAAGTGGCTGATCAAGGTGATCTTGGTGTGGATGTGTTTGCATCGACCCGAAACGTTTTCAAGTAACACAGATCGTTTGACAAATCTAACGTGTGACACATGTGTAAGGCGATAGCATATGTTTATATTAATTACAAAGGATTGTATGATAACCTAATTTTAAAGAGTTAACCTTAAATCTTGTCTTGGTCAACTAATTTAAATCCTGAAAAAAGTAATAATATGTGGTTTACATTAAACCATATTAAATTTGATTTTTATTCTAAACCTGTTTTTTTCTATTGAACTTTAATATGAATCAAACGTTTATTTTAGAAGATGAAAAGAGTGACTAAGATTGAGTAAGATCCCTTAATTACAAATAGTTCTAGATGCACTATTATAATCATTCATGTTCTTCATGCTTTATACCTACTTTACACACATTAACGTAACTAGTTTAAATTCACTCGTATAATTGGCTTTAAAGCACCGAATTTTTTTTTAACAAATCTACTCCCGCTCCTATTAATTACTCCAAATAAATACCTTCTTGTCTGAATTTGAACTCAAGATCATTTTTTTAAGAGGCAGTATGACTTTACCAAGTGAGCTAGTCTCACGTTGCTATACAACTTAGATGCATCTTTGATAAGCGATAGTGAATCATCATTTTTAAGAAAAATCTTTTTTTAATGAAAAAAATATTGCAATATAATTCACTCAAATTAAAGATAAAAATTTCTAGATTTTTTTGAATAATTTTAAAAAATCAAAACAAAGAGATATATATACAAACGGAGTTCAACAATATGACGGAATAGATCTAAGCTAAAAAAATTAAAAAAATAAATATATAAAATTGTGACTAATTTCTTTTGTCCTTAGAAAATGATTTTAAACTTAGAAGCTTACATATATAATCACCATTTTAAGACGAGATTTTTTTTCCCGTTCAAAGCTTACAAAGTCACCATTGTACAACACTACAACACGTTCCATACGAACAATATATCCCGTCTATATAGTCATATGCAATAAAAAGACCACATTTATAAGTCACAAAAGTCGCAATTTTGTGTTTAATAAGTACTAGTTTTATGTTTAGATTTCGAATAGCGTCAATGATTAAGTTTGACGGATTTTTTTTTATGACCGTAGGAACCCACTTTTATGATAAACCCCTATGTTCCCCCTAATACCCGACTAATCGAGAGAAACAAGTAAAGCGCAATAGCAAGCAACCGAGTCGATGACCTTCAAAGAAAATTGTTCTAAGTTTGATGGATTTAAGAGCACATGATTAATGGTTTGTACGCTTATAAAATTATGGTTAAAGTATAGTACTTGTGCATAGCCTTCTAACCTTATGACATCAATAACTATACTTTAAAAAAAAAGGTAGAATTACACATTTCTCCTTCCTAACTTGAAAAACTACATATTTCCACAAGGTACAAATTTTTAATGTATAACGTACAATGCTCTTAAAACATGATTTGAGAAAATACGTAATTTGTAAGTTAAGAAGGGGAAATATGTAAATGCCCCTTAAAAAAATAGGTATGGATTTAAACCCTTATAAATGTAAGATTATGTTGTATTTAGGAGTAATCACACTCAACAGTTATCTGCATTTGTACAAACATATTATCACATGGTGAAGACAAAACACTTTAGAAAGTTAATCACACCTTAATTTTTCACTAAATCGGAAGAAAAAACATGGGTTTTTTTTTATATTTTTAGCTGAAAATCGTATATAATAATGCATCATCAGTTGAGGACAAAGTAAAATGATACACTTGAATTGAATTGGTGCAACTCACCAAAACTTTTTAACCTTCTTCACCAAATTCTTTTGTGAATCGTTCATGAACCTCAAGGTCACTTTTGCTCACAGTAGGCCTCTGCCTTGCTAGAACCTTGTCAAAATCTGCTCGCATGATCGGTGGTGGACTAATCTGCAATAAATCATTTGTTAATTAACTTTCTAAATAATCAGAATTTCGCAAATAAGCAAACAGCTGGTTTTAATTTGATTATTAATTGATAACAGTTTTGGGCAACTACACTGCATCCAAACCATGGGGTGTTAACAGGTCGTGGGGTTCCAAAGAGAGAAGAATCTGAAAATCATGTCAGACGTGTGAATCCAAACACGACATGCATGTTTAAACGAATTGTTTAACCCAATTTTTTTTTGGAATTTAATTTATTTTCCCTGCATATTATATTACTAATTTACAATAATAGATACAAGTGTATGAAAAACAATTATATTTTAGTTATGGATTTTTATGTCAATTTCTCCTTTGGATTTTATATTTTAGAATGAAATGCCTAATATATTTAATTTTCTCCAAAAAAACAAACTTAAAAACGAAACAAAAAAATTAAGCATATGGATTAAATGAGTCAACATGTAGGTTCGACCTGTGAATTTTTCATTATTGCCCTTTATCCAAAAAAAACTGATTTTTGTGTTAGATTCGTGTCATATGCTCATGTCATGCCAAAAATTCACAACCTAATCCAAACAGTATCTAGTATCTCCAATGGCCTGTTTTTTCCCTCCCAAGACAGATGATCTCAGTTTTGATTATTTGAAAATACAAAATCAATAGAAATTATACTTTGTTATTTGTAAGTTTTTGAATAACCATTAGGATTTTACTAACTTGACCCGATATCAAAAGATATCCTGAATTGACCCATTTCTATAAAAGTGGGTTAGAAACATCACATCTACTTTTGAACTTGTAATCTTACAAAACGACCTGATAGTTTAACTAATGGCCTTAGAAAAATGCCATTACCTTTGCAGCTAAACCTTTTGCTGCAAGCTCCTGCATGGTGGTTTGGATAGCCCCGCGCTGTTTTGGACCACATGGTACCCACAAATCATCACTTGTGTTAACAAAAAACATGGCGTCCTGAGTTTTACGTACAGGTTCAAATAAAACATCCTTAACCTACAAAATAAATTAAATATTAGACTTGATAGATATGATGTGTGTTCAAAATGTTATTTTAAAACCTTTGCTGCAAATGTAAAAACTGCACTTACACAGACAGCAATATCAGAACCAGAAAATCCATCAGTCTTACGAGCCAAGGATTCGAAGTCGCTATCAGTTAAGTTATTAGGGGTATCTCCCAAATGCACCTGCATATCAAACCACATGTTGCCGTATGTGTTCATTAACTTGCAAATACAGGTGGCAATCTTGGGCTCTTTGCCCATCATTTATGAACAGGTTGACTTAAATGTTATGTTCTACATTTAACGTTTCAAATAAGTAAGATAACCAAAAAAGGGGTAACTTTACATAGTAATAATCAAGTTTCACAAGTGTTCTACTTAAGTAACTCAAAGCTTTTTGGTCCTTCTAAAGTACTTAACTTTTAATAGGTGTTCCAATCTTATGTAGTTTTTTAATATAAAAACCACCATACCAAGTAAATCCTACTCGTACGTCGTCACATGGCTATTTGTAGGATTTGGAGAGAGTGAGATGTATACAAACCTTACCCCCATTCGTGCAGAAACCCCCGACTCATGAATGAACAAATAAAAACAAGCAGGCATAATCAAGCAAAATTATGTAATGTTTTCATAAATGTATAATTTTTGAAAATTAAGGCAAATGAAACATATATTAATGATGAAACATATATTCATGTTGGTTGCTATTTAGTATTTACTCATAATTTTTTTTCAATTTGACTTAATTTTGACATTTATGAAACTTAGTTATTACTTAAGTAATTTAGGATAGTCTCGAGAGCAGAGGTATTCCCGAGATATATATAGAGCTAATAAGAGATTATAGATACATATGATACAACTAAAATGAACACTAAAGTGCCAATGAGAGATACAAGCTTCTTTAGAGTAGAGGTGGGACTCTAACAAGGATCGGCGCTAAGTTCGTTTCTTTTTGCAGTCTCTTTATCTCATTGGGGTAAGTGTAAAATTTGTTTTCATCTCACCCCTCCCAAACCCTACTAAATAGAGGGATATGCTGGGTATGTATGTTTGTTTTGTTTGTTTGGTCATTACTTAAGTAGATTTTTCTTCTTCAAAATTACCTACCACTTTAAATTAATTGCTAAAGGAAATTCCATCATAATCAAAACTAGCATGCTTCATTTGCCCCATGAATTTGTAAAAATCTAAACATTTATAGATATATTACATAGGACTGGAACACATAGTGAAAGTCAAGTGACTTTAAAAGGAAAAAAAAAACTTGAAGTGACTTTATTAGAACACTTGGGAAACTTGATTACTATTAGATGAACTATTCCCAAAAAATTAAAGCTAAAAAGGCCAGAGGTCAAGTGGGTTGAACGAGTCCAAAATCTCCCAAGATGTGTTATAAATGTATATAAAAAATTACATAGATGTAATAACAAATTTGTACTCGTATCAAACACGCTAACAATTTAAAAAAAAAAAAAGAAAGAAAAATTTGGGCAAAAAGTGTTTCAAGTCAACCCAAAATCAGACCCATTCAACTCGTACAAAAAGTTTTTTAGCTCGAAGGCAATTTTGACTTGTCACCCAACACTCTAGACCAGCTCTATGCCACCTTCACTTGCAAATAATTGAAGGTGCATTTTCATGAGCCATTTTTGTATGAAACAAATACTTAAAAAGAATGAGCTGCAAAAAAATTGAATATTTGTAAAAGGCCCTCATTACTTTGAACATGTGTTGTCGCGCCTTCGTATCTGGGAGTGGAATATATATACGCTTGTCAAAGCGCCGACGGATAGCCTGCAACAATTATTAAAAAATATTAACTTAGCTGGCTAGAACTTTGGTATATAACAAGAATTATTATTTTGTAAAAGACCTGATCCAGAGAGTAGGGTGTATTTGTAGCTGCAAGCACTAGAACTTTATCATCATTGTGTCCTACACCCTGAAAAAATAAAAAGCTGGCAAGTGTCCAGATTGTTGTTGATTGATAGAAATTTATTTTCTTTTTTGGGTTATACTAATCACCTGCATCTGAACAAGAATTTCAGTTTTAATACGCCTTGAAGCTTCACTCTCATTGCCTTCTCCTCGTTGGCCACTCAGAGAGTCAATCTCATCGATAAAAATAATGGAGGGTGCACTTTCACGAGCCATTTGAAAAAGATTTGATACCAGCTTCTCACTTTCTCCCATCCACTTTGAAACAAGGTCTGAAGAAGAAACACTGCACCAAACCACCAGTTGGCACTTGCCAACTTATTGGTCTAAGTTCATGAATGCAAAAAAAAAACTAAAACATATGGAAACCATAATCAAAAGTTTGTAAGATATATAATTATTGCTAGCTTTAACCCAGCTTGGTGGCCTACTGTGTAATATAGTTGAAAACTGGAAGCTCCTTTCAATTTGAGGTGGTGGTTGTGTAAATGGTTAAAAATAGGTTTGGGATGAAA
This sequence comes from Mikania micrantha, assembly GCA_009363875.1. Classification (NCBI taxonomy): domain Eukaryota; kingdom Viridiplantae; phylum Streptophyta; class Magnoliopsida; order Asterales; family Asteraceae; genus Mikania; species Mikania micrantha. Next base: position 62,503,998 of record CM018695.1, read on the forward strand.
CAAGTTTTTTAGTACAGGTCAAAATGGGCTGAGGTAGCTGGTCAGGTTGACCAACCTAAATTTTATTCATTTTAAAAGTTTGTTTATATTCAATACATTACTATAATTACGAAAAGATATTACAATAATAATCACATATTTCGATCAAATGATTTAGGAGATTCTCCATTTCAACTAATGAAAAAAGACTTACATTTCAACCCCATTTAACGAATTCCAAATTTCATGATTTAGCCATTTAGGTAAATCACAATCCAATTAAGTCCATTCAAGAAAAATGGGCTAAATCTCTACCCTTTATCTTTAATGCACAAATAAGTAATCAGTCAACTGTGTGATATATGTATGCAAGTGGCAATGTCATTCAGCGCATCCATTTAACCCACAATTTCAAAACAAGAACACAAGAGAACTTACATCGCTGAAATGCATAATGAACAGATATATTGCAGGCCTCTTAGTCTTTTACAATATCATGCAGAAAAAGGGCAACATAGACTCCACACAACATCTCAAAGAACAAATTAATTAATGGAAATATAGAATTATCTTGAAGGTCTTACAAAAAACCTTTTTTTGCAAACTAATAATATTAAACAGTCATGTCATACAAATATGGATTACTAGTAAAGATTGCCTAGTTACAGCAGTGAGGTATTAAAGATGGAAACCAAGGATGCATAAAAGTGATGTGAGTAAAGTATGCTTTGAAGTCCTAGCCTAAGAAACCATCACATTTTTTGTTAGATATGAAGTCATTGAGTCAAAACAGTGATTTTATCTGCAGGTCAAAATGGATCAGGTTAACCGGCCTGAAAAACTTATTAATCCATTTTTAATTTTTTCAATAATAAAAGTTTTAGCCATGAATGTGATTATAAAGACAAACTAGATTATATAATTTAACTTTTTAAATATTTTGATTTTGGAGGTTTTGCTTGTTGGTACAGAATCGATATCAAATACAAGATAAGCACACTGACCCTCTAGAAACTCCCACAACTCTTCAATTATTATTATAAAACAAAAAACTATACATAATATATACCAACCTTAACTAGTTTTCCAAGCTACCGCTATCTTCTAACAATAAGGAAACAAATCAAAACAAATCTACTAATTAAATGATCAAATTAAACTAATAAAACTTAAATACGAACCCCATTTAACTTGTGCCCCACGTTTTAACTCTTTAGTCTTCACACATGTGAAATCAATATTAAAAAATAAAAATCTAACATTGTGTATTTTATTGAACTTCAAATGACTCCCAACCCATTGGCATGCATCAATTTTAGTTAGAAAAATTTAGCTTAACCAGATTCACCCATTAAAGATAAAATAAAAATAAACCAAATTGTCTATGCATTGAAACTCACAAGTACAAAGAAATCTATAAATGTAATTTTGTGTGCTTGGGTGATTAATTCTTCAAGCCCTTATGATTCTTCATCTTGATTTACTCTAATTCAACAAGTGTACTTGTGTCAAAGGTATAAATTCATTGTCCATTTTATTTAATTAGAGTTAACTACCTTATAAGAGATACTCACTAGTACCATGGAGGTCATTATAAGCTATAACCACCTATTCTTAATCTATATCGTTTCTTCCATGAGTCATACTAACCTTATGGGGCCTAAAAGATTTTAGGTTAAAATTAAGAACGAGAAACTTTTCTCATACACAAAGTTTGCTGCCTATGTACTAGAGAAACTATGAACCTGGATTTAACCTTAAGAATCCATAATTTGGATTTTTTTGGAATGTGAACAATGAAGATAATTATTCATACGTGAGGCATAGATAACCAAATTTTAGGGCATCAACGCATACATACATACCATAGATATATGCATGCATATATACATACGTACATATATGTATTTTATCCATATTCCATACAAAGTTACAAACACATGTATGTGTGCAAACTAGTCTAAAGCTGGGTATCACTAACCAGAGCTGTCAGCATCTTGTACATAAAAACAAACCTAATGAAGAGGATTCTTTTGTATGTGGGATTCAATTTAAGGAAATATTAAATTAATCTACGTTTATTCAGACATAACACCTGAAAAATGTAGACTCTGCTTCAGTGGCAACAGCCTTCGCTAAGTATGACTTTCCTGTCCCGGGTGGACCATATAAAAGAAAAGCTCTCCAAGGCCGCCGTTTACCTACCACAGAACAAACTGTCAAGTTGTTGAAAGTTAACCCTACTATAGCAAATAATATGTTTTTTCATGATAAATAAAATTATGAACACATTATTACTTGGGTGTGTGAGTTATTTCAAACTCATAAATCATTACAACTTATAAACACATTTGTTTCATTTTTATTTTCATTATCACATTCTAATATTCTATCACAAATGGTATGTTAAATGTGAATTTTCATAATAGAGAAACACTTTTGAGCAAAACTCTTTAAACTTGGTAAGAAATGAGGATTTTGGTAATGCAACACTGACTTGTTGGCTTGTTGCAGAGCTTTTACTAATATCACAAGCTAGTAAGCTATATTAACATGAAGATAAATCACGTTGACCTCTTTATTTGAGATAAAACTAAAAGGATTAAAAGGATAAACGGAATAGTAATGCTCAAAAACACCAACTTTAAGGCATGAACCAGTTAATTCCATAAAGAATTAGTTGCTAAATGATGTAATCACTAACCACTGATCTTCATCATCTCTGATAACCCTAATCTAACACCTAAACTTCAAAATAGTAATAATATAAAGCATACAAACCAGTAAAGAACTGCGGAAATTTAACCGGTAGAATAACAGCTTCCTGTAAAGCCTGTTTAGCACTCTCTAGTCCAGCAACATCATTCCATTTCACATTAGGTTTCTCCCTTACAATCGCAGAGTTCAATCCAGCCCTAAGTTTCGAATTCTCAGGATCGTCACCATCTCCACCTCCCGCATCCCCGTCCTTCGGTTTCGTCTTCGGCCGTGCAGCCACCGCCGCATCACCTCCGTTCGCCGCCGGGCCCGTGCCACCTTCATCGAGAACAGCCCTAATCTCCTCCGCACGACGCAAATACTCGGTGAATTTCTGCGTAATCGCTTCACGAATCTTAGGGTTCTTTTCGTACTTCAGGTGAGTTTTAAAATACTCTAGCGCGTTCATGTACAAAGGGAAGGCTTTTGCGTAATTTCCGGCATTATCTTCTTGTACTGCTTGCTTCACGTACTCGATTGCTTGTTCTTTGAAATTGCTGTACATGGTAAGTGTGAACAAAGGTGTAGCGAAGATCGAATGATTGTGAATTGAAACCCTAGATGAAAGTGGGTGGATCGGGGATTGAAATCGATTGATTTGAGGGTTTGATTAGATGAAAAAAAAGGGGAGATGATGATGAATGATGATGAGGTGACGCTGAAATGAAGAAATGTATTCCGATCGTCTGTGCACGCGTTTGAATTTACGTCTTTCGCAGTCTTGCAAGATATTTAACTTAGACCAATCACCAATAATACGAATAGAAATAACATCATATTGATTTTATTGATTTCTTATTGGTTGATAGCTTGATATAAGTTTTATTAAAAAATATTAAAAACTAACAATGAAATCAAAGAAATAAAGGATATAAAAGATTAGTTGATAGTATCTTAATGATTATTTGATATTACTAATGTTTTTGCGACCGGACCGGACGACCTAAAGAAAAACCGGTTCATAAAAGTAGATCTAACGGTCTTTGAAATAACCGGGTGGTCAAGGTGGGTGACCGGTGGACCGGTACTGGATTCAAGTGACTGATCAAATGACGGCTCTCACACATCACAAACCCTAATGATCGACGATGCATCCAGATTCAATCCTTGTATTCAAGCGACAGATAAGAAGGTAAACTCAAGCAATTGGAGCTCTCTTCACTTATTGAGTTCGTCGACCTTGATTCGAGGCTTCAATTGGTGTCGTCACCCTCTTTGTAAATCAACCACAGATAAGAAGGTAAACTCAAGCAATTGGAGCCGTCGAGCTTATAAGGAGATCTCAAGCATTTTATATTTCAGATGACGAAAGGGATTCAATTTTTAATCAAAATAATAAATTGGAAGCTTTGTAAAAGACTAAACAGTGTTGCAAACTTTTATTTGTGTTGAAGACTTTTATTGGAACTACCACATACAAATTCAATTTAAAAAATTAATACTTGAAAATATCAATTTAATTTGTGAAAAGTCTAACTGTCATTTGAACTACCAAATAGTCTGTATCCTAATGGTAATCCCTTGACTTCTCTTAGTAGAGGTATTGAGTTGAAGTTTCATGTAGAGCAAATATTGCTATGGTAGAGCCAGAGGTTTTTTCCTAGTTGCAGGTTTCCTTCTGGGCGGGTGGATCATGCCACCAGTCACCACACTTTGTTATTCAGGCAGAAGGGTGATCCCAAGTGACCCTGTTCAATTACATATTTTTCCAAAACATGCTTTAGAACATTGTACATTATACATTAAAAATTTGTACCTTGAAAAAATATGTAATTTTTCAAGTTAAAAAAACAAAATATTTAATTCTCCCTGAACAAAAAGAATACAGGAAATAGACAAAGATAGAAAGGTTTTGTCCGCTGAATTTTACATGACACGGGCAGCTTAAATAAATCCAAGTCTTCCAATATCGTTTATTTGTTAAGATATAACAATCGAAGGAGTATGTACTGTTGTCCGTGTTAACTTTGGTGCAAAAGTTATACTTTAGAAATTGAGAAGGATTAGAAATGATTAATGGAGTTTGTTAGTGTGTTGGACTATTGGAGTTTGTTAATTAAGGCCACTTTATATTATTTAATGAAACAATCTAAAAACAATTGAATAACAATAAAAAAAATTAAATTGATTTAAACATTGGCATTCAAAGTTTTAAAAAATGTTTTTTTTTTACTTTATAAAAAACTCATTTCCATGTTTTTTTTAATAACAAACCATATGACATTTATTTGATACTCAAATAATTGCACTTTGTCATCGTCTTGTTCGTCTCATTCTCGATTACAATACTGACAATTGATTATCAATCTTTTCAAATAAAAATAGAAAGATGGTGACAATTAGGCAGCTAATCACAATCACACCCTTTAACCACAAATCCCCAACTCAAACCCAAATCTGGAACACACACAATTGATGATGTATCTACTCAGCATCCTCTAGTGTTTCCCCTCCAATTTCTACCAAATCTTCAATAACCACTTGCTAGATTCACCAAATCTTCAAATCCTTCGATCCAATCTCATTCATTGATGGTGAAAGTTATATAATTTGTCAGTCTGGGGGTTTGAAACAATGAAAAAGAATCGAAGAGGTTTGATATACTTAAAATCGATCTGTTATAAGCTATGACCGCCGTGAATCGGAGATTTATCCGCCGGAGATCGGATTTCACTCGCCGTTGACTCAATAGAACAAAAGGGTTCATGATGAAGAGATCAGTTCGTCCGATTTTCAGCGTTGTGGTTCTTGCTGTCGCCGCCGCCGCTCTCTGCTTCCGAATCATGGTTTCCGGCTCCGGCGCTGGCGGTTTTCAAGAACTAATTTACCGGAGCAACATCCGGACAGAACAGAGGCATCCTCCTGTGTTCAATGACACGTTATTACAATTTGCAGCGGTTGATTTGGCTGAAGATTCATACAGGCGAGATGTCGAACAGTTGGTGGACGGTGATTTCCGAAGCTTAACAACCGGTCGCCGGCGTTCGTTTCTGTGGTCAGGAAAACACCGTATAGACATCCGAGCTGTTTCCGCTAGAGGGGTCCCGGTACAACTCCGGTCACCGGAGTTCTACCGGCTCTGGTTGGATTTCCGGCGGTATCTGCAGACATGGTGGCGCAACCACCGGTTCCAGCCTGATGTAATGTCAGATTTGATAAACACTATCAAGATTCCAAAAACTAATGTAAGTGCTTCAAATTCAAATTCAAAATCAAAGTACAAAACCTGTGCTGTGGTGGGAAACAGTGGGATCTTGTTAAAAACTGATCTTGGTGGTTTGATTGACAATCATGAGTTTGTGATCCGATTGAACAACGCACGAACTAGCGGTTATGAACGCAATGTGGGTTCAAAAACGAGTCTTTCATTCGTGAACAGCAACATCCTGCACATGTGTGCTAGACGAGAGACCTGTTCTTGTCACCCATATGGTGAACATGTGCCTATAATGATGTACATGTGTCAAATGATCCATTTTCTTGATTATGTTGTATGCAATACCTCACACAAAGCACCATTGTTGATCACTGACCCGCGATTTGACATCTTGTGCGCGCGAATTGTGAAGTACTATTCGATTTCTAGGTTTATCAGGGATACTGGGAAGTCATTAGATGCGTGGGCGGGTTCACATGATGGATCAAACTTCCATTATTCATCTGGGATGCAGGCTGTTATGCTTGCATTGGGGATTTGTGAGAAAGTTAGCATTTTTGGGTTTGGAAAATCGGATTCTGCTAAGCATCATTATCACACGAATCAAAAGGCTGAGCTTCATTTGCATGATTATCAAGCGGAATATGACTTGTATCGTGATCTTGTGGAGAGACCATTCGCGATCCCATTCATTTCAGATAAGTTCATGTTCCCTCCTGTTGTTATACATAGATGACAGTCATCACACGCTTTATATACATGTTATTAATTCTAGTTTTTGATTCTTGATCCAAAATGTAGAAGTAACATTAGATTTGAAGAAACTCATGTTTCTTGTTGTGATTAGAATCTTGTTTAAAGATTTTTGTTTCGGGGTTATGGGTTATGATTCAAGTGTTCTAGATCTGGCTACTGGTGTGCTAATAAATGATCATACTAGATGGGAAAAGTACCAACTTATTGTTGTTATTCATCTTTTTTGCCCATTCATATGATATTTTCATCTTGGGATTTATCAAGAAACATAAAATAAACAATAAAAATTGGATCTCTTTGTCAAAACCCTAGAGTAATTATCTTTTAGGAATATTTATACATTTGTGTTGTTGTCAGGCCTCTATATATACAACTTCTTTGTTTCACTAAAACCTACTGATTAGTGAGACTTTACTGGTATGTTTGTTTGTCACTCAAGTTTTTATCTCTACGGCCATGAAATATTCGCGCATCTGCTTTATGTTTACATATCAGCCTGGCAAACTGGGCGGGTCGGTTCGGTTTGGATAGCGGGTCAGAACGGGTTCGGGTCAGAACGGGTTTGGGTCAAGACGGGTTATTTTAAAAAATGGTTCTTTTGGTCCCGGGTGAGAATGGTTTTGAAGAAAATGGTTTCTCAGCCAGACTCGTACGATGGTTCTCCAAGTCGATTCTCTCTTGATTCGCTCGTCGGAATAAGTTCGTTTGGGTCATCTCCGACGTCGACTCTTTACCAGTCGACGTGCTCGCCGCCGATGTCGCCGGTGTCTTCCATCGGACAAAACTCGGTCAATGAGCTTGCGTCTTCCGTTCGTAATATGCAACTTGGTAACGGAACAAGGTTGAGTGCGAACTCGGTGAGCGGAGCCGGGTTTTGTTCGCATCGGAATCTGTCTACGCTCCGACCGGGTTACACCAGCTTACCGTCTACACCGACCCGTAAGCCGACCCGATCAGGGGGGAGCATATTTGACCAGTGGGATCATGGTTTTACAAGAGAGGAGCCGGTTATGGAACGAGTTGAGTCTGGGAAGGAAATCAGGGCAAAGATGTATGCGAAACTGAGTAGAGAGAACTCGTTGGCGGGGCGAGTGGATTCGGCTCAGCATGATGAGTGGGTTTCTGAACTCGTGGAGTGATATTGAAATTGGATTTGTGCGAATATGTGGGTCGCAGTTTAGTTGTTGATATCAATCGAAACGTAGAATGCATAAGGTATATGAAGATACATACGATCAACAGATGAAGGTGGAAGCGTCGCCGGAGCAGTCACCGTCACCGGCATCTTCTAATTTCTCTCTCTATAAACCTTTTTTGGGTGTGTGAGTGGTGAGGAAGATGATGTTGGGTTTGAACCGTAGTTGATACATCTACCCATCCTGACCCGTGTTTTACTCCTCTATTTTTATATATTACCCATTCTAACCCATCTACTTTTTTTCATAAATCCAATTTAACCCATCATATTTAAAAAAATACCCATTTTGACCCAATAAAGATTATATGGGTTGAATTTGCCAGGCCTAATTTACATATCATCATAAATGTATTAGAGTGTACAGACCTAATCCACTTTCTATTTTTTTGTAGGTCAAATCTACTTTATTTTTTTAAAATAAAGAGTCAGAAGTTATAATTTTTGATGCTATGCCAACATAAATAAAGTGAATACATTAAATTGTTCATGTATTTCATGACTATAGAGACAAAATCTTGTCTCGCCAACATGGACACTGCATATAAGTAAATCTAAACTATGATTATCCTCGTGATTTTCTAAAGATAGAAACCCTTTTGTCACTTTTCAAGTTGGGGTCAATGGGAGTGTAAATGAGTCAATCCGAGCCCCACTCGACTAGGCTCGAATTTAGCTTGTTTACTTAAGAAAGCTAGAGTTTGACTCATTTTAATTTCTATATCTGAAGCTGGAGCTCAGCTTGGTTTAAGTTTGGCTTGTTAAGTATTTATTTATCATTTGCATAGTTATTTATGTTTACATTTAGAATTTTCATGTTTTATGTGTAACATAATATGTATTACTTAATAAAAATTTATCATGTAATTATATATTATATTTATATAAGTAATCTATAATAGACTTGATCAGGGTCACATCCTAATCAAACTCGTTATACAAAGCTTAGGATGGAGCGCATATATTTAATGAGCTCTATTTTGGGCATGAGCTCAGGCTCAAGCTCGTTTATGATTAGCTCAATTCGAGCTAATTTGAACAGATCTCAAGCAATTCGTCTCGGTTACAAGGTTACCTTCTTATTTAAATCGAAAGAAGTCACTCAATTCGAGCTAATTTGAACAGCTCTCAAGCAATTCGTCTCGGTTACAAGGTTACCTTCTTATTTAAATCGAAAGAAGTCACCTCATATCTCTGGTTTTTGCAAGATTTGTAAACATGAATCTGGAAACATGCCTAAGTCAGGTTTATAAACTTTGATGTAAACTTAGCTGTTTCTAAGGTTTGACTGCAAGAAAAGTCAAACAGAAAAAATAAACATATTTGTAAATTTATAGGCGGTTAACTGATATTGATTTTATATAGGTTAAGAGAACATCAGTGATTTATACAAACATAAATCAATCTATAAAGTCATAAAGTTTTACCAACATAAATCAATCTATTGTTTCAATAAAAACATAGTGAATAATACCAAAGTCTTCATTGAAATTTGGGTTCCATCAATTCTCAGTGGGGTGCATTGTTGGGCTCATAGGGTAGAGGTGCACAAACTAGGGTTTTTTTAAAATCGGTTTCGATATTGGTCAACAAAATCAAGAACCGGTTTCAGCTAAGTTCGGGTTCTTGACTGGGTTTTGGCCAGGTTAAAGTGGAACTGGTGTTATGGTAATTCTGATTATGGTTCTGGACCAGAACCATTTGTACCCTTCAATTCAGGTAGGACCAGTTCGGATTCGGAGTCGGGTTGTTGGTTCCAGTTTTTTTGCCACCTATATCATAAGGATGACAAATGTTCTAAGCTATATTCTTTCATGGCTCTCTTCTTGTTAGGTGTTCCACATCCTAGACCACCAAATTATAACTAACTTTTCAAGAAAATATAAGCCAACACACACTCCCTATATAATAGCATCACCCATCCCCTAATGAACATTAACTTTACGAATTGGTCTTTCTATCTACACACTCTCTCTCTCTCTCTCTAACCTCTTGTTATTTTTGTAATTGTTTTGTTCATAAACGAAACTACAAAAACAAGAGAATACATGGCTGCCATTGGAAGCCTTCAAAACATCTTTGATAACCCTTTATACCCTCAAGCTGTAGCCCTCACCTCATGCATGCACATTACCCCCATGAAACTTCTCCATAATTCACCAACAGATGTGTTTTCAAGACTCAATCTTAACGAGAAAACCAAATCTGATGATAATCCTGAGACTTCATCACAAGCTATCGGGTTCGAAAGCTTCAATGATGTCAAAGACTTCAATGATCAATGGGAAGATACACATGAACATATTATAGAACATACAAAAAATAAGATGTTGGGTGACCCCAAGAGATCTAGGATGATTAATAGAAAGCCGTTTCCGCCACCGATTTCTTCTTTTGGGAGGTGGGGTTGTTTTAAATCTTATCGGTTTAATGGGAGGCTTGTTCTTAAAGAAGAAAAGATTGTAACACGAGAAATGTTGCATGCATATAGAGAAGATGGGCGTTTGAAGATGCGGTATATTCGGTTTCATGATAGCGTGGAGGTTACACAAGATCATCGAAGCAAAATCCGGTAACGGTAACGGTAACGATGAGGGTGGTTCATTGGAGTAGTGATGAGAATGATGATAATATGAAAAGGAAATGGGATTAGGAATTGAAAGAAAATCAAGCTTAATCACATGCCAATTTGTAAAGTTGAGTGTATTTCTCTTGCAAATAGACACTAATTTCATGCATATACACTTCCATAAAAATCTACTTCAACAATCATTTGGTCATGATTCTAGATATGGTAGATCCATATACAGCCACAATTTTTGGCTTGAGTAGGGTGGTCGACAATAGGGCTCGTGTTCTAGAGAGGCTAAAAAAACCCACATCTATTTGCCATATTTAAATTAACTTGTATTAAAAAAAAAAACTTACAAGCTTGTTAGTAATTACACAACAACAATACATACCTACAAACATATGTAAAAAAACTTACAAGCTTGATAGAGAGGCTTTTTCGTAAGAAACCCCCGACTCTAAATTGTATTTTTTTTCAGAACATATTACGAACAACATAACATAGCCCTAACAATATATGCAAAATCAACATAAAACATCAAACACAAAACAACATAACACATACCTACAAACATATGTAAAAATAACAGACATAAGGCGGAGTATATACATACATAGCAGGCTAAGCATCATACGGAGAACAAATCAAGTGGCAAAAACCAAAGTGCTAAAGAAACCAATACAACCAATGCAACAGCCTCATGGATGGACGGAAGAAGGCAAGTTGCATACCATCATGTCACATGTATATGATTCAAAACTAAGTTCTTACCTAAGACTAATATCACTAATCTATCTCCTAAACCATCCAAGAATCCCTCGCTTTTGTCCTACATCTTCAGAAACTACTATCACTTTTCATCCATTATTATAACCCAAATCCTCATATTTTAGTGGGCATATATGAGCCTTCAAATTCTACAGGCCGACTCTAATTCCATATCTTTCTTTGCAACACAATTTAAATAGATGTATATCAATGTGTTATTAGCCTATTTGGTAAACGCTTTACCATTCAGATGGGTCCTCACACACACAAATTGGCGTAGGGTCGGCTAGTGTTACTCTAAAGATGTGAGTTTAGGGTTTAAAGGGTTATTAACATTTTACTAATTATTTGTTTACCGAGTTGGGTCTCTCTATACATATATAGCTATTTCATTAAGGTTATGTATGAGTGAATAACTCTAATGTAATCAAGATTTTTGAGTTATATTTTTCCTTGATTCAATAATATTAGCAGCTATTCAAACTATTGTGTGTTCTTGTTTATCGATTACGAACATAAATTGGTATCAGAGTTTGATGAAATCAAGTGACAAGTTCAAAGAACCCGAAATTGATCCAAAAACTTGTGTTCATTCTACGTTTGATCCAAATTAAGGACTAGATCATAAACCTAGTACGTCAGTTTCCTTTAGTCAAAGGAATCAAAGTCAAATAATGGTTGACTTACCAGTTCATGTAACTCTATAATCTGAGTTTAGGCTTTAAGGTTTTACTGGTTACTTGTTGATCAAGTTGGGTCTATCTATATATACACCAGCTATTCCATTAGGGTTATATATGAGAGAATACTTGTAATTAGGGTTTTTGAGTTATATTTGTCCTTGATTTAATAGCTATTAAAAGTTATCTAAACTATTGTGTGTTCTTATTTAGAGATTTGGGAACTTGAATTGGCCCCTTAAACCAAGGCTTTTTATTAATTTTTTTTCTTTGGCTTTTGTATTTTTGGTTTTAAGACGGATTACGCTTTACAATTTTATGACTGAGTGATATCATTTGCGACGTATTTTTTATTTGTGTTTTAGTATTCAGTTGCATGTTGTGATCACCAATTGCCGAGGTTGTGCTCAGTTCAATTTTATGTGTTTTATTTTATTCTTGTGTTTCTTCCGTTGTTCTGATTTTTTTTATAGTACATAAACTATGTTGTGACATAGGTTTGCAATCGGGTTTCTTAATGCCCACGGGTACATTATACGGTGGAATGACACTTTTCCAACTAAATGACAACATCTTCAATATGTTTTAATATTCACATCTAGGTCTTGTTAGCTTTTTATTTGACAAATAAAAACAATCATGAGGATAAGATGTAGTTTCGCACAATTTTGAATATGTTTTAAAAGATGTGGTGGTTCAAGAATATGCTTAATATGAGTATCAGCTTCACGTGCGAGGGTAAAATGTAGATTGGAACTCGATCTTCACTAGGCTTATGAAATTTAATTTTTTTTATTCTATATTTTATACAGGAAAATTAAAATCTCATGTTTGTTTGTTCACGTCTGGTTCCAAATCATGAAACCGTCTACAAAATAAGTAAGACTATGGTCGTGTTGCTCATCAAATGTCCAAAGCACTCACATTAACTAGGACCATAATAAATATAACTTATTATTATTTTTTATTATGCTAAAATTATTAGAAATGTTTTAATAAGTTTCTTATTTCAAAATAAATAAATTATTTTATTTCAGATACAACATAATAAAACATGCACTTTTAAAATGAATATTAAATATTATACTTTATAATTGGAGAAAAATTTAAGAATTTTGGTATACTAACATAATGCTAGTTGTTTAGATAATAAATTTGAGAGAAAAAGAAAAATAAAAAATCCAAACCAATAAATCAAACTTTTTTAATAATATTAGGCAACCGAACGTCCTAAACCAACCTTCGGTTGGTGGAACAATCTGGTTGTGGCTTTAAGTTAACATTTTCTTTGTTATATTTTTTTTCCCAGACTCAAACCAACCTAAAGTCACCGATGTTAGTAGTCTAAAAGAAAAAAACCACGGCCGATGTTTCCGATCAACTACACGATCAAATGTCCAATCGGGCATTTCTGATAATATCGAATCTTATTCCGATTTTGGTATTTTTTATTTCAGGATTTTTAGCTTCCTGTTTTTCGGATTAAAAATGAGTTTCAAACTTAAATCGTTAGATAACTTTTATGGACGAATAAAAGATGAAAAAATCATTTCATTATTAACAAGCAACAACCATATGAATACGCATAAAAGCGTAGGCAAACTAGAATAGCATCAAAAGAAAATAATTGACGTGAAGCCTATTTATGAGAATCTACAGAGACTTAAATAAATAACAAAACTTTGATGTATAAAAATTTAGATTTTATAAGTGATTCCAATAAAAATTTGAAAGAAATCTTCTTCACATGTAGGGCCGGCTCAACCAGTATTGGGGGCCAAGGTGAATACAAAATTCAGGGCCTATTTTCAAATTTGGGGTCAGCCATCAATTAAGAGTTTTGAATGGTTCGGTTTTTGGATTGTTTGGTTTTGAATAATTTTAATCCTACCCTTTAACCAATCCTATCCATAATAGGAATATGTCTAAACCAATTGATCTATGATATATTCTCCAAAAATTATAAAACAAATACATACAATTACTATTATGTTTTTTTTTTAAAGTTGGGGCCCAAAATTTTTGGGCCCTAGACAACCTCCTAGTTTTAAAAAAAGAAGAGCCGGCTTTGTAATCACATACCATCTTCATCATTATATTCTTTATATCCATCATTAGCAAAGTTAAAGTAGGGTCTAAGAAGCGTAAGACGTAGACAACCTTACTTTTACCCATAGGAATAAAGAGACTGTTTTCAATAAGACCTCCAACTCATGATGACTGATTACCCGACCAACCTAACATTTTTAATATTATTTTCACAAAAATTAAGTATAATAACAATAAAATTAAGGCAATTTTACCTTCACCCCTTGATAGCCGACATATATACATTATATGCGCGTATCGCAAACGGTTTGATGAGATGCTTTGTAAAGAAAGAATTGTTCTCTCTGAAGAAAAAACGTCTTGCATTCACTGTCATCTCTTGTTGGTCAAATTGAACATATTTTTTTTAGAATTTCATATAATAGATCGAGCTTTAGAGACAGAAAAATATGAGGAAATTATTAACGCTTGATAGATGGATGATTCTATGTCAGGACTATTTTATTAAAACAAGAATATCAAGATCATGTCACACGATTCAAAATGCTTATTGCTACCAAGAGAGTTTAAGATTTCCATAACTGAAAAGAGGTCAGACGCTAACCACCAACGTAATCAACCAAACCGAGTCGTTCGATAAGTTTCAGATAAACAGACATCTGAAAAACATATCAAGCTCAGTAAAGATCACCTTCTTTGTGGGTGTGAACAACACAATCAGAAGTCGGGTATGAAATGCATGTCAACAAGTAGCCCTCTTTCATTTGGTTCTCATCAAGAAAGGACCCGTCAGATTGGTCTACACCACCAGCAACGAGCTTCCCGGCACATGTTGAGCACGCACCCGCCCTGCAAGAGTATGGCAGCTCAACTCCAGCACTCTCAGCTGAGTCAAGAATGTAAGAATCATCAGGTGCATCAAACTCATTTTCTTCACCATTTGGTCCCACGAGTTTGACTTTGTATGTAGCCATGGCGGTTGTTCTGAAGGAAGAACCAGATTTTAAACCAAAGGTTTTTGAGATGGTCTTAACTGTTGGAAGTTTGGATGGGCTCTTTAGGAAAGAACAGACCATTGTTTGGGGTGTGGTTCTGATCATGGTTTGGGGTGAGGTTCCGACCATGGTTTGGGTAGGAAGGATGAAGGACGACATGCCGGCCTGAATAAAAAGTAAACATAAAAAATCAAAATTATATCAAGACATAACTATATATATATATATATATGGACTGTATCATGTGAAAACTCAATCTTGGAGATAAGATCTTTAAATCTTATCCTAACCATCCATTTTAAATATTGAAAATAAATATGTGATTCACATTAAAGTTGAATAAAAAAAAGGGTTTTGAAAAATCAAATCAATTTTAATGTGTTTTAATGTGAACCACATATTTATTTTCAAGATTCCAAATGGATGGTCAGGATAGGGTTTAAGGTTTTGCTACAATGAATGACCAAGATTCCTATATATATAACAAAAAGAACAACATAACACTGCAATTTCAGATTACTGGTTTATGGTTCTCTTTGTGGGTGTTAAGATGTGCTTCTTGAAAGTGAAGATGTAATATTAGATCATCAAAAGCATCATTATAAACATCGTACTCAGTATATTCCACCATTAGCAAAGCTAAGGTACGGTCTCAGGAGGGTAAGATATAGACAACTTTACCTCTACCTTGTAAAAATAGAGATAATGCTTCCAATGAGACCCTCAGCTCATGATGCCTGATTAACCGACCAATCTAACGCTTTTTAAATTCATTTTCACAAAAAATAAGTAAAATAGCGTTAAAATTAGTGCAATTTTACTTTTATTTCCTGAGGACTGACACATACATACATTATAGTATGTGCGCACCGCAAATGGGGATTATTAGATCATGAAAATCAAGAAATCAATTGTAGCAAAACAGACAACAGAATTAACATTTGGGTGTACTTTTGTTGTTTAAACTTTTTTTTGGGTATTGACAAATTCTGATTACTTATGAAAATAATTAGTAAATTTACCAAAAAGGATATTTCTATTAAAAGGAGAAAATTGTGTGATGGAACTAAAAGTCTTTCAATTTAGATCAAAAGGGATGTATATGTAATTTGAGTTTAAGCTCAAATAATCATGTAGCGCAAATGCAAAAATTGGACCCTTGAATAGACAGGATAATCAAAGCAAAATTCTGTTTGTTCAAACGTTAAAAGCCAGTTGTTGCTCGACTTCGAGTCACGGTCCATATAGCAATCCAAACACTCCCATAGACACGATAACTTGAAGTTCAAACAAAAGCCAAGAAAAATCATTCATTTATCACTCTAAGCCCATGATGTAAAATTTCAAACACACAATTTCCCATTTTTTTAACAAACCCTTTCTTTTAAATAGCTAGAAGGTACGTTTTTTATGTTAAAAGGTGATAAATTCATACCTATTAAGGAGGGTTCTTTATAATATCAAGAATGAGCCAAACTTAATGACAATAACTAATATACACCAAAGCAATGATATAATAAAGTACTATCATCCGTTATAAAAAAAAAACTTGCTCAAGTTCAATGTTCCTAATTAAATACCAAGAACAGTATTTGTTAGACAGTTGGTATGAAAAAACAACATGGATAAACAGATAATACCCTAAATATAGGTGGGTGTGTTTTTCTCTTAAATTGGCACGTATGCATATGGTATATCGTTTCTTTACAGTTAAAGATCCATGGTTATTGTCAAACAAGTTAAATGTCTAGAAAATCAACATCATAAACTGTAAACTACAAGTTAAATGTCTAGAAAATCAACATCATAAACCGTAAACTACAAGTTAAATGTCTAGAAAATCAACATCATTAACTATGAACTATGCTTGAAAGACAAATTATTAGGAGCAATCTTTGCAGCCAAAGAGAAAAGAAACATACACACATAGTTGCACTTGAATTTTACGAGTTAAAGGTAAGAGAAAGACCTATAGAAAGAAAGAACAACTCATACTAAGAAACCAGAAAACATATGATGAATTGATGATATAAATACATTAAAAAGGAAAGAAAAAGTTTTATATTATGAACAAATTCATTTTCATATATTCAGGGTGCAACAACCACAAGGTTCAAACAAGTTTTAAGATGAGTAATGAGTCGGTAGTTGTGTGTACATAAGATTGGCTAAATGGGTGTGTCGACTCATGAAACGGGTTAAACAGGCTTCTAGCCAAAAGGGGTTGTGGTGAAAACAGGTTAACCAACACAGTGTATACATGGCAATGAACATAAAATTGAAATTTCAAAAGCGCCAAATAGTCTAGTTTAGTTGAAAACCAGCCAGGCAGCCATTGTACTTACAAATAGATCAAGAACACTAAAGTATGTGAAAATGAACAATTCAAGGCGGCATCAAAATTTTTCTTTTTGTGGCATTTAGGTGCTTGCATTCATTCTAGCACACTTGAACATTCTTTGTTGTTTCAATCGACGAGAGAATCCCGTATTAAAAAACTCTGAAGACTCCACCAATGTCTTGTTAACCAATAGGATCCGGTAAAATGTAGCTTACACTAGACATGTGACATTTAAAGGGGTAAAAGGTAGAATCAAGTGGAATTTAGATGTGACCATGAGAACTCAGCTAGAGGGACTCAAGTGCTTACCTCTACACCACCCCCTTCAAAGTTCATTTTTTATTTCTATTTTAGTGAGTCAGGTTTTGCAGAACTAGAATTTTTCATAGGTTATAATTTCTGTTTTTATTTCTTTGCATCGATAATTTGGAGGATTGTATGTAAGTTTTCCTTAAAGAAACTCAAATTTCACAAAATTGAAATCAGTCAACATCGGTTGGCACAAAAGATCACAATGCAATTTCTGTTTTACCAAAAAATCACAAAAACTAAGCATGTTCAACGAATCATCCATGTAAATTTTGAACCTAATTTCTTATGCATGTAAGCTTCAATAGCAACATAAAAATCATCCTCAATTTCCACGAGAAAAAATCACGATTACAGATGATTCCGACACATCCGATAATTCCACAACGCAATCAACAATACGTAGAAAATTTCATCTAAAACTCAAAAAAGAAACAAAATCAATCAGTAATCAGATTAAAACCAAACAGAAACGCATCACTCACAGAGCTATAGCAATAACTATGAACATCGATCGAAAGCAAATCATATCAAAGAAAAACATGAAATTCAAGTAATTGAATAAACTTACAGAAGTGAAATTCAACTAGCGGAGCAATCGAGGGTCGACTATATTAGATTGTGGGAGTTTGTTTATAAAAAGAGCTGGTGGGGTTGGGTTGGGTTGGATGGGGGTGGGGGTGGGGGTGGGGGTGGGGTTGGGTTGGGTTAGGGGAAGGTGGCGTTTAGACTATCCACAGCGGTCACCCCACTGAAAATCTTTCCCCACCGAAATTTTCAGCCACGTCATCACCCCACTGAAAACCTTAAACCCCACAGTGGTCACCCCACTGAAAATCATTCCCCATTAATCCAATGGACCAATCATGAAGCGAGAAAGAGGAAACGAGCGCGGGGAGCGGGAGCCGTGGAAGGGCTTTGGGCGGGAGCCGCTGAAGAGGGGGGCGGTGTTCCCGCTCTTGGCCGCTGAAATGGCCAACCCCGCGGGAGAGGGCGGGGGAACCGCTGCGGGTGGTCTTAGAATCTGGAGAATGTTTGCCAAATGATACCCTCACTCTCAAGACAAACTCAACTGTATCAAATTGAAAACTATGTATTTATTTTTTTTAACGGCATTTTATCTCAACACGTGAACCACTGATTTTCAGGTCATGTTACCAAGGGCTAGTTATCATTACCTTCGTTAAGATGCCACCACCACCCCAGGAGGAAACCGCACCAGAAAACCTCCTGACCTCTCAAATGCCCCTATTTCACTTTGGGAGAGATTTAAACCCATGACCTTCCATTTGGAAAGCCAAGAGGTACCGCTGGGACAAAACCCTTATGATTATATGTATGTATCTAACATATTATTATTAAATTAATTTACCATTCATATGTTATCATTACTTTTGTGTTTTGCATATATATAAATAAATTAGACGAGTCATACACCATATGATTAAATGATCAATATGTTATTGTCGTGTTATAAACCTTACATAGTTTGTTATATTTTACACTACTAGTTATATAAGGTTATATGTACGAGTCATATATAGTTACACAACATATTTATACAACTTATATAAGATTAAAGAAAAAAACCTTATACAAGTCATATTCTTCTATACTAGCTATATATAGTTATATAGTTTATAGTAGTCAAATTCCACATATACTAGTCATATATAAAGTCAGTAATTTAGGGTATGTTTGTGGTATACGCATATAATGTATATATGTGTTGGCTTTTGGTTGGTAAAAATAAAGTTACATTAATTATAACGTTATTTTATTTAATTTTTCTAAAAATAACGTTAAAAACGTTGAGTCACTGTTAATCAAACATCACGAGTCGAGGGTCTCATTAAAGGCAGTATCTCTATTCCTACGATCATACATTTCTTAGATCTTGCCTTAGTTTTACTAACGGTGTGAATGGTTTTCAAATAACCTTAGATGACGTCCAAAGGCCTTATTTTTTATTTGGAGGAGAGAGAGAGAGTGAGTGATACTATGAAAATGATTTTAAAAAATATTCTAAAAAAACTTTTAGGACTGCTTTTCAAATTTAGCATATGATGTCAAGTTATGACATGTTGTCTTCACGGGTCCATGTTTCACATGTGTTTTTCATGTAATGTTTTTAAAATGAAACTAGGGGTCACACAGCTCTGTCTAATTGATTCACTGATTAGATTAATTTAGTTGAATTTAAAAATCAAATTACATGATAAATATTATAAAAGTTACATGTGTAATTACCTCTATATATAAAAGGCAACGTCGGTGGCCAGCTGACGTGCCATTTTTTTTCTTTTTTTCTTTTCCTTTTTCTTCTTTATATTTTTATATTAAATATTATAATTATTGATATTAATTAAATATTAATATAATTATATAATATACAAGGTCAAAGAAAACGACAGCTCCAGCTTTAATAACAATATTTTAATAAAAAATAATTATTATATAATATTAATAATCGTTAAATAATTTATTATTTAATACTAATTGATTCACTGATTAGATTAATTTAGTTGAATTTAAAAATCAAATTACATGATAAATATTATAAAAGTTACATGTGTAATTACCTATATATATAAAAGGCAACGTCGGTGGCCGGCCGACGTGCCATTTTTTTTCTTTTTTTTTCCTTTTTCTTCTTTATATTTTTATATTAAATATTATAATTATTAATATTAATTAAATATTAATATAATTATATAATATACAAGGTCAAAGAAAACGGCAGCTCCAGCTTTAATAACAATATTTTAATAAAAAATAATTATTATATAATATTAATAATCGTTAAATAATTTATTATTTAATACTAATATACTAACAAAATGCTTCTAATCTAATGGTACCTCCTTTAACTCTATATGAGAGGTCTTGGCTTCGAATCCGAATCGAAGCATATTTGCTGAGGCGGGTCAGAGGGTTTACCAATTTGACCAGTTGCCAGATTCCTCTTGGAGTGGGCTCGGACGTACGCCCCAGAGCGTCAAATCCGAAGGACTGTTGAAATTCAGTCTTGGTGTGGTCGTACCAGGTCGTTAAAAAAATACTAATATACTAATTGCTTTATAATAATTAAATAATAATAATTAATTAACTAATAGTCAAAACTTTTGCATGTGTTTTGATTTATTGTTTTAGGATAGATTGACAGCCATTGCAATTAGTTTTTTTGTTTACGTTTTGATATTCGTGATTCTGTCATTACGGTAGGATGAGTAAAAAATGCGGCTACAGGCCGTAATTATAATTAACAATTAATAATATTGATCATTATTATTATATAATACTGAATTAATTATTAGATAACAATTAAATAATAATAATAATAATAATAAATTAATTAACTAACAGTGAAAACGTTTACACACATATTAATGTTTTATAATGGATTGACAGTCGTTGCAACAAATTTTTTGTTTATGTTTTAATATTTGTGATGTTACCATAACAATATAATAGACTCAAAATTAATTAATAACAGTAATAGTTAAATCATAATTAATTTGTTACCATTTTGTTTAGTCATCTTATGTTCGTGTTTATTAATGATATATTTTACAACTAAGCACGAAATTTTTTTATTATGGTGTGACAAACATGTTTATAACGGCTACACTTTAGGATTTTGAGTCGGAGTGACAGCTGTTGTAACGTGTTTTTATATATGTGTTTTTGATACACAAGATCGTACATGCGTTCTTATATTAGAAATGGTGACAGAATTTCCCGTCTCATGGTTTTCTATTATAGAGTTTTTGACACGGTTATGTTTATTTTTATGTTTTTAGAGGCGATTTCTTATAAAAGTTTTTTTAAGTGGATGAAAACTGTAGCAGTTGTGTATATATATTCTAATTTTAGAGCTAACAAGTAATCTATCATGGTTCCAGTGCAATGAGAGAAGTAAATTTTTGACGCATGCATAAATTAAATAAATAATTCTAACAATACTATTAAATAACCATAATAATTAAAAAATAACATTAACAATTCTTAAAATAAATATTGATGCCAATTAAAAAAATAACGATTTTATGAATGCGAACACATTTGTTTGTTGTTTTGATTATTTCACATTATGCCTACTATCGTGATTAAATACCCATATAAAGTACAATTAATATTTGTGATGTTACCGCTATCATAATTGGATATCAATATTTATATTGATAGATTAATATAACTTAATATATTTTTTTACATAATTTTAATTGATTAGATACCGTTTTTTGTATTAATATGCGGTTACCGCGGCAACGCGCGGGTAAACCCGTAGTTAAATATAAAAAATATTAGTATATTGTTAAACCGAGTCGTGTTCTTCATGTAACTATCACACGTATATAATCTTTTAAAAAAATATATATTTTTCTTCCAATATGTGCAACCATTCTTTCATTAAAATAATGTATATATTTATATTATATATATATATATAGGGGATAGTTCCATTGTTAACCCTCCCTTATATCGTTAACCCGTGTTAACCCGACATTTTTTGCCCGAATCTTTGTTTTTTTTCATGGTTTTTATTATACATAAATATGGGGGTTAACAATGGAATCTTTATGTTTTTTATTATACTAAATGTAAGTAAATGTAATTTACTTACATTTGTAAATAATTTCTAAACGGTGATGAATTAGCAAAAACACAAAAAAGAAACACCACATATTTATGTATAATAAAAACCATGAAAAAAAAAACAAAGATTCGGGCAAAAAATGCCGGGTTAACACGGGTTAACGATATAAGGAAGGGTTAACATTTGAACCTCTCCCTATATATATATATATATATATATATATATATATGTTAAAAACACATGTCTTTCAATTGGTTCCACTCTGTCACCTACTAAATTTTGTGTACACATGTTTAGCCACAGGCCTGTCAACATCGTTTGCTTTCCATATGAGTGTGGCCACCGCTATAAAATATACATACATACATAAGGTTTGCATCATATGAAAATTCGATTTTTTAAGTTATTCATTTGGATCTTAAAAAAAATACGTGGTCTACATTAAAGTTTAATAAAAATGTGGGTTTTTAAATAATAAAGTTAATTTAAAGTTGTTTAATGTGGACCATATATTAGAGAATTTCTTTATAAGATCGTGTTTTTACATAATACAAACCATATATATATATAGGGAGAGGTTCAAATGTTAACCCTCCCTTATATCGTTAACCCGTGTTAACCCGGCATTTTTTGCCCGAATCTTTGTTTTTTTTTCATGGTTTTATTATACATAAATAGAGGGGTTTCTTTTTTGTGTTTTTGCTAATTCATCACCGTTTAAAAATTATTTACAAATGTAAGTAAATGTAGTTTACTTACATTTACTAAATGTTAACCATCCCTTATATCGTTAACCCGTGTTAACCCGGCATTTTTTGCCCGAATCTTTGTTAACAATGGAACCATCCCATATATATATATATATATATATATATATATATATATATATATATATATAAGTTTTGCGGCACTTCAGAGTCGGGGTCCCTTTAGTAGCAGTCAGTGACGAAGCTTGAACGTTTTGAACGGGGGAAGGGGGCTGAAACTTATGGGAACCACAATATATGTTAATTTTTTAAGTGAGGAGGCGAAACCAATAATTAAAACAAAAAATAATATTTTGATCGAAAAAATAACACTACTGACGGAAAAAAACGGGGAGTCTGTCACCCCCAGGCCCTATTAGGTTTCGTCCATGGTAAAGTCTTTATCCCATTAAGATAGAGATAAGGTTTATTTTCGTCTAATTCTTAGACCCTACTAATTAGTGGGACTTGATTGTGTATGTTTGTTTGTTGCATATTGTTCGCGCAACACGCAACTTGGATAAAACTAGTTTATTTAAAAGTGAAGTTATTTGAGTTGCAAACCATAACCCTTAAAATTTGACTATTGGTTAGACCCAAAAGTCAAAATATGAGAGCTTTTAGAACTAAAATGGGTCTCTACACTGTACAAATGATTAAGTGCATCTTACTCATGACCAATAGTTATTTCTCCATTCAAGCAACTTCGCCATAAAACTTTTCTAAATTAATAGAAAAAATAAATAATAAAATGTAAGAAATACCATACTTGATAAATTAAAATCGTTATGTGAAAGATACTCGATGGTAATTTTTTTATAAAAATTTGAGTAACATACTAACACCATACATTCGTACTTGATCAATAAAAATATATTATATGAAATATATTTGCTTGTAATTTTTTAATATTTATAAATAGTCATTGTATCTATTAAAGTTTGTTTGATAGTTTTTTTTAATATTAATTAAAGATAAAACTGTTGATAATATTTTATTAACATCTTTGAATCGATCAACAAGCTTCTTAATGATTAAACTGAAAACACATAACAAATCATCCAAACCTTACTCATTAAAGAATAGTTTATTATCATAAATGTCAAGAATATTAACAGAACATTCACGAACTACCCAAACCAAAAAATATATATTTCCCAAGAGATTAAATCACATACAACTGAAATAACCCAAAAGTATGAACAATAAAAAAACAACCACAAGAAGTAATCAGAACAATGATCTGAACATCATCGATGATGATCAGTGATCAACAAGACAGATCTAATAAAATAGAATACTTCTTGCATAGAAAACCTCTAATCGGAATGAAGAGAGTGTAGGGAAAAAGCAGAAAGCAGCAATCTATTTTGGAAGAATCTGGATATGTGCATGTTGGCTTCCTTCGTACGCCACTGCTATATATCATTCTCAACATGTGTTAAATGACAAAAAACTCCTTCTGCCCATTAAATCTAATCCTGCCCACAAGACTTCTTCTAAACTTCTAGCAGCACCTTGCAAGACACAAAAAAACACAAAAAATGACCATATACTTGGATTATAAAATTGAACTAGAAAACATATAAAATATATCATATTTTTAACACCCCTCCTCAATTTGATAATCCAAACGCATCAAACATCCTTAACCCTTGTATCAGCCTATTATGAGATTGAGGCAATAAACCTTTTGTAAAAATATCTGCTAATTGAGAATCAGATTTAATTGGAACAGTTTTAATTATACCGGCAGATATTTTTTCCCTTAAAAAAAAAAATCAATTTCAAAATGCTTTGTTCTATTATGGAAAACTGGGTTTGAGGCAATTGACATAGCTGCATTATTATCACAAAATAAAGAAACAGGTAATTGTACATCAATACCTAACTCTTTAAACACATTCAACAGCCATAAAATCTCGCATGCAGCAGCACACATAGATCTATACTCTGCCTCAACAGAGGATCTAGACACAGTTGATTGTTTTTTGCTTTTCCAATAAACTAAATTTTGTCCAATAAACACACATAAACCAGTTACTGAACGTCTAGAATCTAAACATTTCCCCCAATCAGAATCGGCAAAAGCTTTAATGTCCAAATTCTCACGTTTTTCAATTAATATTCCCTTACCTGGTGCCCCTTTAAGATATCTCAGCAATCTTATGGCAATCTGTAGATGTGTATTAGATGGCTTATGTATGTATTGACTTAAAAATTATACAGCATATGTAATATCTGGTCTGGTATGAGACAAATAAATAAGCTTCCCAATTAATTTTTGAAAACTTGTTATATTTTTTAATAAACTATTGTCATTTTTACAAGCATTCATTAAAACAGAATGCGGTTCAATAGGAGTACTAACTGGTTTACAATCATTCAAACCAAACTCGATTAATAATTCAGTGCAATACTTTCTTTGACTCAAACAAATACCATTTTCAGTTTTAAGGACCTCAATTCCAAGAAAGTATTTCAAGGGACCAAGGTCTTTAATTAAAAAATGGTTTTTTAAAAGTTTTTTAATATTATTGATCTCATCAATATTATTTCCAGTAATTATAATGTTATCAACATATACCAATAATACTATGAACACAGAGTTACTCCTTTTAATAAACATAGAATAATCACTTTGACTTTGAACAAAACCAAGATTAACTAACACTCCTACCAAATTTTCATTCCACATTCTAGGAGCCTGTTTTAAACCATATAATGCTTTTTTTTAATTTGCAAACTTTTGTTTCTTTTTCATTAAAATAACCATCAGGTAAACACATATACACAACTTCATTCAAATCTCCATAAAGAAAAGCATTATTAATATCTAATTGAAACACAAGCCAGCTGTTATGTACAGCAAGACTCAAAATAGTCCTAATAGTTATCATTTTTACTACAGGAGAAAACGTTTCATCAAAATGTATACCTTCTTTTTGATTAAAACCTTTAGCTACTAACCTAGCTTTAAATCTATCTATCTCACCTGAAGACTTATATTTAATTCTATAGACCCATTTACACCCTATTGGTTTTCTTCCTACAGGTAGGTCAACAATATCCCAGGTGTGGTTTCGATTTAAGGCCTCCATCTCTTCATTCATAGCCATTACCCAATTTTGATCTTTTATAGCTTCAGAAAAATGTTTTGGTTCCGTTGTTTTATTCAAACAAGTTGAAAACACTTTATTTTCAAAGGAAATGTTTGAGTAATTAATCACTCTTTCTAAACCATATTTTACTTTCCCTTCTATAATAAAATCATTTAAATGCTTTGGTAACTCAAATGGTCTTAAAGACCTTCTGACAGGAACAACAGGAACATTAGCACCCTCAGGAGAAACCTCATTTTCAACATGAGTACTAGACTCACCTACCTCACAGTTCCTGTTACTCAAGCCTTGTGGCTGCTGGTCTGAATCAGAATTATTTAAACTGAAATCCTGATTCATACCTACCTCGCCATCACCAGACTGAGTTACAGCTTCTGGTGGCCGAGTTAGCCCAGTTTCTCCTCTAAGTATTCCCCCTTCATCATCAGGATTTTCACCTATAGAGTTTTTTTCTTGATTATATTGAATATCAAAAAAATTAAGACTATTTACATTCAAATCAGATTCTAGTATCTGTTCAGACTCAGAAATATTTGATTTGAATGGAAAAATTGTTTCATAGAATTTTACATCTCTTGAAAAAAACATGTTTTTGTGTCTAACTCCAAACTTTATATCCTTTTTTAAAAAAAAGAATATCCCAAAAAGACACATTTTTCAGCTTGATTCCCAAATTTATTTTTATTGTTTAAAACAGTAGTGAAACACAAACAGCCAAAAACCCTAAGGTGATTCAAGGAGGGAACAAATCCAAATAAACATTTATAGGGTGATTTTCCATGTAGAATAGAAGATGGAGTCCTGTTAATCAAATAAGCAGCAGTTAGGACACAATCGGACCAGAATCTAAGAGGAAGACCTCCTTGAAATAGAAGAGTCCTAGCCACATTTAATAGATGTCTATGTTTCCTTTCAGCAATTCCATTTTGCTGTGGAGTGTATGCACAAGTAGTTTGATGCAACACTCCATATTTCCTAAAAAAAGTTGCAGTTTGACTATTAACAAATTCTGTACCGTTATCACTTCTAAAGACTTTTACTGTTTTATTGAATTGAGTCTTTAGCATATTAAAAAAACTTTCTATGTTATAAAAGACTTCATCTTTTTTCTTCATTAAATATATCCAAACAGCTCTAGTCATATCATCTACAACAGTTAGAAAATATTTGTAGCCTTCTCTACTAGGAATTTTGTAAGGACCCCATACATCTAGGTGAACTAGCTCTCCTATCTCAGCTGACTTATGTTCACTCAATGGAAATGGTTCCGTATGTTGCTTAGCCTTATGACAGACTTCGCATGGAACTGATTCGCTATGAGTTTTCATATTTAAGGTCTTATTCAAAACCTTAAATACTTGGTAAGAGGGATGACCCAATCTATGATGCCATAAATTCACATAGTTTTGACTGTTAAAACACACCTTTATAGACCTATATGAATCACCATACAAACATAATCCATCTACTTGATTACCAGTCACCAGATTCTTGTTTGTAAGCAAATCCTGAATGTAACAATGATTTTCATCAAATATTACTTTTACCTTATTATCCTTTGTTAATTTGTAAACAGACATTAAATTTACACAATATTCTGGAACAACAAACACATCCGTCAAGGTCACATATTAATTTAATTTTAGACATCCTATTTTTGTAACTAAAGCATTTGTTCCATTTGGATGCTTGACAGTTATATTCAAATTTGATTCATCAGTTTGATTAAACACATTTTTTTCATTTTTTACCATATGTTGGTTTGCTCCAGAATCTATTACCCAACCTGATAACCCAGCATTGGATATTAAACCAAAACTGAAAACAGGTTTGCAATAAGTTTTTTCAGAAAATGCATTACATGATGTACCTCCAAAGTTAGAAGGCTGACTCCCTTCACCTGATTTGTCATTTAAAAGACTTAACAACCTGGTTATTTGATCTTGTGTTAAACTAGTAGGTGGTACAGAAGTATTGATTTTAGAACCATAATCATTATTGGTTAGTTTACTATTATAACCAAATGACTCTTTCTTGCCACTAAAGCTACTTTGTCCAAACTTAGACTTATAGCCTTGTGGGTATCCAATTAATTCAAAGCATCTTTCAATAGTATGTCCAGATTTGTTGCAATGAGTACATTTGAGTCCTTGGTTAGGATTTTTTGTAAATTTCTTCTTATTTTCAGAAAACGGATTTGTTTTAGAAACAAATCCTACATTTTGATTTTTTAAAGACCCATTTGTATTCCTATGTGACTCCTCCCTTGAAATTATAGAAAAAGCAGTTTTTATAGTAGGGAGTGGATCTCTAGTCAGTAAGTTAGTTCTTACAGGCTGATAGATGTCATCAAGTCCCATAAGAAACTGCATTAGCTTTATTAACTGACTAAAATCATTAAATTCCTTAGATGAATTACAAGTACAAGGAGGTAACTGTACCATTGCATCAAATTGTTTCCACATTGTGTTTAGTTTGTGATAATACTCAGACACAGAACTACCACTTTGTGAAACAGAATTGATTTTTTGAAACAAATTGAATACCACAGACCCATCAATTCTATCATATGTTTCCTTTAAATCAGCCCAAACTTCAGATGCAAGTCTAGAATACACCTGCCCCACATATAACTCTTCACTAATAGAGTTCAGAATCCAAGTTATCACTACTGAATTGCATCTATCCCATTGTGAACTTAGAGAGTCATTATCTGTTGACCTAATACATTTTCCATTTACAAAACCAATTTTATTTTTTGCTTGTAAAGCTAGAGTCATAGCATTTGACCAAACAGTATAGTTTTTAATTCCTTTTAGTTTTATATTCACAATGGTTAGACATCCAGATTCACTTGGATGCAAATACAGTGGGTCACCAATATCCAACTTACTTATCAAAGTTTCAGAACCAGCAACTACAACACCTTCAGCCATACCGACAAAAAACAGATACAAATACAAGCACACACAAAGAAACAGACAAAATCAGGGCCCCAGATTCGTATCACTTTATTGTGACAGAGCAAGGGTTGATTAAGCTGAGTAACTATTCACACAAATAATACGACCCGCAGATCAACAAACAACACAAAAAAAAATCTAAAAAAGTGTAAGAAATAACACAGACAAGGAAAGATCTCACCAGGACTAGCCACTCAAGTTAGAGCGCGTCCTAGCTTCCGGTCCAGTTCTTACTACCTTCACTTAGGGTAATAAGAAACCTGGACGTCTTCAGTCGCCAACCAGTGTCTCTATCTTTGTTTTAGATCTGAAACCTTAGAACAAACAACTTCGCGGAAGCACAAAACCAGAACCGAATCAGTTGCAAGTATGAATTTCTTGCACTAGAAACCCTAAACGACGACTCAGTAATATTAACAGAACATTCACGAACTGCCCAAACCAAAAAAAATATATATTTCCCAAGAGATTAAATCAGATACAACTGAAATAACCCAAAAGTATGAACAATAAAAAACAACCACAAGAAGTAATCAGAACAATGATCTGAACATCATCGATGATGATCAGTGATCAACAAGACAGAGATCTAATAAAATAGAATACTTCTTGCATAGAAAACCTATAATCGGAATGAAGAGAGAGTGTAGAGAAAAAGCAGAAAGCAGCAATCTACTTTGGAAGAATCTGGATATGTGCATGTTGGCTTCCTTCGTACACCACTGCTATATATCATTCTCAACATGTGTTAAACGACAAAAAACTCCTTCAGCCCATTAAATCTAATCCAGCCCACAAGACTTCTTCTAAACTTCTAGCAGCACCTTGCAAGACACAAAAAAACAAAAAAAATGACCATATACTTGGATTATAAAATTGAACTAGAAAACATATAAAATATATCATATTTTTAACAATAAATCAAAGAATAAATTACCGAGACAATTATTATGGTTTGTTAGTATTCCACTCTTGATCCATATGTTTTATAAATTACTCTTATGTTCGCAAACTTTGTACATTTGTAACACATATAGTCCTTATATAAGGGTAATTTGGTCTAGTATGTAAGAATACTTTGATCATTTAAGGAGTATATGTGTTATAAGTGTCTAATAGTTAATAATCATATGTGATTTATGAAACCTAGAGAATAAGATTTAAATGCTAGCAAACCACATATATCAAATCAGTAATTTATTCTAAATCAAATGGAAACAACCATTCATTAGAAGCGAGTTGCTATCTTAAGGGGCGTAAAAAACAGGTTTTTGATCCAAATCAAGCTTTTAGATCAAACCGGTTCGGTCAGCAAAACAAACCAGAGTTTAATTCGATTCAGTTAAAGTTTGAATCATGTTGAAAGGGGTTACAAACTAATTTCAAACCTTGGGTTGACTCACGTTGAAATTTGGTCCTGCTGAAACAGGTTTGGCAATCAAGAGTCAAGACAAATTGAGTCCGGTGAAATTGACTGCACCAAAAAATATCCAATGTTCGTGCATTAATGGATTAATGTTTAAAATTGAGCTATCTTCAGATTTTTACATTGTTCTTTTTATTCATTTAAAGTTTTTAAAAGATCATCTGCGTTTTTATACCGGTCTGATAAATGAACCATTCGAAGATGATATTCCCAGTCTGGTACATGTTAGGTATTAAGTAGCGCAGCAGAAACCGATTAACATATACACCATGCACACGAAGATGATATTCCCAGTCTGGTACATGTTCGGTCGATGTAACATAACTACAAAAGTCCATCGATTGCTACTAGGGATTCTTTTATTGATTATGTGTTTAAGATTACAATTACATGACTATGTTTTATATAGAAAAACAATTAGATTATAATGTCTAGTGGGCCAGGACTAGCTGCCCTAAATTATAGGTGCACAAAAAAACTGGGTATGGACCTGTACCCGATCCAATACCCGAGCCTGTACCTAGTTCCGAAAAAAACCAGCGGGCCCTACCCGGTTATGATTTTTTTTGAAGACCAATTCCTACCCAGACCCAACCCAAACCAACCCAGAAAAACCCGACCCGAACTTGTTCCTGCGGGTTTTTTTCGAAAATGACCTTTTTTAGAAACACTAGCCGTTTTTGACTGTTTTATTCGAACTTTTTTGACCATTTTACCCCTCTAAACTAGTATATATAAATTTTTGATGAATTTGTTGATTTACAACTCTCAAACGCAAACCCAAACGCACAAAATACAAAAAACTCTCGTGTTAACTTTGTTCACTCTCTTCTTAATCTTTCTTATTCTCTTATTATGTCTCAATCACAATTATCCGTTGGGCATGATGGTTCTACTACCGACGTTATCGTTGTTCGGGTTTTAACAAACAATAGAAACCTGAAAGTTTCGCGCAATTGCGATTTATGTGAAATAAGTGACGGGTCTTCAAAGGCTCGTTGCATATTTTGTTGTGCTTTCTTGGCCAAAGAATCAAACACTACAACAAATTTGTTGATTTACAACTCTCGTGTTAACTTTGTTCACTCTCTTCTTAATCTTTCTTATTATCTTATTATGGCTCAATCACAATCATCCGTAGGGCATGAAGGTTCTTCTATTGACATTATCATTGTTCGGGTTTTAACAAACAATAGAAACCTGGAAATTTGGCGCAATTGTGATTTATGTGAAATAAGTGACGGGTCCTCAAAGGCTCGATGCAAATTTTGTGGTGCTTTCTTGGCCAAAAGAATCCAACACTACATTGAAGAAGCACATTCTTTAATTTTACAAAGGGAAGAAAGAAAATCTGAATTCCGATCAAATGCAAATCGGTGGTTGGCGGTGGAATGTTTGTGTATGGCGTAAACATGGTTCGAGATAGAATGTCTAAATTCGTAATCCAAGAAGGTGTGTCATTCGACCATTTCGACAAACCTCATTTAACGAAAATGATTCGGGATACGCTTCAACCTCGCTACACATATGTAAGTCGTACTACTCTTCGGCATTATTACTTAAAAATACGGAAAAACATAAAAAATGATTTAATTTCATTTTTTGAAAATTTACAAACCGATGTGAACCTAACCATCGATGTTTATCTGCTGTCATGGTTTGCCCAAGTCATCCCTTTGCGTTAATGTTGATTGGGTAAATCCCAACACGTGACAAACGATGAAGCGCGCGATCACATTTGAATTATTTCCATATCCACATTCCGACGAAAATTTGTTTTACATTCTAGATTGTATAATACAAACTTTTAAATTACAAAATAAAATATTTTTAATGTTATCCAATAACGCGTCAAACAATACAAACGCTGTTGAAAAACTAAAAATTAAATATAAACCGATTTACAACGGCGATTTCTTGCACAAGACGGGCTCGGAGTTGATTGAGTTGATATTTTTAGAGCCAATTTAAAAATATGTTACATGACGTTTTAAAAAGAAACTGAAAAATATTTATGAATTATATAAAACTATGTAAAGATACGAATTCCATTTATATAAGTCCAAATTGATACGTACCTACTTGATGGAATTCAACTTTCAAAATGCTTAAAAATGTTTTACGACAATAGGAAAAGGAAACTATATATATTTTTCATAACCATATTTTTTCAACCGGTCTAGTTTCACCGTTTTATGAGGTGTTGGCAAATATTTTTTATGGCACCAACTTTCTTAACTTTCTTGAAATTTTTAAAAACTTAACTGCAATATTATTCAGGATTTATCATCCAAATAATAGTTTAGTACTCTTTCTGAATTATATTTAATGACTAATAATATACAAAAGAGTAAATCCTATTTTAAACCTTATGGGGTAGAAACTATAATTGACGAAATAAATTCTACTTTATGTTTGTACAAAAAAGACCCAAATTTTGACAACAAAACAAAACATATTTTTCTTCATAATTTATTCAATAAGATATTGGCCTAATATAAACCCATCCGGGTCAATGACATCGGGTTTAAGTCGTACGAGTACGGATCCGATGGTTAATTTATTTAAAACGTAAAAAATCGAAACGGCTAAACACCAGAGAGGTAACATCACAAGTAGCAAACTTGGGAGATATACTAGAACATATTTTATATCCACTATAAGCATTAATTAAAGAATATATATAATTTGAAATTTTGGCTTGGTGAAAAGAACAG
This sequence comes from Mikania micrantha, assembly GCA_009363875.1. Taxonomy (NCBI): domain Eukaryota; kingdom Viridiplantae; phylum Streptophyta; class Magnoliopsida; order Asterales; family Asteraceae; genus Mikania; species Mikania micrantha. The sequence continues at coordinate 62,537,130 of CM018695.1, forward strand.
GAATCCCAATTTCGTTTATTAGACCTGATCGTATACAAGACTACAAATCTCGAAAATGAAATAGTAACTTAAGCTCAAGTACACGATAAAGAGGTTAAAGAAGGATAATCTTCTGGTATATTAGACAAAAAAACTTGCCTATTGCGCATCGATTCAGATGAACATCTCCAATGAAAACTAAACGTAAACCACGAGCAAATTTAGATAAATTTGTATAATTATATTTCTTTTTGCGTTAGGTATTAGTTTTTAATTTTAAAATATATAAAAATGAAATTTATGTTATTTAAATGTTTATGTATTAGTTTGTAAATTGTTTAAAATAAATAAAATTGAAATTTATGTTATTTAAATATAAGTAAAAAATTTAAGCAATACCCAATTATACATGGTTTTTACACCCGACTTGAACTTGACCCAATCCTAACAGAGTACATTTGGGTGTGGTTTTCGTTTAGTAGACCTGATCCAGAACCAGGTTTCTCTTAAACCCGGACCCCATTGTACCCGATTTCAAAAATCACAGAACCGGCTCCTGAATTAACATTGGTTTTCAGCATAAAAGAATGATTAAAAGATAAAATTTTAATACAGGTATTCTTTTTAAAGCAGAAACATCAATAAAAAGCCCAGTAAACTTTAAACATAATCTTCATATCATAATCTTAACTACGACAAGATAGCCGATGTCCAACAAGTCAAAACCGACACCATCGACAAATTTAAAAACAGATGGGAATACCTAAAAGATGCGAACTGGTTTTCCCATTGTTGTTTTCAGGTACAAACATCTCACCTGAAACACATAAATAACATCAAGTTATTAGCTGTCCTAAAGAAATGAAACCAAATTTGATCAAATTTTTTTGAGGAAGAGATTACTCACATTCTGCCAATTTTTCTTCAGCAACGAAACAAGGAAATTAACGCTCATCTGCACATTTTGGAAAATTTGTTTTTCCTCCATGTTGCAGTTACCAACGGCAACTCCCATGCACAACACCTTCTTCAGTTGAAATTTAACTGTTGCCTTGGTTTCGTTCACCTTAGCCTCGAGGGATTCCTGGTGAGTAACAAGAGTCGGGAACTTTCCTGAAATAAAACATTTAAATGGGATTTAGATAAGATGTGAAATAAGAATATGCGACTTAATCAACACAACTGGATTTTGGTTTTATGAATACAGACCTGCCTTGTTTAAACCAGGTCCCAACAAACGAGGAATTTGCTTGATAACGGATTCAGAAGCCAAAAACGCTTGGTGTTTCTTGGCAAGTTTCTTCACCAGCTTCTTGTTCTTGTTGAGTTTCTTGAGTCCTTCGACATCCATGTATTCAAGACCAATCTTTTGAGCCTGTAAATATTAATCAAAAAGAATTTTCATGTTAATGTACATAAACACAAATACATTAACCAACTGATGTCGTCATGTCGTTCTAAAAAAGAACATAAACCTGATTAATTATCTTGGTAGCAAGGAAATAGGTAAAAGGGACACACGTAAGGCACATGGTATTTATAAAATATTTTTTGAACTAAGATAAGTTTCTATCATCACATATTAAAATTTTAGATATAAATTGCTTCTATATACAACTTAATTTATAAACAAGACCTATGTAAAGCCTAAAAAGTTATATGAATAATAGACTTGACAACCTTGACCCAAAGCAAGATAAATGAGTTGGTTTGGGTTAACAATTATTGTATTTTAGGTTGAAATAGATAGCACCATAACATAGAACGGCTCAAGATGGGTATCCTAAAAAATATGTGAATAGAATATATTCAAATGGATAAGAATTATCAATAATATGTTTGACAAAAAAATCACTAAAGATTATTAAATTAGACTATTTGATTAGTTAGAAGTTAGAACTCATTTTAAAAAGAACTAAATTGAAGCTTTTCAAAAACAATCCATTTAGACCCAAATTGATTTTGCTTAAAACTCATCCTAACCCGCAACCATCCTGACCTGAACCCATTTCGATCCATTACCCAACCCGCTCATTTTGTCAGGCTTAATATACAAGCTTCGAATGCACAAAATCTACCAATGTACAAAACACATTCCTCATGTATTCCTTTTCACCAAACACTGTCAAAAAAGATGTGTGTCTCCCCTAATTGCGATCCACGCCTCAAGCTCAATTTTTTTAAACTAATTTGATTATGAATTTATGCCACTAAGTTGATTATGGATTTATATGTCACAGATTTTAATCAGAATTCATTATTAAAAAAACAAGATAAGTTACCTCTTCTACATGTTGGGCATCTCCAAGCATGCAAACCTTCAATTTGGGGCGAGGAATGTGAGGCAATTTTACAGTACCGCTAAAACGTTTGTCCTTCTGTGGATCATAGTTCTTCAACCCGATCTGAAGCTCAATGGTCTCTGTAAAATTACGTTTCTTCTCCTTAGCATCGGTGGTAATCTGAGTAATGGCTTCCCTAAGGGCTTCACTCTGAAGTTTACTGCCAAATCATTATTCATATATCAGATGAAATAAACAAGATCTAGAACAATACACAATCATACAAACAAAAGTTGAGCTAGTAATCAATGAATCCTTTCAAAACTAATGCATTTTAACAACGATCTGTTATGTGCAGCCGACATGTTGACGGAAGACATGGGCTGCATTGTTCGGAATGAAAAGAGTAGACCATGTGCTTTCTTCCTATTTTATTAAGCAAATGCTAGTAGCAGATGGTTTATTTCCAGTAATTGTTATTTCTGTTTTGTAAGGCATATAAAACCAGCTTATTTTCTTTTCTAAAGATACGAAAAAAATTGATCCAAACTAAAATCTTGTTTATCTAATTCTCTCTGAAATAATTCATTACACAAGACAAATCTCTAGCCAAAGTCAACCATAAGGTCTTAGGTTCAAATCCCACAAGAGGATTTTCTCAAAATAACGAGTTTCCTCCTAAACTGGTGACTTGGTGGTGGATATGAACAGGTGGAGCCATTGGTGACACAAAGTTACTCTAGTGATCCAAATTAGTAGTCAAAAAAATAATAATAATAAGACAATCTCTAGTTGAAAAAACCACACTTGTAGAATAAGAACAGATTCAGCAAAATCCTTGTAAACCAAAGCTATACAAAAATAAATTTTTGAAGAATCACTAATCAACGAATAACAGTGGCTACAAGAAATTTAGAAAATATACATATAAAGCAGAAAGTTACATGTCAAGATGAAATTACATTCAAATTTCATAAAAAAAACAAAAATTTCTACAGAATCAAGGTTTAGCCAAAAGAACACAAACTGATTAACGATTATCAATAACTAGAACAAAAACACATACAAAACAGATAAAATATCAATAGCAAATCACGTAAGACCTAAAATAATTATTTGAACTGATCAAAACACCAATGGCCGAATCCAAACACGTACCTCATTTTCTGTAGGGTTTCCTTCCTTGAACCACTCTTCTGCGTAGACAATAATTAAATAAAAAGCAATCAATTTCATCTTCAACAACGAAACATAAAAATAAAATGATTTAAATCAATGTAAATGCAGAAATGAAGCTAGCTTATTGCAGTTATAACGATTAATCATGCACAAAAACAGGGAAAAACAGTTATATTTATGTTCATCTGTTCCAAATTTAACGATTATACGAGTCAGGGTCCGATTAAACGATTCAGAAACGAAATACTTGATGATTACAGAACATTAAGTTTGATAATACGGAAGACTATTACCTTCGGTAGAACCCCAACACGCAACAGCAGCGCCGATGAAGTTCGAGGGGAAACAGCGGCTTCCTTATGCGACTGATGTTAAGAGGTAGACAAAACCCTAATTGGGCCTGGGTCGCATAAATCTTGACGGCTTGAACCGGAATTAAATGTAATGGACTTGGGTGGCTTTCGGTTTTACATATTTCCACTTCCTATATTGTAAAACTAGGCTAGAAAATCAGTATATTACACATGTTGAATAAAAAAAATATAATGTATTAACACTAAATACTAATAAATATTAAACAATTACAAAATTATATACAGGATAAAATATACTTGAGTTATTCTTTATTAACTTTTAATAAATTAGTAAATTATTAAAATAAGAAAAATTATATTGTTTAATATTTAATTATATAACCTAATTACTAAAAGCTAATAGTATTTGTTATGAGAGAGAAGCGTGACAAACATTTTCAGATTTAATCGGAACGTGACGCGTGTCTCCTAAAAATACTCCTTTATTAGAATAGGAAGATTACATATTTTTTTTAAAATTCAAATCATGTTTAATGTTTTAAGAGCAATCTACATCATGCATTGAAAAAACCTACATTGGAAAAACATGTAATTTTTCAAGTTAGAAATGTGAAATATGTAATCCTCCTTTCTTTTATAAAACTAGGGGTTTAAGAAAGTCGGTATTCAAAATCGATTCAAAATATCAGATAATTCAAACCTGAAATATTCAAAAATTTAGATATCCAAAAGTTTGGATTCGTATGCATACTTTAAAGAATTTCGGATATTTTAGATATTCAAACTATCCAATATAATATTATTTTTTCGAATAGTTCGAATAATTTCAGATATTTTGGATAATTTTAGAATATTTTGGATAATTTTCAGATATTTCGGATATTTAAATATTTTTTCAATTTTTACATTTTTTTTTCTAAATTTGGATATCTGAATCTGAAATCCGGATATGGATTCATATATTAAAATTTAGGGAAAATTCCCAAAATGACCATTTTGATCAAATATTGCCCCAAAATGTCCATTTGTGTCACACCCCGAGCCGGCGGGGTTAGATCGAAGTCCCCGTCAGGCGGAAGGTTCTCGGGGCGCGATATCGTGAGTGATAATCGTGATAATCAGATTGTTTACATAGCATCAATGTTAAGAATAACTAAAGCACAATAGCATCAAACTAGGATTACAAAGTTAAATTACAGTTGACCATGTTTAGTAATTTAACTAAATAACCTATCAGAAGAATCCTATGTATCTATCTTGTATATGTACAAGATATCAAAAGTGATTTACTTTTGTAACAAAATTTGTGCTTTCCAAAAGTCTACTAGGTCCTCTATTAGAGCATCCTAGTATGCATTCCTGAAGTCTGATCCTATTCCTGCGCGTCACCTGAGAAAGCATGTAAGAAAACAAAGTCGACACAATGGTTGGTGAGTTCATGTAGTTTTGGTATTTGTAAAATAGCTTTTGCAAACCTTTTAGATAAAACCCTAACCTCATTAACAACACATGTATCATCCAACTCGGTATGCTTATATATAGGGCATACCCCTAAGTCGAGCCTACGACCCGCCCAGACGCCGTCCCACCACATACTAAGTCACATAGAACATTGTTGTTACTGATAATTAGGCATTTTACCTACCATTCGATTCATTCTTCATCATAGCTTTGGTTTACTGTTTCAAAGTTTACAAGTCGATAGCATCCGTATGTATTAGTTTCAATATCAGTTTAACAAGCATTATGTTTAAAAGTTTATGATATCAACCCAAAAGTGTTCATGTTTCCCCTAGGTAACAACCTTAATCTCATTAACACCACCTATATCATCCAACTCGGTATGCTTATATATAGGGCATACTCCTGAGTCGAGCCTACGACCCGCCCAGACGCCGTCCCACCACATACTAAGTCGCATGGGACATTGTTGTTAATGATAATTAAGCGTCTTACCTACCCTTTAACACACACAAAGTAGCATCTGAGTATCAAGTTTATGAGGCACCATTATGGACAGCTAAACGCCCTAAGGAGTTTAGCGTCCATCCATAACGGTCCTAAGTTTAACTCGTGACGTGTTACGATAGAGAACCCTCAAACTGTCACAAAGTCAGCTAGAAGAACCCAAATCATTCTAGTCACTTGTCATAACCATGGATGAATCATGAAGAGCACTGAATGACTAGTAGGGTTTGACCAATGTCAAGACGCGGCGGCCAATCAGTCTATCTTACATGATTCTGACAACGAAGAGCGTTGATGACTAGTAGGGCTTGACCAATGTCAAGACGCGGCGGCCAATCAATCGGTCTTACGATGTCCGACAAAGAAGAACACTGATGACTAGTAGGGCTTGACCAATGTCAAGACGCGGCGGCCAACAGTCTGTCTTATGATGTCCTATAGCTTAAGCATATAAGTTTAAAACATTCACATAGTTTTACTGATGACTAGTAGGGTTTGACACCTAGGTCAACACGCGGCGGTCAATCAGTCTGTTGTCTGAGCATTCCAACGATATCGAGCATTCATGTGTTTTAAGCATTCCAAGCATATAGGGCATTCAAATGTTTTTAACATTCCACGCATGATAGTCTTTATAGCTTTTTAAGCGAGTGAGTCTTTCTGAGTTTAAATTTCCAAGTTTAAGTTTAAGCAATTAAGTATAAGTATAAACCGAATTAACATCTAGATTAAGAGCGTAAGATATTAACTTTTGAAATAGTTGTATAAAGTATTAGTATTTAAAATATGTAAGTATAGTATTAGCTTTCAGAACACGTGTATTAAGTGTTAGCATTTAGCGTAAGTGTTTCAAAGTTTTAGCATCGAGCATGTAGTTTAAGCATAGAGTTTATAGCATGGGCATCGAGTATCGAGTATAAAGTTTAAGCATTGAGTTTATAGCATAAGCATCGAGCATCGAGTATAAAGTTTAAGCATTGAGTTTATAGCATAAGCATCGAGCATCGAGTATAAAGTTTAAGCATTGAGTTTATAGCATAAGCATCGAGCATCGAGTATAAAGTTAAAGCATTGAGTTTATAGCATAAGCATCGAGCATCGAGTATAAAGTTAAAGCATTGAGTTTATAGCATAAGCATCGAGTATGAAATTCAATCATTTAGTTTATAAGTATAAAAGCATTTATTTAAAACATTTCAATATTTGTTTAAAATGTATAACATGCTTCTCAGTCCCGAGGTAAAACAAATATATTTGAAAAGGGACAAATGAACTCACCTTGTTGTGATTGGGGTTGACTTAGCCTAAGCAGAATGCACGCGCTCTTGATTGTTCTTGTGGTAGTTTTCACGATCCTGTATTGGTTTCATGTTGTTTGTGAGTTGTAAGTATGTGTTTAATTGATTTATGTGCGTGTATGTGTTAACCCAAAAATTTGTTAACACTAGTAAGTCTCGGTCATCATTCGGCCCCGATTTACTCGTTAGAAATTATACTAATACTTAAACAACTTATTTACTTAACTTGTCATGTTGTTAAGGTTTTGGGTTTAACTCAACACGAACTTATTTCATGTAGTAAAACTTCAAAATCTCTATTGTGTATGAATACACAACTTAGGTTTTAGCTTGAGGTTATAAACCCTTTGTATATTGTAAGTGTATTTTGCATGATCCTTATCCCTCTTGTTTCGTCCTCATCGAAATCCTTTATATTAATTCTAAAGAATGAGATATTGCGAAGTCCATCGGTTATAGTTTGAAAATGTGTTTAGGACTTTTATCATATGGCCGAATTATATGTAACTGGTCCGATTAAATCTCATGGCATGGTTGGTTTGCTTGGTTAAATTGGGGTAGTGGGCCAAGGGAAGTTGGGCCAAATCACTAGATTAAACCACCCTGGGCCAGCTAAGTTCATTGGGCCGAAAGCGTGGCCTATTGCGTATGTTGGGCCTGAGATGGGCCGAACTAATGAGCTGTGGGCCAAACTATTGGGCCGGCTGTCTTGAATTAATTCGGGCCTCATTATTCGAATGGGCCGAATGACTGTGATTGGGCCACAACCACAGGCCTTGGGCCGTATGAACGCTGATGGTCGCATGAAAGCACAATCTAAACCGATCGAATGTTCATGGCTGATAGATAGGTGCTACGGCTGAATGGGCAAGGAGGAAAAACGAATGGGTGTGTTGGTCAAATGGTTTGCTATGCCGACTGAGTCCTTCACCAACCCTTGGCCGAATGAAGGTGTCACACCCCCAAATTCCCACTCGTGGCGTATGTCCACGTGGATGTGACGTGTCCAGAATCACAGCTCAAGGTCATATAGAACACCTCTATATGCGTTTACAAATCCAAAGTTTGACACATACACTCATAAAATAGTTTGCAGCGGAATAAAAGTTATCATATCGTATTGCAGCGGAATATCAATTGTTTGACACATTGCAGCAGAATTAAGAGATGTTTGGGTACATAAAGCAAATGAAATTGTTTTCAAGAGTTAAACATAAACAGAAATGCATGAATGTTCCTATGCTCGGTTCCTTAAACGTGCATTCCTGGATGTCCATCAACTCCTCAGTTACCTGAGAATACAAGTTTAAAAAGTGTCAACACAATGGTTGGTGAGTTCACAGGTTTTGATATACATATAGTAAGAAAGTGTGTCATGCTGTTTATCAAATGTTAGTACCGAGCCCTAGGCCCAAAGTGTCAGTGCGTCACTACCGAATTAGACTTGTTTGTCCTTGCCTTCGCTATGCCTCGTATGCATAGCAAGTTAGGTCAGAGTTTGCACGGGTTATGACATCCAGTCAACATAGTGCCCCGTGGGGTTAGTCATTCCCTAATGGATCCATCCAAATCTACCACGTTGTTCGTACATTAACGGTAAGACTTTGTGAGGGCTTAATACGAGTTCAACACTTAATGTTTGTCCAATAAACCAGCATACACCAAATATGTTTGTACAGTAATAAATGTTTGACTCGATGTAACTAGTATTCTCCCCCTATTTAAAAGCGTTTGAAAAAGAGTAAAGAGGGGCCGTAAACTCACCTTAGTGATGAAAATGCAAATCAAGCATAAGCTCCTGATGTAGTAGCACGTGTCAGTCACCGGCAACCTATATCGTACACCGTACGTGAGTTCGTGTATGTGACCGTGCTAGTGTTTGTGTTAGTGCTCGTGTTTGTATCCAACAACCCTTGGTTGTTCATGTTTGTCCGTGTTGGTCCAAAATGACCGTGTTTGCTCGTGTTGGTCCACATTGACCGTTTTTGACTGTGTTGGTCCACATTGATCGTGTTTGACTGTGTTTGACCAGAGTTGACCGTGTCAAGTCAACGACCCGTTGGTGAACCGTGTGACGGTTTGTGAATCGTGTAGCAATCGTGTAAGTGTTCGTCGTGTGCTAAACGCGCAAGTCGCGTCTATGGACAACTTACTATTTATAGTAAGTTTCCATTTTTGGAAAGTTCACAAAGCATAACATTTTTAGAGTTCTAGCATGCTCGTTAGTCCTACGTGATCATGTTAACACATAACACATCATCATACAAAGTCACAATAGTCGCTTATAACAAGTTAGCACATAAAAGTTTCCTAAAATGGAAAGTTTCCATTTTTAGCATACGTGACATCGGAAACCATCTAACTTAGCATCTATTCATCTTATTATAACATAATAAGCCATTTAGCATGCTCGAATCATTCAACATATTCCTAAGTCGGTTTTTGTAAAAATAAAGTTACTATAAATAGTAACCTTGTTGTTTTTGCATCAAAGTGACCATTTAAACATTTCTAAACCATTTTTACGTCATAAACCATCCTAATAAATCATCTAACATCATATAAACATGTTAACATAGTCCAAACCATTATCTATCGATACTTTGGCTCAAAAAGTTACTAAATATAGTAACTATGCCCAAAAATGACCATAACATTATTAAAATCACATTCCAAGTATTTCAATCATCATATTATCATCCTAAGAGCAATCCTACATACCTGCATGCTCATTATCTCATCCAAAATATCATCTTGTCAACATAAAGTTTCTAATAATAGAAAGTTTATCAAATATCAACCTTTTAACCATTTCAATCAAATCTAGCCATGAGTAACACTTCTAATATCATCATAAAACATATTTATATAATCAAAATCATTCCAACAATCGTGGATCATGCATGCATGGCAATATTTCAACATTACATATACAAGTCATGCCTTTAACAACATCCTACATTATAGATCATCATCAATCACTAGAATATCATCATAGATCATCAAGAAATACATCTAAATCATCAAACCCAGATCCTAATCTCGTGCATGTGGACCATGAGTGCTTGCATGTGGGTTTCACCCATGCATGTGTGTGTATTGATGTGTAAAAGAGTGTTTTAGCCATAGAAACTACCTTAGGAAGCTCTAGAAGTTCGAGATAGACTCTTGACAGCTCTTGAGTGCTCCTGGAAGGTTAGAAAGCAGCTCCACAACAGGTGCAAGTGGGTGGTGGTGCTTGGAAGTCCTCCTTGGTCTCCTTGGGTCTTCAAAAGTTCAAGTCTTGAGCTTCAAGAAGCTCAACAATGGTGGAAAATGGCTGAAAATTGATGGGGAAGACGAAGTTGGTCGACAGATTTCGTGTGAAGCCGGAGATATGATGAGTAAAGATAGTATAGGCATCATTGTCTTGGATTTATAAAGATTTTGTCGACTGGGCTGCTTCGCGTACCGCGGTGAAGGTTCAAAAAGTGCTTCGCGCTACGCGAAGAAATCCGGGAGTCAACTCTTCGCGATGTCTGTCGCGTATCGCGACAGTTTTCCTTGTAGGGCCATCGCGTACCGCGATGGGCCCCTGGAGAGCCCAATAAGCCTGTTTCAATGAGTTTTGATCCGTTCGTCGTCGTTTTCACGTCTACGAACCATCGTTTGGCTTTGTTTGAACTTCCAAGTTCAATGTGTGAGCGTTTCGTGAGGGTTCGAGTGTTGTGCTACACAATGTGCTTGACGTTCACCAACGTTCGTGTGTTTTGACACGTGTGTGTTTTTTGCCGATAATTCTACGAATTATCTTGTTGTCTGTCGGTGTTCGTACTGTCGTGCCACGTGTCACACTAAATTAAACTAATTCTAGTGCCACGTGTACAATAAGCATTTAAATAAACATTTAAATAAATATAAAGCTGACCTGGAAAATACGGGGTGTCACAGAAGGTTCCCGATCGAATGGCTATGTGGCGAGAGAAGGAGCTGCCGAGAGAATGAACATGGCGAATGAGAGACCTTGCTTCGACCGACTGAGCCACTAACCCGAATGAACTCCCACTTGCTCGAGCGAATGGCATGATGACCGAGAGAATGAGGCCTTTCGGTCGGCCTGGCTCCCTCCTCTTTCGGCCGAGGGTCTTTCGCTCAGCCCCTTTTCGGCCCGAGCCTTTCATCAACCTGGTTGCCTCCTTCGGCCGCAGCTAGGCTCACCATGGGACCATTCCCGTTCGAAGTTCTATGGTGTTTTCAGTGATGATGTATGTTAGGGCTAAGGTTTGTGGGTGTCGGGTTAGAAGGGAAAGCTTAGAACCAGTTAGTTTATGGTGTTCAAATATAAGGGTAAAAACCCTAAAATCGCACACTTTACAGCTCATTTACCTTGGATTCGATGGTTTTCACTCCAGATCGGTTGTACTTTCGTGTAGAGGGTGATGAGAGCTTCGATTTGGTCCAAAGATGGGGCGATTTGGCTGAGAAATGAACGAGATATGAGAGTTTGAAGTTCAACAATGGTGGTGGGGGCTAGAATCCGGAATTTAGGTTTTTGTGTGAGAAAGATGAAGTAAAAATGAGGGAAAGCCTCATTTTAAGGCTCTAAATACCCCGTGGGTATTCGGGTTCGTTTCGGTTGTTCGGTTCGCGTTTTCGTTACGTTTCCGGAACGTAACGCGCGTGTTTACGGTTTTAAAATAAAAGGATTATTTTATGATGTTTTAAAAATACAATTATTGTTAGAAATCATTTTTAAATATCGTTATATCAATTTATTTATTGGATTTTAGTATTTTTATTTTTTTACGCGTTTCGGGTATTTGTTCGCAATTTATTAAAATAGTTTCTTTTACATTCATTTATGATGAGTTTCAAAATTGTAAAACAGAAAATACTATATTTTCTTAACTTTATTATCGTTCGTGCCGTTTTCGTTTTCGTTTCGTCAGAAAACGTCACTTACACGCGTTTTCGTACAGAGCGCTAACTGTACGAACACGATCGTACGTTTCACTTTCTGATTTTGTTTTCTACTTTCCAGTCATCATTTCAGATCGTTAAACTTTCAGATCTATTCGTACAGATCGTCACCTGTACGAATAATTCGTCGGTTTAGCATTCTGTAACAACAACTGTCATAGCTTTGTTCTGTTTATCCTCGCATATGTTTATACATACTAGCATCAAATCAAGTATCTGTGTGTCAGGTTTGTGTTTTCTGATATGTTTCTGACTGTTAAACCATCAGGTTTTAAATCAGATTTCAGACAATCGCATCATAGTTTCATGTTAAGCCACATGTGTAAATAGTATCAACATAGTTTCACGTAACGTGTACCTGAGTTACTGTGCACTTTACTGTGCAAATTACTGTTCCGGTGACGGTTCCGGCACAGATGTTACAATTTGACTTTTCCCCTTCCAGAAATGTCCACACATTAGCAGCCGACAGCGCCTGTTTATAAGCGAGCGAATGACTGTTTAAGATCCAATGAAAAAATGCCATCTGGCTTATACGGGCGTGGGCGCCCGTAAACTCTGACGCACGCCCACAATTTCAAAAATCTTATCATGGGCGTCGGGCCCACTCTGACACACTTGTTACGGACGGCCGCCCGTTAAGAAAAAGAAGTTAAACGGTCGTCATTCTTACAAGCGTCTGAACCACCTATGCAGGCGGCCGTTTAAGTTTTTTTTTCTTAACGGGCGGCCGCCCGTGACAAGGGTGTCAGAGTGGGCCCGACGTCCGTAACAAGATTTTTGAAATTACGGGCATGCGTCAGAGTTAACGGGGGCCCACACTCGTATAAGGTAGATGTCATTTTTTTATTGGATCTTAAACAGATGTCTGCCCCTTTATAAACAGGCGGCAACGCCAGCTAATATGTGGACAAAACTGGAAGGGGAAAGTCAAATGGACATTTTGGGACAATTTTTGGTTAAAATGATATTTTGGGAATTTTCCCAAATTATCCAAAATTTTGGTATATCTGAAACTACTAGATTTCTAATTTTGAACACCTCTATTTAAACTCTATTTTGTTCTAGTTTCTAATAAAGTACAGACTTCCTTTATAAATTGGATATCTTGTTTTTGGTTATGTAAAATGTAAATGTATCAAATGATTGTATAAATAAACCAAGTGTGCAGTTATCTCTTCATGAAATATTGCTTATTTAGTTTATTGAAAAATATGATGCTCCATATAACCTTTAGGGTTTTTTATAATTATAATTGTAACAAATTTTAAATAAATGAAAGTTTAATAGAAGTTTTTAATGCAATTCTTATTTCTAAATATAAAAAAAATATGTGTGAATATGTGTGTATACATACATACGTAAATACACAGATACATACATACACACACATGTACAGTTGCACATTCACTCTAGCATATTCATTTTGTTCTTTTTTTAATATAAGTTCTTTTTCAATAGAAAGTTCTGGATACTTAAAAACAAATTTGTTTTAAACAAGATTTTAACTCATGACTCTCTATAAGACCACACGCAGTGGTTCCCCCGCTCCCTCCCGCGGGCTTGCTCCCTTCGGCGGCCACAGTGGGAACACCGCCCCTCCCCTTCAGCGGCCCCGCCCAAAGCAGCTCCACGGCTCCCGCTGTGATTTGTCCAAGGCATATAGTAGGGAAGGTTTTCAGTGGGGTGACCATTGTGGGGTTTAAGGTTTTCAGTGAGGTGATGACGTGGTAGGAAATTTCGGTGGGGAAGGATTTTCAGTGGGGTGACCGCTATGGATAGTCTAAGAAAAAAAACACAAGGCTAGTGCAGTTCGGTTTCTGTCGTCTATGACGCAGTTGGAAGCGTGAAACGTTGTAAAACCGAAAACACAAATCTTTGATTATATTTTTCATGTTAACACCTCTTTAGTTTTGTACTAGCAGTAACAATTTAATAGCAAAATACACTCACTCAATATCTAATTAGTTTTATATGTTTCGCATTTTTCAATTAGGGTATTTGAAAAACAAATAATCAAATAAATCTGAAATTTGAATCATATTTGAAATTGAAAAAAACTTATTTGAAATCTTAATTGGATTTTTGGATGGCCAATTCATATCAATATACAAATGCTTATTTCGGTATTTTGGATAGGATATCTCACATACAAAAACTTGTTTATTTGAGACAGATATCCAAATTCAACCAAATAAAACATGTGTGTTCGGTTTATTCAGATATAAAACTATGCTTGTTCAGCTTAATTCTATAGATTCAGATGATTAAACTATTTCTTATTCTAATCGATAAACACACACCCATCTAATATACCTTTAATTTCTTGCAAAAGCAATAGCAAAAGAAAAGAACTAGTAGCTTTTCATAATTTCATTTGTTGAATTTGCCAAGAACTCCAAAAATTTATTTCCCGAATTTCTCAAAACTTATTATTTCATATCATTATTGCACGAATAGCAACTTCCACCGAAAAAATGACTAAGAATAATTGTATAGCAATCATATATAGAAAATTCAGATGAGGTGTTCTCTAATATATATTTGTTTTTTTCATGAATTGTAAATGCAAATTAGTCTTATGTAGGAAAATAATGTTTTCATAGTTTCTACAACTTCACTACAAACTTGCACCACAACATCCTTAACATGTTTTTGATGCTTAGGATCAGTTATCACAAACATTCAACTTGCATGATTTATGCTTTAACTCGGATTCTCTGGCTAATCAACGCATCACCATTATAACCATACCAAGTAACCGAGGTGCAATGATGGAGCTTGAGCATATTAAGAAGGGCAGAAAATTACGGGACCCTGAATACAAGCAAGGGGGAGAAACCATTTTTTTTAACTAAAAATAACCTTTTCGTCAAAAAATTAACACTATAGATGGAAAAAGAGGAGAGGCGATCGCCCCCTCCCCCCGAAAAGCTTCGCCACTGCCGTAAATTCCATCTCCGAGGAAGCGTGGCTTTGCACCGAGCACTCGGTAGAAGTTGACGTGCAACTAATGTTGTCGGAGGGTACGACGTCATGACGGTGGCATCGGTTATGTCCGGTGTGTTAGGGTTGGTGGTGGTTGGTAGAAATTGGAAGCGGACACTCACTCTCCCAACTTCCATTTAGATCAAGTGTTGTTCACAAATTGTGCAAGAGGTGTTTCTTGCACCTTCAATCGCTTTGTTTTTTCTTCGTTTCACGAGGTTATCTTTTTGTTGCTGATGTGTATCGATCGGTTATGTTTAGAAATTAGAGAAGAAGACTGAAGAAATTAGGAAGGGAGTTTGAGACAATTTTCTGAATAATATTCATCAAAAACAAGGTTTTCCTTTTAAGGGAAAACTACAAGAACAATTCAAAGACTTCCTAACAAAAAGGAAAATTAACGTTCCTGGAAATATGTCATCCCCATGTTTCCCTTTATTTCAGCAACTAAGAAAACATAAAAGAGTTGATCAAACTAGCAAAACGAACATTGCTGCTACTCCACCAATTGACGTTGGGCTGTTGCTTAAACATCTTCCTGCATGGGCTTGTCTTTATTTATTTAGAGAACTGTCTCACTTCTTTTAGACACATAACAGTTGCCCCCTATTCCTTTTGTCTTCTATTTGGCATCAGAGGATCCCTAATATTCGAGCTTTTACTTCGTTTGGTTCTTTTCTTTTTTTTTACATTTGTGACGGATAACGTAGATCAAATCCTAACCCCAATGGTGAACTAGGGAACTAGGGATCGAAGCGATGAAAACCCTAATGAAGCATCTATTGATGATGAAAACCCTAAAGAAGCATCTGTTGATGAGATCTAAGAAGGTATCCATTGAGACTTTCGTTTTTGTAATTGTACTAAATCTGTGATCTAAGAAGGTATCCAATGAGACTTTCGTTTTTGTAATTGTACTAAATCTTTGTGCATTTGCATAAGATTATAGTCTAATGCTCTTATTTTGTTTCCAACTCTATTGTTCATTGTTGCATTGTGAGTTTTTATTTATGTTAGGGCATTTACTAATTTATGTAGTCTACAAGTTATAATGATGTTAAATTTCTAAAATTTTAATTACTGGGCTACATATATGTGTGAGCCATTAAGGGGCTAAATTGTTCATTGTTGCATTGTGAGTTTTTATTTATGTTAGGGCATTTACTAATTTATGTAGTCTACAAGTTATAATGATGTTAAATTTCTAAAATTTTAATTACTGGGCTACATATATGTGTGAGCCATTAAGGGGCTAAATTGTTCATTGTTGCATTGTGAGTTTTTATTTATGTTAGGGCATTTACTAATTTATGTAGTCTACAAGTTATAATGATGTTAAATTTCTAAAATTTTAATTACTGGGCTACATATATGTGTGAGCCATTAAGAGGCAAAGTAAAATTGTACTAATTTCAACGTTATTTTACTTATTATGTAAAAATAACGTTGAAAGTGTTGAGATGATTAACTTGAAACGACAATTATGAGCCGGGGACTCCTTCGAAGCAACCTCTCTATCCTAACTGGGATAGGGGTAAGGTTTGTGTCCATCCTTCCCCCCCAGACCCTATTGAAAAGTGGGAATATACTGGGTAAGTTTGTTTGTTTGTTTGTTATATATAATGTATATATATGTGTGTGTTATCAAGAGGCAAAATTAAAATTGCACTAGGTTTAACACTAGTTTACTTATTTTGTATAAATAATATTAAAAACATTGAGATAATTAACTTTAAACAAGAACTTTGAGCCGGGGAGTCATTTGGAGCAACCTATTTATCTCAACTGTGATTAAGATAAGGTTTGTCTGCATCATTTCTTTCCAGTCGATACTGAATAATGTAAATATACTGGGTAAATTTGTTTGTTTCATGTATGATCCTATAGAATTCGAAGTTTTTTTTCTTTTTTCATTTTGTAGTACATTTTGATTGTACTTTTGTCATTAATAGTGAATTTGAGCTTTTTTATGGTGTTCTCATAGTTGGTTTAGTTTTTATTAATATAACTAGATTATGATAGAAGTTTGTTTTTTTCTTTCTTTTTTGTCAATTTAGTTGACAAGAGAACTCTTCTTAGGAATTAATCTTTGTTGAATGACTATGTGCCATAGATTGAATGTCTCTAAGACCATTCAAGCGATTTTCTCATTTAAGTTCATCTTATTTGGCATGTTTAAAGATTTGTTTATGTGTTTAATTTAATTAGTCGCTGATTCCAAGCGATTACCTAATTATGTATATAGTAGTTTAATATGTTCTTTGAAACTTATGCCTGGTCAAACCAAATGTAACCTAAGTAAGATTAGTTTAATATATTAATATAGCGGTCACTTAGGTTGTCGCCCGGTGATAGGTGATAAAGTATATTTAGTGTAAACTCATATTCGATTCTAATAATAAATACTCTTAATTGTTCAGACTTAAGTAAAAAAATTTTATACAGATTTGTTTTTTTAATCATTAGTGATAATCAAGGATAACTGATTTTGATATACAATAACATAGTATTGTGATATACAATAACATAGTATTGTGCATTGTTCTTATAGAAAAATCTTACATAATTTATAAACGCAAATCTAAAGCTACCATCAAATTTACCAATATGTAACCATCTTACAAGTTTGATTACTCCAACTTAAGCTACAATCCGTAACATACATAATCTTCAAACTATTTGAAGGGCTATTTACAACGTATACAACTTCATTCATGATGTTCAAGCAGATTAACGTGAGTTGATCCAATATTTCATGTGCCACTTGGTTTTAAAAGGGTCTAGTTCTAGAGATTATGGAATCAATTACCGAGCATGAAGGATGGTGATGGTTTCATCACAAACCGAAACTGCACCACCACTAGCCGATGCTGATGTCGAGTTCATAACATGTTTCAATTCCCTAAAGATGAATGCTGGTTGATTAGGAGAAGGAAGCATTGTTTCATGATTACTCAACATAGAAGCTACGTCTATCATCGTAGGCCGATCGCTAGCCAGTTCTTGAACACACAAGATCCCGATATGGACACATAAAAGAACTTCACGAGCATCAAATGAATCTCCCAAAGATGAGTCAACTATTGTCAAGGCTTTATCTTGTTTCCACAAGTCCCAAACCTAAAACCTATGTTGTTTAGATGAAAGTTTTGTTTGGTGGGAACCATTAATAATCAACAAACAAGAAATAACAAAAATTAGTTACTTACATGCCCGATTAAATTAACCGAGTTCTCCTTGTAGTAACTGCTGTTTTTCCTACCACTGATTATCTCCAAAACTAGAATTCCAAAGCTGAAAACATCAGATTTGATTGAAAACAGGCCTTCCATTGCA